>JAJEJO010001887.1:105028-334219 GCA_020662805.1 Glaucomys volans
GATTTTTTTTTTTTTTTTTTTTTTTTTTTTTTTTGGCAGTGCTGGGGATTGAACCCAGGGCCTTGTGCTTGCAAGGCAAGCACTGTACTCTGAATTTTTTTCCCAGCATTCTTTTGTTTTACTTTACCCTAGTTACCTTATCACATTTGAAATACTAAAAAGCTGGGAGAGTTCCTCACAGTGATGTCATGTCCTACTAGTAGGCTATGACCCAGTGAGACAGCTCTGCTCCAGGAGGTCAAGGACAGTGGGACTGAGCACTGGAACTGACTCCACCCAGAGCAACAGTGACTTATGGGAATTTCCTTGCAAAGGGACCCCTCTACCAAACACCTATGTGGGACCCACACCTCCATAGGTATCAGGAATATTTATAATAAGAGGTTGCAAATGTTCTGTGCATGGTAGTGCCCTTTATTCCTGGTTTTGCTTTCCAATCCCAGTTACCCATGATCAACCATGGTTCCAAAACATTAAGGAAAATTCCAGAAACAAGCAATTTCTAAGTTTTAAGCAACTCCTAATACACTGCATTGTTATAATTATTCTATTGTTAGTTACTATTAATATCATACTATGCCTAATTTACAAATTAAAACTTTATCATAGGTATGTATATATAGGAAACCAGCATCGATAGTGTTCAGTACTATCTGTGGTTTCAAGCATTCTTTGGGGTCTTTGAATATATCTCCTGCAGGTAAGTGGGGACTGGTATAATACCAGAAGGAGGTAGGTACTAGGGCAGAAAAGTTAAGGAACTACCTAGCAAAATAATGTGTTCTTAGTTTATATATTTATTTACATATGGCATTATAAAGATGCAAAAAGGCACATTACAGAGTTTGAGATACAGTGAGGAGAAGAGGACAAAAACTAACTGTAAACAACATATGAGCTGCCACTAAGCAGTATGGCCTGTTGTCAAGTGAGTGATACAGGCAAGAAATATTGGGAGTAGAGAGCAGGGGGATATGATAATGAGCAGGAATGATCTGGAAAGTTTTCACATAAAAGCCTGAGTTAGCTTTTGTAGAACAGGTAGAATTTAGATGGGGTAAGAGGATGGCTTCTCAGGGGAAGTGAACTACAGAAGCAATAGAACCAGGTAAAGAAGCACAAAGTCTGCTTGCTATAGCACTGAGATTTGGGGCTCAGATTGAGCAACAGAAGTCTGAGCCTCAACTAGAGCTGTGGTGAACATGGAAATACAGAGGGTGTAGAGATCGAACCTTGGGAATTATTTTCAGATTTAAGAGATGGAAGAGGAGTTTGTAAATAATGCAAGGAGGGATGGGTAGAAAGCTTTGATGAGAACCAAGGTCATGGACCACCAATAAGGGTGATCAGCAACATCAATTGCTACAGAGGCCAACACTAAGAACCTAGGAAGAACATTTGATGACTTTGGATCAGAAGCACTAAGTCTCTTTAATGAGAGTGGTAGCTTTTGATCACACAGCCTGTGTGCATTAATCTCTTGCTACTTTCAGCTTCATTTTGGGGGGTTTGTTCAGTGTATTTAACTATCACTTGAATGGGTCCAAAGTATCCAGTGAAAATAATAAAGTTTCTCATTGATCCTTATTCTTTCACAGCTGTTCATGTCCTGTGAGTTTTATAGCTGTGCTTCAGTAGTTCATGGTCCTTCCTTGTGTGACTGCCCACCTCCAGCTCACTGAAGGGCAGCTGTTTGCTTTCTCTGCTGTCATCCATTCTCAAGTGGCTTGTCCTGCCAAACTGATTCTTTGGGATCCTGGCATTGGGACCTTATCTTTGGAGACTTCTTCATGGTTGCAGACAGCCCTACAACCCTGGCCAGCTGCCTTGCGGAGACAAGTGACTGGTCACAAGGGAAACCAGATGAGGGAGAGACGGATCAGGTGAACCTATCATCCCTACTACAAAAACATGTGTTCAGCTGGTAGCAGATCAGTATCATCTGATCTGGAGTAAAGGAGAATCTATTTATATGCTCATTACATATGCAGAGTTGTGATCAAAGTGCTACAGGGGACAGGTCCAGGTGTTGAGTATTTCAGGGTATCATCATGGCTCAATGCTCAGATTTTGTTCTGGACTTCAAGACTTAAATTCTGTCATTTCTTCTGCACAATATAAGCTATGGTTACATAGACTTTGGTTTCTTTTTTTTTTTTTTTTTTTTGCGGTGCTGGGGATCAAACCCAGGGCCTTGTGCTTGCGAGGCAGGCACTCTACCAACTGAGCTATATCCCCAGCCCTCTTTTCTTTCTCCTAGATAATGGATTCCAGCTATTATCACCTGCTTTCTTATTTACACTAAACAAGCTACCTTCATGGAAGTAATAGAATGTTTTCATAACTGAACTCATGAAGATAGCCTGGACAGGTCACATATGTAACTCTTTAATATTTATTAACTACCCTGTGGACTGAACCAAACAGAATATGAAGATAAATGCTGTGATGAAGAAATATTTTAATAGCTGACACCAGAGTTTTTCTTGGGGAAGATGCTTTCTTTGCATAGGAAAAAACTGGCAAATAGTTTAGTAATTGTAGGTAACTTTGAAACACAGATTAGGAGATGGAGATAAATAAAAATACTGTGTAAAGAGAGAAAAGATGAGAGAGATGAGAACAGAAAGATTGTGAACAGTGGGAGGTTGTAGCTTATACTGAAGAAAAGGGAGTTGGTGGATAAAAATGCCACGGGGGGGAAGGGAGGGACTCTGAAGAGCAGGGAATTATAATTTTAGTTTTTTTGTTTTTCATTTAAACCCCCTCAGTTGCTCCAAACCTTCAGAAGAGTGTGCTATAGAAACAACCAAAGAAAAGGGGTTGATTTCCACATTATATGAAGGCAAAAAGAGAAGAGTTGCAGGTGACATGTGAAGGAGTCCCAAGTGTTCAGAGAAAGCAAGAACTCAAGAGTCAGAAATGAGGCTGAGATTGTAGGCCCCAGAGACTGTGCAATCATAAGAGGCCATTGGTCTCTCCACAGAGATGAGTCGATTTCAACAAAATCTCTGGGACAGGGTGACCCTAAGAAACAACACAGTACTTGCTATTTTTGACCATAATTTAAAAGACGTTTATTACCAGAAAATGACAAGGCTACAATTCACTCTCCACTCCTCTCCATTTTTCCTACAAAATCTCTAGGCTTCACTTTCCTCATCTATAAAATTTGGATATTGGGCCTAGAGTATCTTTATGGTTTCTTTTAGAGCTCTAATAATAATTTTTTATGTTCCTTTTGAGGTAAATTTACAGACGGCAAAACTATACAAATCTTAATGGTACCATTCCAAATTTTGACAACTGTAGCTACTTCTATAACCTAAACCCTTAGTAAGATATAGAGCTTTTTTTCCCCTTTCTATCCTTTTTATTTTGATGGTATCAAGGATTCAGTCCAGGGCCTTGGGCATACCAGGCAAGCACTCTACCAAACTGCACTACATCCCCTGCCTGATACAGAGCTGCATCATCACTAAGGAGAATTCCCTCCTCAGCCAAACCCTTCCTGCCACAGCCAGCCAACCAATATGACTTTTATCACGATGAACTAAATGACTATTATTTGATAGCAACTGTTGGACGCCAGGCAATAATGCGTTTCTTTCTCACTTGACTATAAGGGAACTAAGAATCAATTTTAGATGCCTACGCTCTTAACCTCAGTTTATACTACACTGACCAATCCTGCAGAATGCACAACTGATTGCCTAATATATATTAGCTACAAAATCAGTAGATGTCAATGCCGTCTACAAGTGTTAAAACCCGAACAATTATAAAAGCCAGGTATGCATTCCATCATACCAAACGACTGGTTTCTACCCTACTCCCCAGAGAATGGCAGAAAGGGGATGCAAAAGACTGAAAATTCTATTTGACTGATGAAAAGCACCAACAGAACTGGCTGAGGTTCCACTTATCCCTAGGCGGCAGAGCCAGCGAGGGATGGCGCTGGACCCGTGGGCTTTAACTAGAGAGCCGAGCGCGGCGCCCGTCCGGTCGCTTGTCCTCTGACGCCACAGGCATCCTCCCCGAGTGCAGCAAGCTTGAGCGCGCCGTACTGGGCTCGTCCAGCACCGCCGGCCCAGTTCAGCCAGCCGTCTTCTTCAACGTCGCTGCCTCCCTGTGGTCCTGGAGTGAGCTCCCGCCTCCTTTCCCCCGCCTCGGGGCGCGCTGTCCAGGCTCCTCCCAGAGCTCATTCAGCCGCCCGGCGCGCGCGACTGCCATGGCAACCGTACGCCGCCGCCGCCTCTTCACGCACGTCGCGAACTAACGGACTCTGCGGCGGCGGCCTGCGCCCCACCCCCACCCCACCTGGACCACATCACCCACGGCCCGACGGCTTGCAGCACCTAGGTACTGAATCCGCCGGCTATCTGGAGAGCAGACGGTCGGGAGGCCAGCGGGTGGGATGCCCAAGAGAGCAGCCCCGCCCCGTCTCCCGCCGCCCGGGACGCCCGGTTCCTGGGGCGCGGGCCGCCGTATGGGGAGGGGAGTGGAGCGCGAGCGCGGAGCTCGCGGGGCATCGTGGGGATTGTAGTTCGGTGGCTCGCCCGGCTCGCGGCGGTGGCGGGGCGACTCGGCCTGGCGAACTACAAAGCCCGGCGGCCCCAATCGCTGGGAAAGAACGAGTAACTTTGAGTGGACCTGGAGAGGGCGAATTGTGTCTCTTTGTCTTGAGTGGGCTCTTGGGTGGTCGCGGAACTGGGCTCTATGCGCTGGGAAAGGGAAGTGGAGGTGAGACGTGGGCTTCCCGCCCTGTGGTTTGGCCAGCTCCGGCTGCAGCGCCCAGCCCCACCCCGCCAGGCCACCGCCCTGCATAGGCTCCGCGAGGAGCAGCCGCCCCAGCTGCAGGGCCTTGGGCCTTCCGCGCCTCCCGCGCCTCTGACCCTCCCAGGTTGCTGTCTCTCGGTTCAGAACCGTATGTATGGCACGAATTTGGCATGAGACCAGAGAGACCGAAATTTAACATTTTCTCCTTTCCCAGATATGTTTATTTGTAGGTATTTAACCATATTTATTTTAAACCCATGTATTAATTTCTCAAAGGGCAGTAGTGTTTAAAATGAGTGTGAACGTGGATGAGACATCATTCCTATCATATGGTGTATTTGATGTCTTACCGTTTTGCAGTTCTGCATTTTATCTACAGAGGTTCAAGGTTGTGAAATGAGTCCTCACCTGCCCTCCCTTGCCACCCCGCTTACTAGTCTGAACCCTGCCTATGCATATTTTGAAAACTGCTTCAGTTTTAAATTACTAGTAACTTTTTAAAGCAGGGATTTTTTTTTTTAAAGTAGAGGGAAGTAGTAATGGTTGTTTATTCCAGTGTTTTTCACAATTTCTAAGGAGCATGTTTTTAAAATGAAAAATACCATGTTCTTTTTTTTTTCAAATGCTGCAGAATACACCTTAGTTAGAAAAGTTGACTCAAGGCGTGGTGGCAAGGAAGCTGACAGAGATTTAGAAAACCTACCTTGATTATACTTCAAAAATTTTCAAAAGGTACATAACCTTTTAGAAATTTGGTATTTTATGGAGTGAGTTGGGAAATTGTTCATATTGTGGGTTTATTTTTGTGTGCGTATGTTTTAAGAAAAAAGGTCAGGAACACTACAATTTTTTTTTTCTCTTGATTACAATGCTGACCTCTATAAATTTTACTTAAAAAAGCAATTTTATGTACTTGGAGACAGACGTAGGTTTCATAAGACCTTTAGGGGAAAAAAAGGACTTTACATGGTATAGGGATTTGAAGTATTTTGTTTTTTTTCACTCAGAATTTGTCAATAACCTATTTGTCATGCCTTATGTCAAGTGGTGAGAATGAAGAGATGAATAGAAGATTGCTGGTGTCATGCATGGGCACTTATGTCATCTCAGTAGTGTGGTAGGTGCAAGTTGCTATAGGAATAATAATAAATTTAGTGAGAATAATCATACAGCATTAACATTTGTTAAACTTAACTCTGTGTGAGAGGATCTATGCAGGGTATTTTGCAAGCAGGTCCTTATTTAGTCCTCACAACAAAGGTGTGAAGTAGTTAATTACTGTTATTTAGAGATGAGGAAATGGGCTTAGATATCTTGCCTAAAGTCATGTTTGGTAAAGTGAGCCCAGGTGGGTCTAACTCTAGATGTTAGTCATAATCTCAACCTCTGATGGCATTCTCTCCCCTAATTAGTGGAAAGATCATGACTCTGTCTAAGGAGGTCAGGGGAGGTCTTTGGCATGAAGTGACTTGTCTTAAGAAAGTTGAATAAATTTCATTGGAGAGAGGATGAGGAATGTTATTGTGAGCAAATGGCATAATGTGAATAAAGAATAGATTTAGGAGTGAGCATTTTGTATTCAATAGTTCTAAATAATTGGATTCCAGAATCCTTGCAATGTACTGGCGAAGTCGGATCTCAAAGTACTTGGTATCATGATCAGAGTTTAAAATTTTTCTTAACATGGGGCAACCATTGAAGAATTTCCAATAAAGTAGTAGTGTCAGTTGGGTGTGTATTTTAGAAAAATAACTCCAGCTACAATGTGGGTACGTCTTTCCTAGAGGATTCCTAGAGGAAAGATGTGAGTGGTGGTAGGGAAACCAATTGTACAAAAATAAAAAGGTCCAGTAGAGAAATGAAGAGTCTGAACTAAGCAGTTGGAGTTCCAGAAGGAGATGATTTTGAGGAATATTTAAGAAGTAGATTTGATGTGACTTGAGGCTTTGGATGTTGGGAGAGGATGGAAGTTTGCATACAGATCTGTAGGTCAAGTGCTGCAGAAGAGAATGATCAACTCACCTAGGAGGAATGAGTAGAAATGAAAAAAGGAAGAGGTTTGAATATAGAACTTGGGAAGCATATCATTTAAAGTAGGGGTATGTGTGTGTGTGCTTGGAGGAGGGGTCAGGTTGGAGGAGAGGTGGAGAAGAGCTCTTAGAGGGGACTGAAGAAGTAGAGAGGAAGAGAGGAGGAACTGGGAGAAAGCTCAGCAAACAGCATAGGGGAGGAAGGAAACAAGCAGCATTCACAGTGTAGAGTGCCTGGGGGAGGGTAAGTGAGGTAAACCCCAGGAGTGTCCAAGAGGCTTGGTGGTTATAAATCATTTAAAAACTTTGCGAAAGTGAGGAAGAATCCATAAGCATCGCCTCTTTAAAAATGTTTAAGGTTTTCCATAATAATACATACAGAAAAGAGAAAATGGAACATGTAATTATCACCTGGCTTGAGGAGTGAACACATAGCCTGTTTTATTTCATCTGTAACTCCTTGGGTTATTTTGAAGCTAAACTCGACTTTTTATCCATAATATTTCAATATGTCTCTGTGAAAGTTCAAGATTCTTTTTTTATTTTTAAAGTCTTATATCTTTATCCAATGTGACAGTACTTCCTTAATTCAAAATTTCCAGTCACGCTTCTTTTTGAAGAAGCTAGGCCATGATGAGGAGGTAGTAGCTAAAAAAGGTTTGTGGGCCTGATTTTTTTTTTTTTTTTTAAAGATTTGTAAGCTATTAGGGAAAGAGCCAGTAAGAGGAAATGTTTGAAGATGAAGGGGGAGGAGAGAGCTGATAGAGGTCCCTGAAAACGGGGAGGGATGGGATGAGCAGTATGAAGGAATTGGTCTTGGATTAATTTTGTATCTTTAACAATTATTATTTAAGTGCTAGCTATATTCCTAGGCAGTGTGCTAGAGGTGATAAAAGGAGGTGTACTGAGAAAGGAAGGAGTGAGAATGGATTTTATATTTGTACATTAGATGGTAAAAAGAGAGTTGAAAGATTATGGTCTCTTAGAGGTGGATAGCAGTAAAGGTCAGCTGATGAGGGAAGAGATGAAGGTTTCAGGAGGATGATGGAGATTTGGAATAGCCACTATGGAAGATCAACTGAGTTAATACAAGCAAGAATTGTTTCCCTGAGCTGAAGTTAGAAAGGTGGTTTAGGATGATCGTAAAGCATTTGATCCTATGATTTTTCTCCTTAAATTTTGGTGGTTTTGCTAGTGAAGAGCTTAAAATATTGGGGAAACTAGTAACTTAATGGGTAACTGGAGAAAAGAGAATCCAGGCAAAGAACTGACTTTAGGATCTTTCTTTAACTACTGTAGATAGTGCGCTGGGCATGGTGTCACACGCCCATAATCCCAACAGCTGAGGAGCCTGAGGCCAGGAGAATCACGAGTTTGAGGCCAGTTGCAGCAATTTAGTGAGGCCCTGAGCAACTTATCAAGACCCTGTCTCAAAACAGAAAAAAGAGGGGATTTAGCTCAGTGGTAAAGCACCTCTCAATTCAATCGTCAAATCAGTCCCCCCCAAAAAAAGATTTGTCCATTTAACTAATAATTTTTGTCTGTTTTGCATAAATGAAACAGTAAAGTAGAAATGTCCCTATTAACCTTTTTGTTCAGTACTTTATTTTCTCAATATTTACAATAATGTTTTTGTATGGAGTATGTTGCCCCAAGTATTATTAACTGAATGTGAGGCAGTGGAAGATGTGAAACAGATTTGTTGTCTAATTCTAGAACTACAGCTCATTTTCTGTGTGATTATCAACACCTTTTCAAACTTGTACTTTTTATCTCATAAAGGTGTTAATACTATTTTTTTTATGTTTTGGAAAGATTGAACAGTTAAGTGGAGGTAAACCATAAGCTACTCAGTAACAATGTATTTCTCTTCCCATCTTTCCCTTCATTGTGGCAGGACTGTAAGTTCTGTCTGAGGAAAAGAGCATGTTCTATGATGTTACATTTTATATTAAGCAGGCATATCCACTAGTAGTTACATTACAAAAATAATGATTTGATTTTATAAAGTAGTTCATCTTCTTTTTTTAAATGAAGCTTCCTTAAATGCTATAAGATGTTATTTTATGGCTTTTAACAGTAATGTGTTTTTGTCTTCAAAGAAATAAGAAGTTCCACTGGATGATTTGAAATCCCAATAGCTCTAAAGTTCTTTGATTCTTTGGCTCATTTCTGGACTGATGTATATTCTAATTTCACTGATATTTGAGTATCTGTAAATGAAAAGGTACATATTTTAATGCACTCAGCAATATTAAACATTGTTCTCTCCAGTGATAGCTGTACTTATAAATGGTAGATGTAAGGAAATTTGCCATAGAATGCCTAGTAAAATAACTGTAATAGACATTTGCTAAATAAATTTAAGGCATTGTGAGAGTGGTTAAAAAATGGAGTTCTTTTCCAAGGTGGACTTAATCCCCACTGACTGTCTTTATGTTTCATTTGCTAGGATTGGTTTAATGGTGGTGCTACTTGAAGGTAGGGAAGGGAGACAAATGACCTTTGAAGTCCCTTTCTAGCTTTGTTTCTGTCCATTAGTAATCACTAAAGCTCCTATTAAGTAGCCTATTGAAAAATGGACTTTAGTTTGAAATCTTCATTTTTTAAAAATATTTTTCTGGTATGAAGGAATTTTCTGTTAACACTTTTATAGTTTTTAATCATGTCTATATTGTTTTTGTGTTTTGTAGTTTTATGCTTGATTACTGAATATCAGTTGTATTTATGTTCCAATGTATTCTAGAATTATGAACATAATTTTGTGGACATTTGTCAAATAGATGAGCCTTGCATTTCAAGAAACACTTGTATGTATATTGAACATTGTACCAACCTCTGGCAATACACAAAGAAGCTTTGACTCTTCTCTCAAAGGATCCTTGGGTCTCGTCAATGCTCAATAAATAATTTAGTTGTGGTGTATGCTTGTGTTTTTAAAGGAGATAGTCTCCCCAAAACAATTTTATTTCTTTCATAGCTTTCATCACTTAATGTATTTTATTTCTTTCACAGTTTTCACTAGGGACAAATAATATAACTTCATTTGCTGTATTTTAGTACTCTGTTCTTTTATTCTTATTTATTCCTCTGTCCCCATGCGTGTCTTTATATTTCAGTATTTTTTTTCTCTCTGATGTTTTCCCATTCTATTTTTCTTGATGACTAGAATGTAGGAAGAAGAAATGACCAAGAAAGGGAATCAGTAAACTCTATTCCCTTACTTACCTAAGGGAGAATGTAGTTGAAAGCAATATTTGACACATACTTTCTGATATGAATGTAGTTACTGTTATAATATTTCCTTTGTATTTGTTTTGGTTTGAATCTGAAATGATGCCCAAAGGCTCATGTGTTGCAAGCTTGGTACCCAGTGTACCAAGAGGTGGGCTTTTGGAAGGTGATTGAATCATGAGAATTCTGATCTCATCAGTGGGTTAATCCATTGACAGCTGAATAGAGTACTGGAAGATTGTGGAAATTACAGGTGGTTGGGCATGCATGGAGGAAGGTCACTAGGGGCATGCCCTGGTATTTCTTTTTCTGGCCGCTTCCTTTTTGTCTCTCTCTCTGTTTCCCTCCTGCCACGAAGTGAGCAGTTTTCCTCTGTTGTGCCCTTCCACCATGATACTTCTGCCTTCAAACCATCGACCGTGGTCTGAATCTGAGCCAAGGAAAACATTCCTTTTTTAAGTTGTTTTTCTCAGGTGTTTGTCACATGATGAAAAGCTGACTAGCACAGTATTATTATTATATATTTTTGAAGTCAAGAATTATGTTAGTAAACTCCATGTGTCCTTACATAGTTTCTTACATTTACATAGATAATTGCATAATGGTGTAGGTGCTTACTCAGTGGTGTAGATTGAATGATGAATGGATGAGCCAGTAAATATGACAGTAAATTGCTTGCTCAAAAACTGTGTGATAAAGTAATAAGAAGCAGATGGTTTTAAAAAGTTTTACATCGTTCAAAACACTGAAACTAAGAAGGAAATAACGTTTAATTCTATAGGCAAATAGAATAACATACTTTATTTAATGTCTACGAATAAGCCCTTTATTTTTGGACTAGCTGCATAACTTTAAAGAAACTGATGTATTCTGGAGGAACTTGAGGTAGTGGAGTATAAACGAGCCAGGAGGGCTCTGAGTTAGACACCTCTCAATTCAAATAGAGGATCTGTGGGCAAGTTGTCTAAATTCTTTTGAGCCTCAGCTGCTTCCTTTTTTAAATTGAGGGGTAACTTTTCGTTTGTAGTGTAGTGAGGATTAAATGAGATGATGGCTGAAAGCCATTTTTATCATATAGACTGATGTGGAGCAAGGATGCAGTAACTGTTAACTATTATTTCCATGTTTGAAAGTTATTTATGCATTTAAGGTAAAATTTACAGCTAAGCTGTGATTTTGAGTCAGAGTGGCAGAGGAAACACATTTTCTATCTTTTGTAATCTTCTAAAGATATCAATGGAATTTAGTACATGGGCAGAAATTACTGTGGTTACTTCTGAGAAGTATTTAAGTTCTAGATTTTGTTTGTTTCATGAACAGCTGTTTCTGTTTACGAAGTATTTGAGCTCAGAGTTCAGGTAAGGAAATAAATGAAAAGGCTTTGTTGCTATAGACATTCTTTTCTTTTCTCTGGATTTGTGATTAAGTTATATTCATGGCAAGCTATGGTCCTTGAGAGTATTATCCAACATAAAGAGGAGGGAGATATTGCGATTTTCAAATTTAGTTATTTCAATAAGTACTCAGTGTGTTAATTTATTGCTACTGAAACATAACTTCAAGATGTATTAATTTGAGAAGTTGTGGTTATGTGTTTTCTTAATTGCATATATTTATAGCATTCATTGCATGAAATAAACTGGACTTTGGTGATTTGGGGAAACTGGACACATTGGTGGAATTCAGTATTGTATAAATGTTGAAAATTAAACTTAATTTTTTTGTTTTGTTAACAATAACTGGTGTTATTTACTTCACATTATTATAGTTGAGACTGTCATTGTTTCTAAAATATGCATCTACTTTCAGGAATTTATAGTTTATAAAAGAAAAAGGAGCAATGTGAGAAAAATATAGTATGTGTGAGAATGAAAATAATTTAATGCAGATTTTTTTCTTTGCCCCATATGTATTATAACTGAATTAGATAATATTCACAGAAAATTAGTTAGAAAAGATGTTTTCTTTCCTATTAAAAACCATTACCATGGAAACAAAAGAATTATAAATATCATGATTTCATTAAAAAAAGAATTATATTAATGACATCCCAAGTGGATTTGTGTTCTAGATACAAGCTGTCTTTTACTTTCTTAGTTGTGTGGGTTAGGCTTGTTAGTAACTAATTCAAGTATGTGTGGAGAGAAAGCTTGTTGTGTGTACCTTGTGGAGGATGGTAGTTCACATGAGAGAAGGGAGTGGTTGAAGATGTAGCTGAGGAGGCAGGATGAAATCATGACTTTATGTGTTATGTTTAGACCTGTGTCATGAAAGAGTGACACATAATTGTCAGGGACCAAATAAAGCAGTATGCCTTCTTAGTCTGAATATGAACTTGAACTAAGCTCTTCTCAATCTGAAGATAGAACTCTCCTTAAAAGTATTACTTGGATCCTTCCATATAGGGCAACGTTATTGAATCATGTCAACAATAAATACTGCAAGAAGATGTGGAATTCATGTTTTGAATACATGATAAATTCAAAATAAGTATTGTCAAATATTAGACATTGCTAAAATATATCATGCCTACCTTAGATTTAATTCGACCTTTAAGAAGCCCTAAAAACTCTTCTAATTTATATTAAAAAACTTTTAAAAAATTCTTAATTACAAAACTATAGTTAATTAAATTACAGTAAATCTTATAGCAATTTATAATGAATTCTGAGATCAGTTAATTTTCACACAAACTATCTCCCTTCTGTGGAAATGTGCTTCATAAAAGTAAGGGAGTAAAGCAAGCAAAAGAAAGACATGATACATAAAAAAGGAAAGTAGAAGTGGCAGAGGGGCTTTCTAGAATGAAGGGAGGTGCCAGTCCTACAGCTTTGTAGGATAGATGCAGTTTCTCTCTTCAGAGCAAAATTCAGGTCTGCTTGCAGCCTTGGAAGATACAGAATCTCTCTTTGGAATAAAAGTTAGACTTGCATACTGCTCACTATAATAGATACAAGTTTTGTAAACTTAGGGTTCCTTTCCCGTACTTCAGCCTACTGCATGCACAGATGTTCCCTGACCTTGTTTCCTATATGAATTGGGGCTTGGTGCAAAACCAAAAACACACACAAAGCAAAAACCTTGGGGGAAGGTTGACTTCTGGAAGCTTTATAGCCCCCCCAACACACATTTTTTTATTGGTTTATTGTAATTGTACCTACTGGTGGAATTTGTTGTTACAGATTTATACATGCACGCAGTACACAATATAACAATGTAATTTGGCCCGATCACTCCCCAGCACTTCCTCCCACCCCTTGGTCCCTTTCCTCCATGGATCTCACTTTGATTTTCATGAGATCTGCTCCCCGCCCTTGCTCCCTTTTGTTTCTTTTTTTCTCTGTGGCTAAAAGTTTTATAGTTTTGACTCTTTATGTTTAGGTCAATAATCCATTTTTATTTCATTTTTGTAAGTGAAGTGAAGGTTGAGGTTCAGACTTTTTTTTTGTATCTGAAAATCCAGTTGTTTTAGTTCCTGTTTTTGGAAAAAATTGTCCTTCCCTCATTGAATTGCTTTGGCATCTTTATAAGAAATTAATTTTGCTGGAAGTTTATAGACTCTCATTTGTTCCATTAATCTATGTATGTATGTCAGTCACTCGCTGCCTTGATTTCTGTAGCATTATAGTATACTTTGAAATCAGATAGTAAAGTCCTCCTACCTTACTTACTTTTCAAAAACTGTTTTGTGTACTGTGTTATTTGTATTCCATGTAAATTTTAGAATTAGCCCCCCCTTTTTTTTCTTAAACGAAAATGACTGCTGGAGAATTTGAATTAGGATTGCATTGATTATTATGGATCACTTTCAAGGTAATTGTCATCTTACCCATTTGAGTGTTTCAATTCTTAAAAACTTGTACACAAAAGTTGTACATACTTGTCTGTTAATTTAGGCTATCTCTACTTTCTCCGAGTTTTTTTTTTTTGTAGTTTTCAGTTTACAGATCTTGCATATATTTTGCTAAATTTTTCTGAGTATTTAGTACATTTGGAATGTTTTCACTGTTTTGATTTTAGTTTCCAGTTTTTGTTAGTTGGTACAAATACAATTGAGTTTTGTACATTGACCTTGTGTTTTCACAATTCATTTATTAGTTCTAGAGTTATTTTTAGATTCCCTAGGATTTTCTTCATTAACAATCATGTTGGCTGTGAATAAAAGCAATTTTACTTCTTTTCCAGTCCATATGCTTTTTATTTTCATATTACCTGTTGTATTGATTAAAACCTCTGGTTCTGATGTTGTGTAGAAGAGTGAGAGCAAATATCCTGGTCTTGTTTTTGATCTTATTCAGACAGCATTTAGTCTTTCATAATAAATAGAAGGCTAACTGTATTTCATAGATATCTTTCACTAGATTGAGGACCTTCTCTTATATTCTTAGTTTGCTAATAAGCATGCTTACCATGAATTGTGTTGAGTTTTAGCAAATGCTTTTTCTGCATCTGTTGAGATGATCATGCAGTGCTTCATTTCTGATTTCATAATATTATTCGATATTAAAATACAAACCATCTTGAATTTTTGGAATAAATCCCACTCGGCTTAATGCATTATCTTTTTAATTACTGGATTGATTATCTAAAATTTAAAGATTTTTGTATCTATGTTTATGGGGGATATTGGATTGCAATTTTCTTATGAAGTTTTTGGTTGTGGTAACATGATAATGCTGGCCTGAAGATATGTTAAGACTGGTGCAGTGGCACAGGCCTGCAGTTCTAGCTACTCTGGAGGTTGAGGAAGGAGGGTCACAAGTTTGAGGCCAGCCTGGGCAATTTAGTGAAACCCTGTCTCAAAAGAAAAAATAAAAAGAGCTGGAGTGGTGAAGTGCCCACACATTCTCATGAGTCAAAAGTGTTATTTTCTTGAAGACTTTTTTGAGAATTTGTTTTATTCCTTCCCTCAGTACTTGGTAGAATTCACTAGTAGAGCCATTTGGGTCTGGAATATCTTTTGAAAGGGATTTAAATTACAAATTCAATTTATTCATTGATATAGGATAAGTAGTTCTACATAGATTGACTCTTTCCCAGTAAGTTTTGGTATGTTGTGACCATCACAGAATTTGTCCATTTCATTAAGCTATCTTTTGCTTTTTAGTATCTCTAATGTATATACAGTGATAGCCTTCTTTCATTTCTGATATTGGTAGTATTTTTTCTATTTCCTGGTCAACCTTACTAGAGGTTTTTCATTTTATTGATCTTTCTGAAAAACTTATTTTTAACCATGTTAGAATTTTCTATTGTTTTTCTGTTTTTATTTCATTGATTTCATTCATTGATTTTGATTATTTCATTGATTGATTTCTTCTCTTAGGTTTAATTTCCTTCCCCAGATTATAAATATGGAAACTATAGACAAAAGTTAGCAAACTACAGTCCAGGGACTAAACCCAGCATGCTGTTTGAATGGCCCATGAACTAGGAATGACTTTTGCATTTTAAAAAATGGTTTAAAAAAATCAAAAGAATATTTTGTGATGTGGAAATTAAATGAATTCAGATTTCAATGTCTGTAAAGTTTTATTGCAGTGCATCCACACTGAGTTGTTTATGTATTGTCTGTGGCGCTTTTGTGCAGGAGTGTGGAGTTGAGTAGTTGTGTCAGAGATGTGGCATTCTCAGTGCTTTTACTGCTTCTTGGTGCACTGTAATCAGTGTTTCAAGTGCTGTACTGTAACACACTTTCCGCTTTTATTTTTTATCAGTGCATACCTGTTATGTCAAAACAAGAAATGATGAAAAAATAAACTCGGAATGTTATGCTTTTAAGATACAGTGGAGTGTGGAGTACTGAGTCAGATGACAAAGGCTTGTGTTTGTTTCGCAGTGATGCTCTAGCTATAACTAAAGAAATGCAGATAGATCGATGTTATCAGACTAAGTACTCATCATAGTATTCTCAACTCACGAGAAAAAAGTAATGATTAGAAAATTTAGGAAACTTAAAAAGGAATATCTTATTCCAGTAGAATTTCATCACAAAATTAAAAAATGAAAATGAGGTGGCAGCACCCAGAGTAAATTTCCAAGTGGCTCATTTGTTAGCCAAGTAAGGAAGTCATTTACCAATGGTGAATTAACTCAATCATGTTGGATTGCAGCAGGCACAAAATTGTGTCTGGAGAAAATAAACTTGTTTAAAATTATTAGACTTTTGGCATGAACAGTTGCTCGAAGAGTTGAGGACATCATTAATCAATTAAAAAACAAGGCAAATGGTTTTGAGTGGTTTTCCTTGGCTCTTGATGAGTTGGTAGATGTTACCAATACTGCTCAGTTGTTGTTTATTTAAGAAGTCAATGCTGAGTTTGAAGTTATTGAAGAATTAGTCTTAATGGATTGTGTGTGTGGAAAAACTACAGACAAGAATATTTTCAAAAAGTTAAAACACTAATTCCATTTCACCTCAAGTGGAATCTGCTAAGATATATTAGAACTGAAAGTAGTAAAAATTTGTATAAAACAGAAATAAGTTCAGGTGGAAAACCTTATAAACCTGCAGAAATGTAAGATATTTAAAGTTTATGGTTATTTATTGTGTTATTTCTTAGGTATTTTGTAGAGAATATTTGAGTCTGTTATGTGATAACCAGTTTCACCACTCTTGTGGTCTTAGCCATTGTTGTCAGTTCCATGAATTTTTGTTAGAAATAGAAATGGAATATCCTCACTTACCTTGCTACCAGCATTTTGGTGGCTTAATGGTAAGGTTTATTGTGAACTTTAAAGCTTAGGGTTGAGATTAAAATTTTATTTCTGAATGAGAGAGGAACTGCTGTCAATCACTATTATCGAATACTGAATGGCTTTAGAAATCAGTTTTTGCTGTAGACTTGATAATGTTTCTTAATGAATTTAACCTAAAATTACAAGACAAAATAGTGCTTATATTGAAACTAATACTGTGGTAGAGTTATTTCAATGCCAACTAATGTTTGAATCACAAGCAATATCAAGCTGTTTTATATTTCTTTCCATGCTGTCAGAATTTAAACCTAAGAAGTGTCAGAATTTAAAACTAAGAAGTGAGATCTCCATTCCCACCCAGAGTTATTGTAGATATGTTTACCAGAGCTCAAACTAGTTTCAGCAACATTTTCCAGACTCTGATTCAAGTGCAAGGAAATTTCATATTACAAAATCCATTTAACTGTGCAGTTGAGGTACTTTTGTGCCTAACCTTTAAATGGAAGTGATTAATCTGCAATGTAATGACATGCTGAAAGGTAAATACCAAGAGTGGAATAAATTCTTTAAATGCTTTCTGAACAATGAACATGCTGAATGGAAATTATGTTTGTGATTTGATATCAATGTGAGGCAGTACATAAGTGGTACTTTTTGAAAAAAGGACATTTTCAAAGATGAAATATGTAAAATCTTATTAAAGATCAACACTAATAACATAGAAGCATTTGTGATTGATTTTGATGTTGGGGAACACTAACTTTGAATTCTAAGTGAAATATTAGTCCTAAAAAAAGTTGTATTCTTATTGGGAGACCTGTCTTACAGAAAGTTGTACTCTGTTATTACTATTACAATATTTTGAATTTCATCAATGAAAACTGTGGCAATTTTTGTCTCATTTAAGTGCTTACATAATGTCTTCCATTTTGCTCGTGAGTCCTCAAAATCTTGAATGTTTATTATCTGGACCTTTACAGAAAATACTTGCTGACTCTTTCTTTACATCAAGATTTTTCTTTTGTCCTGTACAGTTGTATATCTGCATTTATTAGTAGAAATAATGCTAATTACTTTTGTTCCCACAGTAAGTTTAGAAGAAAATAATTTATGGTGCTGCTTTGTTTCCACTGAATTTATTAATTGCAGCTTAGTCACTATAATAAAACCTTAGTGTTTTGTGTTAATGTTCTAAAGTTGAACAAGAGGTTTTCCATGGTTGTGTAGTGTTCTGTGGATAGATCCACTGGAACACCGACATTTCTTACTGCATGAAAGTAGTGTGCTGTTTACTACAAGTGTGATTCTCAAGTAACATAATGCTGTCCTCAAGGAACTTATAATACTATTTTAAAACACAGAAAGCAATTTTAAAAAATGTACTGGAGTCAGCTGAAACACTTAGAATTAGTTATGGTTAATTTTGAAGAAGAAATTTTTGAGCCCCTTAAGAATACATAAAATATTTAGAGTCAGGAAGTCAAGCTATACCCAAACCAAAGGCAGGCAGAGAGAAATATTTTGATTTTCTCTACTGGGTATACTCATTGATTTACTGTTCCAGGGAATAAGAGAAGTACAATTTGGATTCTTGCCCAGGATATCATCTTCTTTATCTCTGGACTTCAATTCTTGTAGTCTTGGGAAGAAAGTATTTTTGCACAGAAGCCACAGATGAGTCTAGGAAACTTTTGGAAAGCCTGGAGAAAAGCCAGAATTACTGGGCTGATAGGCTTTGGTGGAAACCAGAGGTTTAGAAGGTATTCTTCCTACCACCCTATAGAAAGGAAAGATTTATGATGGTTACTTGCACCTCCAGAAAGCTATAGAGAATGACAAGATTATAAGAGATTTACAAGTGGAGATGCAGAAAGGGCTCACAGTTTAATTCATCAGTGTTGTTTAGATTTAAGTTGTGTGGGCAGTTAAATGCATGGCTAGCAATAGGCTGTTTTTCAGATGTGTTCCATATGTATGACTTTCTGCCTCTTGGGTCCAAAAAGTCTCAGTAAAAACCAATTTTCTGTGGTTTTAACTGATATCAGTGGAAACTATAACATTCAAATATGTATGTGATAGTCATGTTTATTTCTGTGTAAAGAGAAGTCATTTTTAATATTATTGTAGTTTGTGATAATTATAAATGAGCAAGGAAAGTTGGTGTCCAATTCATGTATCTTCAAATAACTCAATAGTTTAGAGCTGTGTAATTTTTTCGTTCCTTTCTCCTTGGGCATTCTTTGTTATTTCCTTTGTACTTCCCAAATGAAATTTTATTCAGTATTGTAAGATGATTTTAGGTAACCTCAAAGAATGAAAGGTAACTATTTTGACTTTCAAAATAGTTTCAAGCAGATATTTTACAAAATGAGAAAATTTAAAAGATTTATCTTTTGAAATTTTTTGTTGGGGCATTATAATAATATATAATATTGGGATTTCTTGTTACATATTCATATGTACACAATATCATTAGGTTAGTTTTACTTACCAGTGCCTCCCAATTTCTTTAAAAAATGTCTTATAGTCAATGCTAAAAACTTTGAAAAAGTCATCATGTTTTACCTTTAGGTCTCTGAAAGAAGATGAATTTGGCTGAGATTTGTGACAATGCAAAGAAAGGAAGAGAATATGCACTTCTTGGAAATTATGACTCATCAATGGTGTATTACCAGGGGGTGATACAGCAGATTCAGAGACATTGCCAGTCAGTCAGAGACCCAGCCATCAAAGGCAAATGGCATCAGGTAAGATGGAGGTTAAGGCGTTTGATGAATAAGGGTGCAGCAGTTTATTATATTTGAGAGATGAGAGTTGGAAAATTAGTTTGAGATTTTGTACGTAGTTCTTAAATTTGTGTGAATACTGAAATATATTTCGTAGTACTCTGAGCAGTTTTCTGATGTCTTACCCAGGTAATAGTTTATCTTTTTGATCATGTATTTTATGAGGTTTATTTTGAAGATGTTTAACTTTAATCTGTTTTTAACTTTTTCTAATTTTCATGAGTATTGTCTGACTACACATTTTTGAAGTAATGTATTTCTACTTGCCCTTTGTCTTTTCATTTTTACATGTAGTTTTGACCTATTTTGTTAAACTTGTTTTTGAAAGTCTTAAAAATCCAAATGAGTCAGCAATCTAATAAAACCATTAATATATTTGCAGTCTCTTGACTATACAACTTGATTATATAATAGTACAGTTAATAAAAACTTGAATTATAATTTTTCCAATTATTGTTAAGACTTAAAATCCTTTTAAAATTAAAAGTACAAAGTCAAGCTTTCTTTGAAGTTTCCATTTCATGTGCTAATGCCTTTCAAGTATGTCTGATGATTTTTTCCACTAGTCAGAAATTAGTGTTCTGCTAAGTTTTGAGGGGAAGTTTTGAGGGTAAACTTAAGTGTTACTGAATTATGTTGAATGAGAACACCATGCTTGCTTTAACTTGGGCTGAAAGTTTTAGTTCTGTTCTTTGTTCTCCCCCAGGCAGAATGGTTTGTGTGTGGTAGTGGCCATTTCTGTTCAGATGTTTCTGTTATGTTTCTTTCCACTGGGTTCTGGAGTTTCATTTCTCTTAATGTAGCATATTATATAATTGCATATGTTCACCTAGATTTTTCTTTGATTCTGAAACTACTTTATATATTCTTAATATGGTATTCAAAGTAAAGACAAAGGAAATTTTCTTATTTTGCTTTCCAGTAAAATGTGCTTTCTGGTTAAAAACAGAATCGTTAAGATGAATTTATGATTTTTAATCTTTATCTGTTTATTTTGAAAATCAGTGTGGGCTCAGAATTTGAAAACAATTTCCACATAATAGGTGCTCAGTTAAGTTTTTAAATGTAGGGAGTAGTCGAGTTAAACTCAGAATAAACTTGGAAGAACTTAAGGCTGAAAAGAATCAGATTTTAGTTGTGTGTAATTCATAGTATTATAGTGCTTCAGACTTTCAGACACTCATGGCAGGCATATTATAGTGAAATAGGGCATAGGAAATTCTGGTGAAAATTTTGGTTGACAAGTTTTTGGATTCTATTCATAAATATATTAAAAGGATTTAGCATAACAGGTTTAACATAGTGGTTAGCTTGTGACTACCTTACATTGCTTGTTTTAAATTGTATTAATGATCATCATAGTCTGGTTGAAATAGAGTTCCATTATGGAAAATATGTAACTACTTCCCTTATGAAAAGGTATGTAATTTTGTCTTTTTTCAAACCAATCTCTGCTTTTCTCTGCATATTACTGTTTGTTTATTTATTTATTTATTCATTTATTTATTTATTTTTTGGTGGTGGTGGTTTTGATATTTTTTTAATGATTCATTTTTGCATACTTTGACATTTTAAAAGCTTGCATACTGTAGCAATTTATCATTTACGATCTTTGTAAACTTTAGAGAGTTTTCTAGTATAAAGGCTTTTTTTAAATTTTAAGGTTCGGCAGGAATTATTGGAAGAATATGAACAAGTTAAAAGTATTGTCAGCACTTTAGAAAGTTTTAAAATTGACAAGCCTCCAGATTTTCCTGTGTCTTGCCAAGATGAACCATTTAGAGATCCTGCTGTTTGGCCTCCTCCTGTTCCTGCAGAACACAGGTAATAAGACATTTTATCTTTTATGGAACTTCTAGATAATTGATATTCATGGTGAAGCTTTATTTGAACAAAGTGAGATGGCATTTTTAGGGGAATATAAATTTAATATTTGCTTATAATTTTATACCTTATTGTTTTAGAATTACATATTTGGCTAGAAATTTTGCTTTGGAATACTTACTACTGTAGTAATAGCAGATGTCCTAATATCTGTCAGTTAAGAGAGGTCTTTTAGGTTCCATAATATCAACATCAAAACTTGGAGACTTGGATAGGTTTTTTTTGTTTTGTTTTGATTTGTTTTTGCTTAAAGAGACTCACTACTCCAAATAAAATGGTGGAGAATTGAATTCATCTTGTTGGGACCATAATTTCCAGGGTCTTAGAAGGAACTTTACTATCAAATTTCTCAGGGTGGTGTATAAAGCACTTACCTCGCACCAGTTTTTTTGGAACCCAGCCTATGCATGATCTATGTAAATCTCTCTTTTTCTTGCTCTTTGTTTTCTTGTCTGACACAGTGTGTTCTTTCTTTAAGGAATACCCGTAATCCCCATCTCTCACTCAGTAATTCATATTTATTCTTCAAGTCTCTGCCCAACTGACTGTTCTTTCTGCAGTCTTTTTAGGTTGCATAGCATAAAAGTTTGTTCAGAGCAGTTATCTTGTTGCATTGATTTGCCTCTTCACAAGATTAAGGAGCTTTGCAAAGGCAAGGACCATGGTATTATTTACTTAAAACAAAAACCAAGTAACAAATTTCTATTGCTAACACAGGATTTGGTTTATGGTAGAAACTCAAGGTTGAATGAATAACTACCTTAATTTTACAAGTGAGGAAACTGAGGCCCGAGATACCCTGACTTGTAAGTTAGGTTAGACCAGAATCTTAGTTTACATCTTTCTGGCTTTCTGGCCTCTTTATTGTGAAGTGCTATTGTGGCCAGGGTGTTGCACCATAGAAAATAAGTTTTCCTTTGGTCAGGAGCTGTGATGATCTGTTTAACTGATCTCTTGAAGTTTTCTAAAAACATTTAAAGGACTGTGAAAAGTGGTTAATTTTTTTTTCAAGATTTTTTTCCACTGAGTTACAGATAATTTTGTGACTCCCATGGTAAAACCACTAGATGAAGATTATTTTTTAAGGACAGTGTAGATTTTTCCCCTCCAATGTAATCACCCTCAGGTGTTCTGAATTAAGGGGATCCTGATCTCTCAAAAGGCACTGTCTCAAGGGTTATAGGATTTTTACCTTGGAAGTTCCAAAGTAAATACTAGAAGAAAGAAATAATGGTATTGTGATCTTTTAGAACTTCAAAATTTTCTGTTTGGTGTGTATAATAAAATAACTTTTTTTCTTTAAGTCACTAATTCTGAAATTGATTTCTAATTTAAATCTAAAAGCTGATAATCTAAATATGAGAATACATGTTCTAAATTGCTGGAGCACCATGATTCATTTAAAAAAGCAGTGCCCACAGATAATAACTGATATTCATGGCTTAAACTGAATAAAAAATTATGGATAACATTTTTCCATTGGTGAACACTAACCCGGAAACTCCTCATTAGAGAAACATCAGACCAGTTGTGTCTTTTTCTTTTGTCCTTCTTTACCTGTCCATATGTAGATCTGATTTATGTTTGTACTTGTTTTTTAGGTTTTGAGCTTTTTTGTGTGTGTTTGTGGTGCTGGGGATTGAACCCAGGGCCTTGTGTGTTTGAGGTACTGCACTCTACCAACTGAGCTATGTCCCCAGCCCCTGTACTTGTTCTTTAATCATTTTCATGAGGAAAGATGAATAGACCAGAATGTATTTCTTCAAATCTCCTTTCTCTGTACTAAATTTTAAAAAGCTTTTGTGCATGTATGTTTTTCCTCCGTGGATAAAAAAAGCAAATCTAAGACTATGTTACCTGGGGGAATAATTCCATTTATCAATTTATCAATGACAATAAGAAAACATCTGACATTTCCAGGAGGTTTTACTGGAGTTGGAATTATGTTTAGTACCTTGAGTAATAACATGGGGTTAATAGTTTCAAACTTAATGAATAAAATCTTTACATAGCAAAGCAACAGGAATGTCATCAACAACGTTATAGTGATGTAAATATAAAGCAAATGTTAACAAAAAATATATTGGTTTTATGAGTAAAATTCCTCAAGTAATTTTATTTTCTCCCTGAAAATTTTACATAAGATCTTAATTTTCTGAAATACTTTGAATAATTCTGCAGAGAGGATATTTTTAAATGTATGTCTCATGAAGTTGGTGATCATTTTCAGGGAAAGGATAGCTTCCTTTCCCTGGATAAGGAAAAGGATAGCTTCCTTTCCCTGGAAAGGATATCTATAGCTATAGATCATTTATTGTTTGTTTTATAAGCATTATTTAAACTTCTATTGCTCCCACAAAGTAGATACTGTTATTATGAACCTGTGTTATCATTGGTAATTTATTATTGTGAACCTGAGTTTCAGCTGAGAAAATTGAAGCTTATCAGAGTTTATTATTTTTCCAAAGTCATCAGAACAAGAAAGTGATAGAGCCAGGATTTGATCCCAGACCTCAACTTTAGTGTTACTTGGATCCATTCTTTGAAGTTTACCCCCCCCCCTTCTCTCTTCCTGTCTCTCTCTTTCTCTCTCTCGTAACTGTGGGAATAGGAAAATATAACTTACTTTTACTGTTATTTTGTACAAAGCATTTCAAGTATGTAGTTTATGTGTTTGGTTTTAACCAGTAATATGGTAGTCCTGTTTTCGGTTCTATCCTTTTTACTTCATTAACTTCTAACAAATTCTTCTCCATCCTTGTTGCTGCATACAGGGGTAATGTGTATACTATGGTTTTTCACCAGTGGTTTTGCTGCATTGTGTGTCTGTGTCATGGGTCTGCTGAATTTAATCATGATCATGTTTTAAATCACCAGCACCTGCTTGGATAAATCGAAGCAATCCTTTAAAATAGATTCATTGCCTTAAATTTGGAGAAATGGAACTGTAAAAGTAGAGTCATGAAAGGAGGTAGTAGCAGTATGAGAATTAAACTCCAAAAGAGAGGAAGTCTTCAGATCATTCTTAGTGTCCTAAGCTAAAAAGTTTATTGTATTAATGAAATGATTTTCATAATATTTTGCACGTGGGTTTATTAAGTACATTCTCTTAAATGAGATGATCTCTCCTAGTGAGACCGAATCCATGAAACTAAGATTTTTCTACTTAGAACAGTATTTGAAATAGCATATATTCAGTTATCCTTGTTCAGCTTAAAAATATATGTGGTAGATCTTTTTCCAGCTTTATTGAAATATAGTTGACAATAAAAATTGTGTATAGTTAAGGTGTACAACTGAATGATTTGATATATGTGTACATTGTGACATATTGACCACAATTAAACTAATTAGCATATTCATCCCCTTATATAGTTCACTTTTTTCTTTTTGTGGTGAGAACACTTAAGATCTACATCTTAGAGTACCCGCCTAGCAAGTGTGAGGCCCTGGGTTCAATCCTCAGTACCACATAAAAATAAAATAAAGGTATTGTGTCCACCTACAACTAAAAAAATTTTTAAAAAATTAGAAAAAAGATCTGCCATCTTAGTAACTTAGTATCTAAGTATATGATACAATACTATTAATTACAGTTTGCTGTGTGTTAAATTTCTGGAGCTTACCTTCCACAACTGAAGTTTGGTACCTCTTGACCAACACCATTCTTCTGTAGTTTGAGTGTATCCCCAAAGCTCATGTGTTGGAAACTTAATCCCCATTGCAACAGCATTGAGAAATGGGACCTTTAAGATGCGATTAGGTGATAAGGGCTCGGCCTAATAAATGTTGTCATCATGGGAGTGGGTTTGTTATAAAAGTCCCCTCTTGCTCTCTAATGCTCTCTTGCCCTTCCACCTTCCATCTCTGAAATGATGCAGCAGGGAGGCCCTTGTCAGATGTGAGCCCCTCAATCTTAGACTTCCTAGCCTTCAGAACTATAAAAAATAAATCTGTTCTTTATGAATTATCCAGTCTCAGGTATTCTGTTGTAGGAGCACAAAATGGATTAAGGTACTCCATTCCCTCTGCCTTCAGCTTCTGGTAACCACCATTCTATTGTTTCTTCGTTTGGCTATTTTAGATTCCATATACAAGTAATCCAGCAGTATTTGTCTTTCTGCAGCTTATTTGTTTTTCCCTTAGCATATGTCCTCCAGGTTCATCCATGTTATAGCAAATATCAGGATTTCCTTATTTTTAAAGGCTGAATGCTATTCCACTCACCTGTTGACAGATGTTTAGGTTGTTTCCTTTGAATGTATATTCAGAAGTGGGATTGCTGGATCATGTGGTAGTTTTATTTTGAATTTTTGGAGGAGCTTTCACAGAATTCTTCAAAATTGCTATTACAGTTTACTTTCCCATGTAGTAGATTTTAAACAACTATATCTTTTGGGAGGAGGAGTGAGAATAGTGTATACAAGCTTGAAATTCGTCATTTGGCTTATTTTGTATCGGTAGACTGAAACTCAAGTAGACCTTCTAATGTTGTGTCATCAGTCCCAGGGGAGTTATGTGTAATTTGTTTCTACGTGCATATAAGAAGATAGATTTTTTTAAAACAAATAAGAGCTATTCTAGAGAATTTCAGTAAAGAAAAAGTTTTTATTGACTTGGTATTAAAGTTGTTCCTTTGGGTACTCAAATAGATAAAGTAACTGGTTGCATTTAAAAACCCAGTCTGCAGTGAAAAGATCAATTAAGGCCAAAGTCAAGTACTGGTAGATAGTAAACTATCATCTTATCTGTACAAGTATTTTACCTAGGCTCTGATTTAGTTATTTTCCTGGGATTAGAAGACTGGAGAGCAAGTTTTTGTATCAATTTCATTACTGGAGGTATCCTGCAAGTTCACTTTTCTGTGAACTGTTTCTGCCTTTCTCAAGTATACATAATGAGATTGCTTTGTAAAACTGTTCTGAAGTCTTAGGAAGAAAACTACTGTATCATTGATCTATCCAACATGTATTTCAGAAATATCATCATATGCTAGATGTTCTTTTTGGCTCTGAAGGCAGTATAGCAGCAAGAGAAACCAAGAAGAGAAAATAAGCATCTTAGAAAGCTCGATACTGAATATGCCAAGTACTGTGCCAGGAGATCCTGTCCACATACAGTGGGATGCAGAAACAGACGTGGTCTCTGCCCTTTTTGGCGTTTGGTCTTATAGATGGGTGTGAGAGCCATTTCTGAGATATTGTGGACTGGATTTAGTCATTAATGAGATATAGAGAAGGGGAGAAAAATTGGAACAAGATAATTAAATTTAGACCAAGCTGTTTAACAGGAATTAGAAATGAAAGCCAGACTTTGAGAGAGTTTGGGATTAGTAGTATTTAGGAATCAATAAAAACTAAGGCTGAGGCAGAAATTTTAAGGTCACTCTTTATATGATAGAATAGGTTATTTGTTTAATACTCTTTGTAGGTTGAAATTATATTAATTTTCTTAACATTCTGGAGTCATTTTATCTTCTAAAATTTTGATTCTAAAATATGGGATAGACTTTGTTTTTGACTTTGAGTAGAATGTAGATAGCAGAGTTGTTTAAGCAGAGTAATAACTAATATTAATTGTTCTTATTGTGCTAATAAAGTCTTTACATGATTTATTTCTTATTTAATTTTTACAACCACCCTTTGCAATAGGCAATATTGTTAACACCAAGTGTTTTAGAAGAAGAAACATGCTTAAAATCTCAAGTCACTTTATCAAATGCTGCATATAGGTCAAACAGAGGAAGGACAGAGAGTGGATTGGATTTAGCAACATGAGCTCACTGGTGACCATCTTCAGGGCACAGTTTGGTAGAGTGGTAGAGAAAAATGGAGTGTGGCTAGAGAATGAGAAGAGAGGAAATGAAGACAGAGTCTTTTAGTAAGTGTTGCTGGGAAGGAAAATGAAGAAATTGAGTAGTTGGGGAAGATAAGGAGTCAAGGTTTGTTATTTTAGAGAGGAGAGGAATAACAGAATTTTTATATGCTGTGGTACAGAGAGGAAAATAGACTCCACATGGACAAAATGCACAACTTCAGAAGCAGCCTTGAAGTAGACAGAGGAGGTGGATCCAGTGCACATGCAGAGGGAGTGCGAGAGCAGTTGGCTTGGTCACAGGAGGACGGGCAGTTGGTGCAGAGCAGTGGCACATCTGGAGGTTACAGCTTGTGCAAATTCTTTTGTGATCATTTCACTGAGGAAAGCAAAAGCAAACAAGACCATCTGAGGGTGAGGACCGAGGGAGCAGGGTCTGAGTTGTAATCTGAAGTGTCCCAAGCATGGGAGGACATTCCATTTGGCCTTTTTATTTTATTTTTAAATTATTTCTTTTATGTAAGTAGTTTCTAGGGAGCATCATCCTTACATTATAGAACTCAGTAGTCATTCATTTGAAATTGATGTTTTGGAATTCTAGGTATTTATTACAACAAGTACCTAAAAACTTGGTATTTCTATCTTTTTTTATGTTACAGAAAAGGCCACTGAAAGATAGAAATTGTAATCATTAGAGATAAACTAAGGAGTGGGAACAAGATAGTGGTAAGTCAGAATGAAGTCATAACACATTACTTTTACATTGCTCTTGAGAAAAATCTTTGCCTTGCTGCACTTTAGCCACTGTCATTTCCCCTTTTTGTTCTTTTGGCAAACTGCTCTACCCTGTAGAGTGTACATCTATTTCTCTTCACTGTCCTTTTCCCCTTAATTACTAGAAATTGTGGATTTTCAGTCATTGTAGTATACTCTTGAAGATACTGAACAACTTCCTAATTTAATAATGGAATGCCTTTTCTCAAAACTTAACTCCTTTTCACCTTTGTAACGTTTAATGTTTACCATCTCTTCTCCCTCTTGGTTTCTGTGGTATTACGTTATTCTGCTTTCCCCTCTCTTTTCCCTTTTCTGACTGTGGCCTTTCCAGTTTCCTTCTCTTGCTGTTCTCTAGTCCTCAGTGCTCTGTTCTTTCTGTATCCAGTTCAGCTTAGTGTCCCTGGCATTGCTTGCATGTGGGCGTCATGGATGCAGAGACAGGTGGGAGAAGGGCTTTGCCTGCAAGAGCTCATGTTCTAGGAAGGTTGATTCCTTTGTACCGAGCCTCATAATTAACCAGCTACCAGCTACAAGAGTTGTCATCCTAGCTCTGCTGCTTAGTGTCTGTGAAGATGAGCCATTCAGCCTCTTCATCGTTTTCCTCCTCTGTCAATTGGGATCAGTTGTGACAGTTACCTCACAGGGTTATTGTGAGAATTATATGATTTAATGCAAGTGAAGTGTAAAGAATAGCCTGGTACATGGGACATGTCAGGAAAGGTTTCATTACACACTCCCACCCATGTGATTGTTCACGTCACCCAGAGTCTTACCCTGACCACCCTATTTAAAATATTTACCCTGCCATTACTCTGTCCCTTACTCTGCATTACATTTCCACATAGCAGTTACTGCTACCTGATAGTAAATTATATGTATGTTTATGTTGTAAAGTGGAACAGGAGTGGCCTGTGGGGGTAAGGAGGATGAGTGCGACAGCGCTAACACCACGCCGGGAGCTCGAGTTCTGAAGACCAGGCTCGGTTTAAGGCAGAACAAGCAAGCTTATATAGCAAACATTCACTAATTACAATTGCCAACAGCTGTTAACACCCCAGTGCCACGCTTCCGAGCATGCTTGTGCTAGGCTCGTGATTGGCTCGTGATCAGACCAATTAAGGGAAGAGAAAGCGCCTGAGCTCTATATCCTCAGGCACTCCTACATGTTTATTGATTGTAAGACATGAAAAGTTGGGTCCTTAGATTTGCCCACTGCTGTATCCCTAGCACCAAGAACAGTATTTGGCAAGAGTAGGCATTCAATAACTATTTGTTGAAAGAATGAGTGAATAAAATGCTTGCTAGATTTATCCACGTTTTTATCAATCATTTTGTTTTTCATTCCTTGTATTTAACTTATCTGGATTCAGTTTTATCTTTGCTGAAATATATTATGAAAATATATTTGCTATAGTTCTTATAGCAAAGTTCTCTATAAATGTAAACTAATTTTATTCTCAAAATAGTTATATTATTCTCTCATTCTTAATTGATAATTCAATGTAGATTACTGGGTTGGTAGTTATTCTTTGTTTTAAAGGTAATAATAGTAATAGTATTATTTAGCTTCTGGCTTCAGTATAGTTTTTTGCTTATGGCTAACTTTTCTTTTTCATTGTTTTTAAGACTTTATATTCTGTCTTTACGTTAAGCAGTTTCACTGCAAATTGTCTTACTGTGGATTTTTATTTATGCTGCTTAAGACTTCTGTTTCCTTTGTTGAAGATTCCATTTTAATGCTTTTCATCATTTTAAACATGCTTATTCTGTTGTCTATAACTGGCAGTTGGCAGTCTTATTTTGCTTTTTATTATTTCTGATGACTCATTTGTGTTAAGGTTAGGAATGTCTCTTCAGCAAGGTTTTAATTAGTTTTCCCATGTGTAGCTTCTTTGGAGAGGGCATCACTTCTGAAAAGGTCTGTTTGTTTCAGCCAGGTGCCTTAAGGACATCACCTGCTCAAGATCATTTTAGGTAAACTTCTTTGCTTAAGTAGTACAAAGTTGAACCCCAAATCAGGTGTGGACAGGCTCTTGACTAATATTTCTAGGGGAGACTTTGCTTTTCTCCACAAGTAGACAGACAAATGTTCTTACTTTTTCTGTTTTAAATTCTATGCTTTCATTGTGGGTATTGCCTTTTGAAGGTCCTGACTTTATGTTGTAGTTTTAGTACAACTTCTGTGGTTTGCATGGGCGTAAGACCCTCTCTTTAGTCTTACTCTTCGGTCACTAAACTTAAGCCCTCAGGTGACCCAGGTCCCACACTCCTAAAGGACTGCTATGTCATCATCTCACAGTTTTTTCTTTCTTTTTTGTTTTGTTTGATTTATGAGATATTTCTCTTAACTTCTGTTAAAAACAGTTTTTTACATAAAAGAATGTTTTATATTTTATCCACCATTTCTGCATGTGTTATTGTGGGAAGGTTTTTCAGCTTATTTTTATTATCACTGTATGTTATTTTTGTAGTTCTGTCATAAATTATTGAGAGTCTTATTCTGCAGTTTGTTGTTTTTTATGATTTTCACATAGTGGAGAGCTGTTCAGAAAGGCTTTTTTTAGTTGCAGAATTTATGTGCCGACAGAAAAGGATGTCTAGTGTAATTCTAAAATACGTAGATATTTTGGTAACTTACAGGCTTCTCAGATTTGCTGAAATGATGTGGTATGCCACTGGTAAGATATCCCCTTGTTTTACATATTAGTAGAATCATCTCAGAAGTTGACTAGAAGCTGGACAGAGACCTGTGAGATATGTAAATTCAATTAATATTTATAAAGGTTTTATAGTCTTAATAGTCTGAAAGAATACATTGTCTATTTAGTTTTAAGACCTAGTTAGGCAAAAATAAACTTAGCTTTTTCAAGTTCATTGTTCTTTAGAATTAAATGAAAGACAAGAGCCTATCTTTAGAGCAAAAGAGAAGCAATATGCAAGCAAGTAATTAACCTGTGTGGCAATAGTGAAATTCCACCGTTAAAGAATTAGTGATGTTATTTCCCTCCTCAGAAATGATTGAGTGACTGACTTAGCAACTCTCAGTAGGATTTAGTATGGCCCATCTGAATCACTGAGAAGAATCGACTCAATGTCCTAGCTGAAATAAATGATTGTAGGTAAACATCAGAATGCTGAGAGGGCAGCCCCCATCATTTTGAATGGGATCATATAATATTTGGTGTGAAATGTATGCCTGCACCTCCAGTTCTTATACCAGCTGCAGTTTCTGATTAACTGTACCTTGGTTAACTTGGATAATGAGTGTTTTGTAAGGTTGCTAAATATCTCTTAACTCCAAGAATATTTAAAATAAAAAAAACCTAAGAATCAAGACTAGTAAGATTAGTGGTAATAATGGTTTTCTATCAAGAAAACATAGTCCCATGTTTATTATTTTTACATACTTAAAATATTTAAGAATATGGTTAACAGGAGTTTATATATACAATTCTACATTAAATATATTATGTAATAATTTTAGATTTGTGATTTTTTTTTACATAAATATTTATACCAAGGACCTTCTTGGAACTTTAGGAGAATTTTAAGATTATTTATAAGTTTGATTTATCATAAGATTAATAAATATATTTATATGTAAATTATTCTTAATTAAATAAAGAGTGGAAGAACTAAAGAGAAAATAAATTTTTGAATGTAGGTAAGTAAAAAATTTTGGTGGCATTTTATTGACTGGGTTTGTAAATTGGACCAAACATTGAAAATCTGTTAAAAGTGACTTCTAAGATCTTTCTATCTTGTACATAGAAAAAAAAAATTTGTAGTAGAATCAAAATATTTAAGGAAAAACTGAAGTTTTAAATTTTTAACTTTAATAAGTTGAATATCTTAAATCAGCCTCTAATGAATATCATCTGCACAAAATATACTTTTATGGAAGACACAAAAAACTAAAAACAGATTGCCTACAGTACTTAATGTATTTCTGAGTGTGACTGATTTGCTTGAGATGATGAGGGAAGAGTTAACCTAAGGCAATCTTTTATATTATATAGCATGGTGCTTTGCATTCAGCAAGAGTTCAGATATTTGTTGAAAGAATTAATAAATAATATTCTAAATAGACTTCAACATGATATTGTTTTTAATTTTCTGACAGCAAACAAAAATTTCTTAAATGCTTTTTAGAATTGGGATTTATCATTAAAGATTGAATTTGGCGAAGTCACTTGATTTGCAAAGAAGGCCCTACTGCAATTCAGTAGGGAAAGGTGGGTCTTATCAGTAAACACTTCAGGTTAATTAAAAACCCATTTTGGGGGAAAATCTTGCCACAACCTTCTCCATCTTATACCTTCTAGAAATGTTAATTTGATGAACTTAAAATATAGGAAGTAGTAAAGTAAAGCTCCTAGAAGAAAACATGGGAAGGTATCATGATGATTTTGGGGTAGCAAAGATTTATTAAAAGAATTAAGATAAAAGATTGATAAGTTAGATTTCCATAATTATTGAGAGACACCATGAAGAAGAGTCAAAAGGTGAGCCACATACTGGGGAAGATAATTGTAATATACAAATGGTTGTTATAACAACAATGAACAATAAATTAGTAAAAAGGAATATGACTTTTAAAACATGGATTAAAGACTGGAGCAGCTATTCTGCAAAATAAAATGTATACATGGCTGTAAGCAAATGAAAAGATGCTTAACATCCATAGTCATTTCAGAAAGGCAGTGTGAAAGTACAAGGAGATGCCACTACTCCCCACCCCGATAGCTAAAATGGGATGACTGGCATGTTCATACATTGTTGGTAGGAGTATAAACTGGAATAACCACTTTGGAAGACTCTATTTACTAGAGCTAATCTATAATATACTTTATGACCCAGCAACTCCACTGCTGAGTGTATACGTTAGAGAGTTGAGTGCTTATGTCTTCATTATATGAACATAATACTCATGTTCATAGCAGCTTTAATAATAACCAAAAAATCCTCAAAAGAACAGATAAACTGGTATATTTATGTTATTTATGTGGCAGATACTGCACAGCAATGAATGGAACAACATGGACAGATTTTTCAGGTAATGTTTGAAAGAAGGTAACCAGACACAGAAAGCGTACTATAGGATTCCATTCATATGAAACTGAAGAATAGGCGAAATTAATCTGTGATATTAAAGTCAGAATAGTAGTGCATTTATTGGGGCTTGTATTGACTAAGAGGGAGTCTAAGAGAACTTTCTGGAATATTAGGAAATGCTCGGTGTTTTTGATCTACTGGTAGTTACATGGTACAACTTTTTTTAGTTGTATTCTTTTTTAAAAAATATTTTTTAGTTGTTGATGGACCCGTTATTTTATTTATTTATATGCGATGCTAAGAATTGAATCCAGTGCCTCACATATGCCAGGCAAGCACTCTACCACTGAGCCACAACCCCAGCCCTTGAGCTGTATTCTTAATTTTACTCTATGTAGGTTGTACCAAAATAAAAAGTAAACTTAAAAAGTTCTTAAAGTAGGGACATTTGGAATCATCTTTATTCTGAAACATGCTCAGTTCAAGAATCTTTTCTTTCTCAAACTTTTTTAAACTTAAAAACATTCATGATGTATTATCATCTCATTTATAGAGGAGGAATGTGAAGCTTGTAGATATTGATACTTGCATATATTCAGTATTAGTAGACCCTGGGAGTGAAATGATACTCAGGTTTTAGGATTCCAAATCTGCTGATTTCAGGCCACCATTCTGTTCATTGTGAAGGTTGGACCAGCAGTGTTTGTAGTATTTTTAGGCTGATCATAACATCCATCATAGTTTTTGTAATTATTAGGTACATAATAAATATTTTCTAATTTGAAAAAATAAGTTATATATCTGATGAATAGACATCTGAGTTTATAATCATCATTGTTTAATTTCAGATCACAGGTTTAAACTTCTTTCTCCTTGCTTATTTTTTTTTTTTTTTTTGGAAGTGGTGGTGAAACTAAGCAGGGGCGCACCCGGCCACTGAACCACATCCCCAGCCCTATTTTGTATTTTATTTAGAGACAGGGTCTCACTGAGTTGTTTAGGGCCTTGCTAAGTTGCTGAGGCTGGCTTTGAACTCATGATCCTCCTGACTCAGCCTCCCGAGTCGCTTGGATTACAGGCGTTTGCCACCACACCTGGCTCTCCTTGCTTGTTTTTATCAAGTAATTTCTCTTGGATTCAGAAGTATCATGATTTGACTCTTAAGTCTTTAGTGAAAATATCTGTATGAACTACTTGGAATTTATGTTTCTTATCTTTTTATTAGATATGGGAAGAGGTGTGTTTTCCTTTTAGTTTAATTCTAAAGTTATATAGATTAACGTAATAGCAAAGTAAGATTGTCTTTCTTTTCTAGAAGTTAGCTTTAAGTAATGTGAATTAATGTTCTTGGACAAAAATCCTAACTGTTCCAAATTATTTACTCTGATCCCAGAATTCTAACAGTGTATGGACAAATAGATGTAACCAAGGACTTTAAAATCATCAAACAGAAAGGGGAAGTGGAAAACTCAGTAGCTGTAAGAAGGACGGAGCCTTTGTGTCTTGGAGAAAGTTGTAATGGTAGAGTAGATCTTGTTTCTTAGCATGGTATGGAATCAAGGCCTCTTGGAAAAGGTCTCTCTTCCTTTGCCATCATGGAATTGTGTAAGAGTGAATGTCCACCAAACAGACAATCCTATTTCTGTCACCTGATATTTTATGGAGATTTGCCAGGTTCAGATTCAGGAGGTTCAGTTTTTTAGGATGCATAATCTGAGCTCTCAATGTGTGCACATGCTAAAACTTGTAGCAGCAGTCCTACAATTTCATTTCTTAGGTGCTCAAATATTTAGTGTTATAATTCATATTTAACATTTTATTAACTTCTGAGTAGAAAGATTATAATTATGTAAGATATAAAGAATCACAAGATAATACTTTATGATGTATTAAATTTAAGATAAAGAACTTTACAGTATGACCTTTGAAGTTACGTGTGCTTCTCCACATCCTGTTCCCTTCCCTTTATTTCAGAGAGACTACTGTTCTGAATTTAGAGTCTTATCTTTCCCTTAATCTCACTTTATATTTTGACTACCTATGTTGGTATCACCAAGTCATATCTTATTTTGCTTGGACTCCTACTGTGTATACTTTGAACTTGTTTTTTCACTCAAGATTATGGTCCTGAGATTCATCTGTTTTAAGATGAATCATTGTTTTAAGTAACTGTAATTAGGTTCACTTGTCTAGTGTGTCTTCTTATATGAATATAATTTATGTGCTATTCTGATAATGGATATTTGGATTATTTTCAGGTGTTTATTACAAGCAATATTCATAAGAACATTTAATAAAATTGATGAGAAAAAGGAAATATTAGATTTCAGGGGAAATCAGACACATGTGCACATGATAGAATAAGATGTATTTCTTATTCCTATAGGGAAATCTCAAGTAGGAGGATTGAGCGCAGTGTAGACATTTTAATCTTCATCTATAGATCTGAACAGTTATTCTGTATATTTGAAATGCTGTAAGCTAGTATAGTGTCAGTCTTTTTGACCATTAGGACAGAGGTCAGTGATGTATAACCTCACTAAAGTATCTTTTTAAAGAGAGACTCGCTAAAGAAGCCTTGAGAGTTTTATTGTTTGCACAGCCTGGAAGCTGTCACTGAGTCCTTAAAGTGAAGCATGACATTGTGCAGTGATGCGCTAATGGACAAAGAAGTACAGAACAGAATCAGGGATGTCCTTTGGGAAGTTGTCAGGGTCTGTTACAAATGTAATATCAAACTGCAATGAGATGGAACTGAAGACTTACAAGGCACAGCCACACTTCCTGTGAGACATGGGACTTGACACAAATAGAACATCTGGCTTCTTGAGCAGTTTCATTCAGACCATTTATGAGCCTATCAGAATATTGAGTGGCAGGACAAAGTCAGCAGCAGCAAATACTTGGCAGCCTATGTACTAGCTTTGAAATAATTTGAAATAATTCTACAACATAGCCTTCCTGAGCTTGGATGGGTACACAAAATGGACCATGGCGGGGCTCCTGAGTGACTATTAAATAGCCAGTGGTAGCGGGAAAAGCATAAGCTAAAGTGTAAGGACTGTCTCAAGATTGACCCTAAGCAGTAAGGTCTAACGGACAGGCCCAGCAGCTGCAGAGCATCGTGCTGTGCAGCTGAAGGGGCTGGCCTTGCTGTTGGTGAGCAGTCTTTCAGTTGGCTGTTGAGTCTGAAAAGCAGGACCGCAAATAATGACAGATGTTTAAATAGCAGGCACGCTGCTGACAAAAGGGCAAACTTGCCATGTGCTCTGGTTGGATGAAATTGTTGATCTCATATTACTGTCTTCGGTCATTCTCATTAATGTGATTTATGAATGTGATACACACACACATATATAAATAAAAGTAAAGTTGTACTCCTACTTTATACCTCTTCAGAACAGAAAAAATAAGTTAGAAAAAACAGTGGTTGCATTGAAGTACTGGAAATAGGGCAGTTTATCTTTATTAGTCTTGAATTCTTCATCAGTCTATTCACATTTTTATTTTATTGACAGAATACTGAAAAGACTAATAATGCCCTAAGAACCAATAATAATATTTAAATTTCAAAGTGCCTTATAGCCATTTTACTATGCATTGTTTTCTAGTTCCTTTCCAGTGGATGTCTTTTATAAGATGCTTATTTATTTTCATTTCTTATAGGACCAGCACAGTAGAGGCTTTTTCTACCTAATGGGTGTTCAATAAATATTTAACTGGACTGAACTCCAGGGATTAAGATGTCAGGTTATGGTAACCTAATTGTATCTATTAGGGAGACACAGTTTTTCACTGGCCATTTTTATCTTTGCAGTTTCCAGTTGTAGTCTAATTCCACCAATTTGAATATACTATTAAAGACTGGCAACACATTGGCCCTTTTTAATCTTTTTTTGCACCAAGTTTGCAACCTTTATGACTTTTCATCCATTTTCCTATTTTGTTGGATTTGTAGAGTTCTATACTACATCCCCTTTACTGATATTAAGAATTAAACTCTCTGATGAGTTAGGTGAATTTAAAAGCATGAGGCTGAGAAAGGAATAATAGGTATGGTATGGGGACAAATAAGCGACACCCAAAAGGAATCTGAAGTGCTACAAACATAAGTATAGCCATTAAGAGAGAAAAGTAAGGAATGCAGAAGAGACTGTTCAAGGAAGAACTAAGGTTAGACACAAAACAAAAAGGCTCCTCAATCAAGATAACAGAGATTACTAAATATAGGCTCAGAAACCTCAGATCTTCACTGTATGAAGGAGATAAGTTTTACAAGTATGAAGAAAAGATGCTACTCTGTATGCACATATGTATATTTGTCATGATTCTTAATCACATTTGGAGGCAACATAATTTAAATGATCCTGTAATTTTGGGCATTCTTAAAGCATGAATGTTATTTTTATACAGAAATTACTCTGTTTATAAGAAGATTTCATTGTTAAGCCCTGTCATTTGTAATTTGATGAATGAAGTGTTGAATTTTCCAGTACAGAAGCAGAGAAAATCATCTTGTGTAAAAAACTAAATTTGTAAACTGTGCGAATAGTTGTATTTTGAATTCCTAAAGAATACCTTTTAATGCTTTTTAAAAAGTTACCTATTTTTGGTTTAGGATAGCAATGAGTAAAGTAATTGACTTTCCATTATGCTATTATTTATCACAGGGGGTAGTCTGTGTTGCCCTCTATTGGTGATTAATAGCTACTTTTGGCAAAGTGCTGCCATATGTATCATTTATATGTATGTAATAATTGTATCAAACAGTGTGCTTTAAAAAAAAAAAGAATTTGAAAACTGGCCTAATAGTCATGACCATGAATTGGAAATATGAGGTTTGGGCTTCTTGATTTAACAGTGTTATTCACTAAGGTAGTATTGAAATACTTTTGTCCTTAATTAATTTTTATTTTTTATTTTTATTTTTTTGTCAGAGCTCCACCTCAAATCAGGCGTCCCAATCGAGAAGTAAGACCTCTGAGGAAAGAAATGGCAGGAGTAGGAGCCCGGGGACCTGTAGGCCGAGCACATCCCATATCAAAGAGTGAGAAACCTACAAGTAGGGACAAGGATTGTAGAGCAAGAGGGAGAGATGACAAGGCAAGACTGTCTCTTTGCAATTCACTCACTTGAAGCCCCTGACTTTGGTGGATGTATGATTGTTGCTGGCTTTTCAGGGTACCGTGGCTGTAATGTGAAGGACTTAAAAGAAAGTCTGATTCAAAACCTGAGTTATCTTAATATTTTGAAGGCCATGCTGCAGTGTAAACAAAACCTCAGAGACAAAGCAAACTGACACATGGACACTTGTAAAAGTATCATTGCCCTGTGTACATGTATGAATGCACAGATGGTGTGACTCTACTTTGTGTACAACCCTTGAAACAATAGCTGTACTCCATTTGTGTTCAATGAATCAATAAGTAAATAAAAAAAAAAAATTAAATGGAAAAAAAAAAGTATTTAGTAAAACAGATCCTTTGTCGCAGTATTTCAGATAGTTTGAAAACTTTAAAACAATATTTTAACAAATATTCTGAATGAAAATAAATAATAAATGAAAACATAATTGTAGGAGAAAGACGTAAGAAAGCAGATTCATAAAATGAGGGATATGGTTTACTACTGCTAAAAACAAAAAAAATTAGCTGAATTTCTGGACTATAACAATACTTTTGTTTTCTTTAATGAGAAAATGTCCTTTGGTGTACATTCATTATACACATTTATTTACCTAGGAAATTGATTTTCAGATAAACATAGCACTGGATGGAAAGTCTGTACTGCCTGTAAAATGGGCTTTACAACAGTGGGTGGAAGATGATCACAGAGTAAGGAGATAGTCAGAATTATCTAGTGTGTCTCCAATCCTTAATTTTAGTGAAAAGACAAAAATTTTTAGTGAATTTTTTTCATGCCAGCGTGATGTTACAAATGAATGATGATGTAATGAACTGCCACAAAGAGGCTTTATCTTACTAGTTAGGAATTCAGGATTTACCATTAAATTCATGACATAATTTGTATAACTGATAGCAGGTGGTTATCTTTCAAAACTGTATTACCTGTAGTTTTGATCAGTAGATAAGGATTCTAAATAGACCAACTTCCTAGGCATTATGCATGTTGAGACTGTGACAGAATAAAACTGGTGTTTCCTGGGTATTTCTACTCGAGAGATTCAAAGTCATATTTTACCTTTCTGCCTTACTAGGACACTGAAAATGAATTATGTTTTTTGACTGTGATTTGTTGATGCTTTTATTTCATAAAACAGTAAGTGAATCCATCTCAGGTCCTTTTTGGAATTAATGAGATACTAATAAATTATTTCCTGCTAAGAAATTGAGCTGGCTTCCCCCCATTATTAAAAGCTATACAAATGGATGCTTGAAATTATGTATCTTAGGTATTATCTTTTTTCTTTATTTTTGTTCAGCTAACCTCAGTTTGCATTTTAGAGAATGAAAGTAGGGGTTGAAGTTGAAGTCCAACTCTCACTCTGATGTTGACTTTTAAGTAAACTTTTTGAACAAGATAAGGAACTTTGTCTTTAATTTCATGTACAAGAGAAGAACCATGGCTTATTGGATGCTTGTTTTGCTAGGCACCATTAGAGTGATTACATAATAATTCATGCAACAGTTCTAAGAAGTAGGTATCTTATTATTGCTATTTACAGATGAAAAAACTGAACCATAGAGTGCTAATGTAACTTGCCAGGAGTGAAAATTGAAGACTAGAAGAATGGAATTTGTTAAGTCACATATCTTTGTATTCTTTTTTTTTTTTTTTTCATATTAGGTAGTATCCTTACATACCAAACTAGATTTGTAAAATCTGAATTGGATTTGAAAAAAGTAATCCAGAATAAGTAAATGTTGATTTTTAAATGTGTCCATTGATGCTTAGGCTGAGAACAAAACAACCAAGCAGCATTTGTTAAGTATCAAATACCTTTTCTTCTGGAGATTGTAAATAGTCTTTCATGATGTTTTCCAATAATTTTCTAATTATTACCTTTTTATTCATTGACACTTAAATACTCAGAATGTCACTGTAAAGTAAGCCATTTATTAAAAAAAAAAAAAATGGAAAAAAAAATGGAACCTTCCATGGTTTGGAGTTAAAGGATTTTCTGAGTCACTGTAAAAATAAAAGGGACTTAACAAACTCATGGAAAGTTCATTACAATATGAAGGGGTATTTGTTTTTGATTATCATAACCATTTAAATATTTATTAAAATATTACAGTTTCAGAAACTAACTGAATTGTAGGATAGGGTTTGAAGCTGTTAGCTAAAACTGATAGACGTCCAATTCTGTTGAAAGGTAATTTGAAAGTGAATATTAGAAGCATCCTCAGAGATTTTGTAGTCTCTATCCCTACCACCCACCTTAGTCAGCTTCCTGTTAAAACCAGTTAAAAAAAGAAAAGAATAAACTAGAAAATTCTGTTTATTGCCCATAGTAAAGACAGTATTATTTTGAGAAAATTTTTTTTATGTAAATATATAAAAATTTAGTTTGTATCAACATTTTTGTATGCTAGCTTATGATCTAATGTGCATTTATTGCTTTGAGTCATGGTCAGAATTTTGAAAGCTGCTGCTGTAGTCTAACTACTCACTTTATTGATATAGAAAAGTGAGGATAAGAGAAATTACATATCTTGCCCAAAGTCCTTGGTATATTTGAATTTTTAGTGTAGGAGCAAATGTTACTCATCCTTGAACATTCTTGTGCACATAGACACATTCACCCATGTGTTTGTTATAAATCTGATAGAAAGGTTGTGTAGCACATAATTTATAAGTAGTAAGCTACCTTATATTCTTTTTATTGTAAATTTCATAGAGCCAGTGGACTCTCACAGAGTGTTTTTGCTGATTTGGGCCAATTCTTATATCTGTTACCTGACTTGGGTTTGCATTTGATGGGTAAATGTACTGCTGATTGAATGTTAGTGGATAATGTGTTTTTATTAGTAAGATGGTGATGAAAGGATAAAAATATGCTGGAATTCACTTATTCATCAATGACTTGAGCAACTTTGATAATTTGGATAATTTTCATACATGAAAGAGTTTTTTGGGTGCTATTTGTAAAGTAACAACAATTGAAATGAAACACTTTTAAGTTTAATCTGCATTATTAAAAACTTTCCCTTCACTTCTAAAGTCTAGACAGTCAACAGAACAAAGTAGCCCTGATTTGTAGCATAGCAGTTGCTGACTTCTCTGTTATAAATACCTCCATTGTAACAAATTTCCACATGATGTCACTGAAATGATTCTAGATGAGAATGGGTAGCCTTCTACCATGCAGTGTTTCTACCATATAGACACAGTAGACTTGAGTAACCTCCAGAGAATAGATAATGCTAAGGTCATTAGGAAGTAAGGAATTTTGAGTATTATCTTTTCTAAAATTATAAAATATTCAAAATTTGTGTAATTTACCTTTAATGCCAATGTTTCATAGCTGGCTCACAAAATTCCTGAAAATTTAATAATTGGTTCTCACAAACCACATAGAAACAGTTTCAGCATAGCACTGTATGTAACTTTTGTAACTGCCCCATAGTACATGCTGCCCTCAGGGTCAAGAAGTAGAACATTTGGTGCCTCAGAAGTCATGTTCATGATCTCTCCTAATTTCTGCCACTTTTTCCTTTCCCAGAAGTAACCACTCTTCTGATTTCTAGTGCCATAAATTAGCTATGCCTCATTTGAAACTTTATGTACAGTTAAACATTCTTTTGCATCTGCCTTTTTTTGCTAACCATATTTGTGAGAGTCTTCCATGCTATTGCAGATACACTCGTTTATTTTCATTGTCATATAGTGTATGAACTATTAAAACTATTTCTTGTTAATGGATATTTGAATTCCTTTAGTTTGGAACTGTTACGAATAATGCTACTTGAGATCATATTGTTTGTCTCCTTGAGGGTGTGTGTGTGTGTGTGTGTGTGTGTTTCTAGAGAGGATATACCTAGGAGGGGAATTGTTGGGTTATAGGCTATTTGTTAATTAAACTTTAGTATATAGTACCAAGTACTTTTGCAAAGTAGCGATGCTAGTTTCCATTGTTACCTGTAGAGAAGGATGCTGCACATACTTGCCAGCATTTAATTTTGCCATTCTTTTTTAGCTGTAATCGTATCACTTGCAATTTTATCATCATGTTTACTGTGTATTGTGCATTTGCTTTATTAAATTGAAAACCCTTTCATATTTGTATTTTCAGTGACTTGGTCTTAAGTGTTCTGGTCTTTGGTTAGTGAATCACTCCACACATTTTTTTACCTTATGGCAACAATTTATAAAGCTGTTTTTTTTTTAACATTATTGCATTTTTTTTTTAAACTAAACCCTTTGACTAAACTTAGAATTTGTAATTCCAAACTTAGTTGTGGAAATTGGTGGGGTTTTGTTTGTTTGTTTGTTTTTAACCCACACTTGATTTTCTTTTCCTGTATGAGCATCAGCTTAGTCTTAGAGGGGATGGGCTCCTAAGTCATAGGAAGATTTATATTAAAATATTTTAACCCCTTGTTCAAAAGACTACTCAACATATTTTCCTTAGACTGAATGATTTTGCTGTATTTAAAGCTTTCCCTTTGGATCCCACTTTCAGGGCTATTTTACAAGGAGCTCATGAGTGTGATATTTCATATATAGTAAGGTTAAATGTAAATCTTAGTAACCATATTTAAATGTTTTCTCCTTCTTAGGATTGATTTAAGCTAGCTGGCCAGTATACTACAGAAAGGGTATAGAACACAAGATAGCTCCCTACCCCTGGTCTGTTTATAATAGAGCAACCAGGGAATTCCTGTTAAAAAGAGGTCAGATTTTGTCCCTCCTCTGTACAAATCTTCCAGTGGTTTCTCATCTTAGACTAGAAGCCAAAGTGCTTATAGTGGTCTGTATGGCCCTACGTGGATCGGCATCCATTACCTCTGACCTATTTTTCCCCTCCTCTTACTCCTTTTTCTTGGTTTCCTTGTTCCTGGAACTGGCCAAGCTTACTTCCATGTTGAGGCATTTGTACTTGCTATTCTGCCCCCATATGTTTTACTATATATTTTACTTTTTGATATACTGCGTCCTCTAACTTGCATGTGTGCCTCATAATGGTAGGGGTTTTTATGTATTTCTTCATCGATATATTCCCTGTGGCTAGCACATAATAAGTCCTCATAAATATTGTTGAAGAAACAGGTATATTGATAAGTATGTGGAATGGTGTGGATCCCTTGTTTCAGCCTAAATGTGTTCTGTATTACTCCTCCAATGCAGGACATGACTCCAAAATTAGAAAGCACTGTTTTGATTTATCAACCTATTTTACTTTGTAAAGTAATAGTCTGACGAGAGATTGCAATTTAGAGACCCTGTCCAACTTTTCCTGTGTTTGCTGCTCACATCAAAGTAGGAATAGCCCAGGGATGTACTGCAGGATGCCACAGCGAACAAAATTCACTGATTCTGGAGCTAAGTTGCCTAGGAGCTAGCTGTATGTCTTTGAACAATTTACTTATCCTCCCTGTTCCTCAGTTTTCTCATCTGTGAGGTAGAAATAATAAAAGTATCTACCTCATGGGACTTCTAGGATGAACAAGTGAGTTAATATATGTCAAGAAGTTACAGTAGTGCCTGCCACCCAGGAGGCAGTATGTGACTTTTAGCTGTCGATCTGACATGAAATTATGTGTATGTGGGTAGGGTGACTAAACAGATATGAAAGAGAACACAAAGTCACTTTTTTAAAAAAAAGAATGAGATGTCTAAGGAATCTTGCACTTGCCTTGGGCCATGGAGTCCAGGCGACATTAGGAAAGTGAGAGACTGTGGCTCTATAGGAAGAACCAAAGGCCAGCTCTCACTCAGCTTAGACATCCTCGTGACTTTGGGCCAGTGGTTTTTATTACTGATGAACCAGTAATCATGTCAGGCAGCTCACTGCCTGATAAGAGGTTTGACTCCTTTGTTGGATAGGACCATTGTTAGAAAAATTCTTTGTCTTATTGATCTGAAATCTACCTTTTTGGTTACTTCATATGGGACCTGGTTCTTTTCTTTGGAGTAAGACAGAGCAGGGAATTGGTTGTGTTGCTGGACGAGCATTTTCTTCTTTAGCTTAGATGTCCTTAATGTTCTTGTCTTCCTCCATATGGCGTATTTTTTGAACTTTTGTCACCCTGCACATCCTTCCCTGGCTATAATATATTTGTCAGTATTTTTTAAAAATGCAAATCAAGAGCTAGCAAGGAACTGTGTTTCACTTAATCTGCCGTGTGAAAGTTTATAACACACATAAACCACTATTTGTATTTTTGACCAAGCTGTATCAATCATTGACTCTACTGTTTGCTTAGTCATTTAGACCTCATTTTTCTCAAATAAAATGATTAGTTAATATTAATGAAAGATTCTTAACAAAGCTTTCTTTATATGGATAATTTAGATATTAGTAAAAGAAATTAAAATATATTTTTCCATGAGTAAAAAGAATATCAGCCTTCATTCGAAATATCAAATTTTTATAATGTTGCCATTAGTCAACTAGTGTGAAAATTCAAGGATAGAATTCTAAGATCCTTTTCAGGACATTGTAACTAGTGTTGTGCATAGGTAATAATATGTTGGGTAAAGTTAACTTTATTGCCTAAAAATAACCCTGTCTTTTAGGCATTGCCTATTAATCAGCTGATTGTTTATTTTTGGTGTCCCTATTCTTACTTATTTTAGTATTTGTTACGAGGGTAAGTCACCCATTTTACTCATTCCTTATTATAGCCAAATTAATTATTTAGTTTTCCTGAGTCTGTTTTTTCTATTACTTTGCCCTTTTGATTTGAAAATAATTTCTAGAATCTTCACTGGAGTATCTAATGGTAGAGAGATTCTTGTTTCTGTCATTGAGAAATGTTTGATTCTCAGTGAGGACATAGTGCATAAATGGTCACCAGTAGGGCTTTTACCCACGTTTCCTCTTCTGTGCAGTGAACTGCTTTTACTTCTTCAATTCTTCTCCTCCACATCGTCCTTTTTCCATCTAATAGCCAGAAGGGTCCTCTAAAAATGTAAATCAGATCTTGTCATTCCCACTATGAAGTCCAAATACACTGCTGCTCATCCCTCCTGCCTCGTCTCTGTTTGATGTCTTTTAGCCACACTGACTACTCAAGTTTTTTTCACAGAGTTTCAGTTTATAATTATGTGTGCCTTTACTTTCTTTACTTGTTACCTCCCACCACCCCTAGACAAGATGCTGGATGAGGGTAGATAATGTATTTTTTATTCAGTGCTTTAAAATTGAATGCACAATAAAATATTTTGTACATAGGATATACTCAAATATTTACTGTTCTTAAAATCCTGTGCTATTACTACTTTTAGGTGGGTTTGTAGTTTTTCTTTTCTCTTGGCAAAATTCTCTCCTGCTACTTGGACATTTATATTAAAATGAAATTTTAACTTTAATTTGATAAGTCTCAAATTATAGTGCCCTATGAAGGCTTGTTAAGCTCTTTATCAGTTTCTCTTGTATTCCTTAGTTGTTTCATTTCTAGAATAATTTAAAAATGATTACAGGGTGTTCCAGTGATTTGTTTGAATAACTGTAGCATTGGCCTTTCCATAATATAAAATGTGACTCTATGCTGAACTTAAATTGTTTGGTAGGGGTGCCAGAAATTTACTTCTTTTAATAGTGTCAATATTGATATGTCATCTGAAATGTGAGAATCTTCCTTGAAAATTAACTTAATACTGCTGCCATACTGCCCAGATATGTTGTTTAGTTTGGGGGTCAGGTCACTAGAATCCTGTGTTTCATCATTTCCTGATGGCTAAAATACCAGGGGATCTGCAAAAGGGAGCTATTTAGTCCCCTCTCAGCACTTACTATTCCTCTCATTTATCTCAGAAGAAGTTGGATCAAAGAAGGTCACCCTATTCTTTTGTCTTTTTTCAGGAGGTTGACTCATTTCCCCCCTTCATTTTTACATTAGACAGTAACTTGGGGCTGACGCTGTGGAGATAGTACTTGGCTCTGCCTGTCAAAGTAGTTCCCTAGTTGAACTGTCTTTGGCAAATTAGTGTTTCACGTAAGTCTCTTCAAAGCTGAGTAAATCTTGGCAGAATCCCATAACTAGAAACCATAGCATATACTTTTTAAATAAAACCACCATATCATTAAATGAAGAATTTGGGATAAAAGGATATTGGCTTTAATGATCTTAGAAATATGATTTGAAGTGTACATTTTATCATTTTCATTACAGTGACATTATGATGTGCCTCAGAAACCCCACTGGAAGAAACTCTGAATCCTGAGGTGGTTACTTATGGTAAAAAGGAAGAGGCTCAACAAGTTGCAGTTGCACATTCCCAACTATTTCCTCATCTGCAGCCTCTTTCTCAGATTCTTTGGAGAATCTCATAGTTGTGCCATCTTTAACTCCATGAAGGCACGAGGTGATCTGATGTGGAATGGTATGGGCTTAGGGAGACAGAGAAACCTGAATTAAAATGTCACCTTAAAAAAAAACTCCACCATGATGTTTACTAGTGAACTTAAAGTACTTAGCCTTATCTATAAAAAGAAGGAAAAATACTGTCTGTCTTTCAGGGTTGCTATATTTAATGAAATAATATAAATGGGATTTTCTGCTGCATAGTAGTCTTAATAATTTTCTTTTTTGTCATGTATTAATAGTTTAATTATTCTTTAGCACTGGTGGAAATTCTCTCCATACCAATTCAGAGATAGACTTTTCCAGTCTCTTTGGGTCTAGCAAGCATCATTTTAGTTTTACCTGCAACTGTCCTCTTAAGAATTCAAAGATATTTATAATAAATTTGGCCAGTTCATCTAATTCTGATGAATTTAATAGGGAAGGATGGCACTTGAGCAATCAGAAAATACTATTTTAAATTGTTCGAAGATATTTTAAAAGTGATTATAGTTGCGTATATTAGCTTGTGACTGTTATCTCAGTGACACAGCCAGACAGGAGGATCACAAATTTGAGGTCTGCCTCGGCAACTTAGCAACACCCTATCTCAAAAAATAGAGAGAGCTGGGGTTTTAGCCCAGTGGTAGAGTGCCTCTGGGTTCAACTCCCAGTATCTTGAAAAAAAAAAAAAGTGATTGTATTATAACATTTTGAAATCTTAATGATGTTATTTAAAATTATCCTGTTATTGACCAGAACTTTTTTTATACTTGTCCCCAGGGAAGGAAAAATATGCAGGATGGTGCAAGTGATGGTGAAATTCCAAAATTTGATGGTGCTGGATATGATAAGGATCTGGTGGAAGCCCTTGAGAGAGACATTGTATCCAGGAATCCCAGCATTCATTGGTTAGTCTTTTAAATTTTTGAATTAAAGTACAGGAGAAAACAGATCATAGGTTGACTTGGTGTTGAGCCTTCTTTTGTTATCCGTTAATCTACTCATTATGTCTACATCTATAATATGAGTATATAGAATTGATGGGACACTTCTGTCAGAATATAGCCAAGGAACCAGGTGCAGTGGTGCCCACCTGTAATCCCAGTGGCTCAGGAGGCTGAGGCAGGAAGATTGTGAGTTCAAAGCCAGTCTCAATACTTTAGTGAGGCCCTAAGCAGCTCACTGAGATCCTGTTTCTAAATAAAATAGAAAAAAGGGCTGGGCAGATATGTCTCTGGTTGAGTGCTCCTGGGTTCTGCTACTCCCCCCCCCAAATATATATGTATATAAAACCAAGGATATTTTACATGTTAATTTGATGTTTCTATAACTGACAAAGGTCTTAATTAAATAGCATGTTTTAAACACTGTAGTGTTTTCACTGATCATTTTATGCAATAAGGATTAGAACAATGTTCTTAATATAAAAATAATGTCATAAGTAAAAAATGTAAAAGAATTAGTTTTGACCATAAGTCATAGGCATTCCTGATAAACGTCATGATGCTTTGTTGTTTTACACAGGGATGACATAGCAGATCTGGAAGAAGCAAAGAAATTGCTAAGGGAAGCTGTTGTTCTTCCAATGTGGATGCCTGACTTTTTCAAAGGAATTAGAAGGCCATGGAAGGTGAGAATTTATTAAAGCAGTTTTGGTATAAGAATGTTGCTTGCATGGTAATGAAAGGCAGCATTATTATAGATTTTTATGTGTTTAACACAGTTTGTAAATATCAGGGGAGGTCTGTGTACTTGCAGAACATGTGGATTGCAATTAGGGTGCTGTGGCTCTTTGGCAAGAAGAATGGGCTTGAGTGTTGAAGCTGTTGTTTAGTTAAAGTCTTCTCACTCAGGTGCTGAGCTTGAAGGTAGTTTTAAGAATTTCCTGGATGTCATTTCTATAAATAAAAACTTAAGCAAATTAAATAGCAATAGTAGTCTTATAGAATAAGTATTTGATCAAATTAATACCTTGTTTAAGTTGATGTATTTCTCACTAATCAATGATTATTCTTATCATTTAATCTAGGTTTAGTAAAATTCTCAGCCATAATCAGAATGTTTATTTCTTTCTAGCTTACCTGCTACCATAGAGTTTAAAGCCTACCCAGGCCCAGGTCCCCTAAGTTCAACAGTTTCACGTTAACATGTTAAAAACTCTTCCGAGTCTCTGGAAGCTACCTTCCTGCCTAGAATTTTTTTTTTTTTTTTGACTTAGCCATAGGCGGAGTCTTCCTTTATTTTGATTAGTTGAATGCAATGAAAGCCTGATCTTACTTTGCCCCTCTGGCTTAGCTAGAAAGGTCTGTTTATTTGTTTAACACCTCTTCCTCTATTCTCATGCCAAAAAGTGAGGGAGGAGAAATTGTGTATTTACCTGAATAGTCTGAAACACATGTCAATTAGATTGCCTCTGACAACTTGAGAACTTTTATAGACTACATTTGTTATGGGTCATTTTTATTCCTAATATCTATATTATTTTAATTGACAAATATTATGTATTTATGTAATACAGTGTGATATTTCAAAACAGTACACAGTGTATCATGATAAAATCAGTGATTGGCATACCCATTATCTCAAACATTTATCATTTCTTTATGTTGGAACATTCAAAATCCTCTCTAGCTAATGTACAACTAATCATTGTCATCAGTTACCCTATTGTGCTATAGAACATTACCGGTTATTCCTCTTATCCAGCTGCATGTGTTGACCAACCCTCTTCCCATCCCCTTCTCTCCTATGCCCTTCACATCCTCTAATATGAGACCAACTTTTTTAGGTTCCACATGTAAATGAGAAAGGGTGGTATTTGTCTTTTTATGCCTCACTTACTTCACTTAACATAATGTCTCCTCAGGGCTCATCCCTGTTGCCACAAATGACAAGTTTCATTTATACAGGTGAATAATATTCCACTGTATACATATAGCACATTGTATTCATTCATTCCCTGATGCTCATCTAGGCTTATTCCATATTTTGGCTCTTGTTAATAGTGCTACAGTAAACAGTAGGAGTGCAGATATGACATCTGATTTTATTTCCTTTGGATATGTATTCTCAGTACTGGGATTGCTGGATCATATGGTAGTTCTATTTCTAACTTCATCCAAACTTATACATGCATGAAAATCAGTTTCAGTTCATGATTCCCCCAGTCTTCTTCCTCTACTCCACTAGACTTCCTTTCACTTCTTTATTAATTTGTATTAAGTGGTTCTTATGTTATCATTCTCTCCCCCTTTACTTTACTTAACTTGAGCTTCCACATGTCTTTTTATAGTTTTTGATGTAGAGTTTATCTGGAATGAGTAGCTACTTGCTTGCTTTTGGTTTTCAGTTGCATAGGATATATTTTTCCATCTCCTCACTTTCAGTCTGTGTATGTCTTCATCAGTGAAGCAAGTTGTTTATAGGCAACATCTAGTTGTGTGTGTGTGTTTTTTTACCTTGTCTGTATCTTTTAATTGGAAAATTTAATTCATTTGCATTCAAGGTTACTACCGACAGGTGTAATCTACTCTTGTCATTTTGTTAATTTTTTTTCTGTTTGTTTTTTATATCCTTTGTTTCTTCCTTTCTTACTGATCTTTGTGATTCAGTAGTTTTCTATTTGACTATTTTCTGTTACTCATTTGTGTATCTGTTCATTAAAGCCTTCTGCTTTCATGTGTTTTTATTATGGTAATTATCGCCCTTTTGCTTCCACATGTAGGACTCCTTTGAGCATTTCTTGTAAGGTCAATCTAGATGTCAGTTTTTGTTTGAGAAAAAGCTTTATTTCTTAATAGTTTCTAAATAATAGCTTTGCTGGGTATGTTATTCTTGGCTAATAATTGTTTTTCTTTTACCACTCTACTGGTTTGCTAGGTTTCTGCTGAGAAATCTGCTGTTGGTCCAGTGTAGATTCTCTAATATGTTACAGTTTTTCTCTTGATGCTATTAGAATTCTGTCTTTTGACTTTGGCACTTGATTTTAATGTGCCTTGAAGAGGACCTCTTCCAGTTAAGCCTAATTGAGGTTCTTTCTGAGTTTTATGGATCTCGATGTCTATATTTCTCCTAAGAATTGGGCAGTTTTCAATATTTATTTGTTTAATATATTTTCTATACGTTTCTTCATCTCTTTTCCCTCTGGAATTCCCATAGTACAAATATTTGTTTGATTATCCCAATTTCGCATAAGCTTTCTTTGCTCTTTTTATTCTTTTTTGTTGTTGTTGTTGTTGTTACCCAGTTAGTAGGTTAATTTAAAAGATCTGTCTTCAAGTTCAGAAATTCTTTCTTCTGCTTAATATAGTCGGTTATCTCAGTTGTATTTATTCTTGATTTCTTCAGTTGCAGGGTTTCTGTTTGATCTTTTCATGTTATATTTTTGTTGAATTTCTTACTCAGATCATGACTTTGACTTGTTTATCTGTATTCTTTTATTTCTCACTGAGCTTTTTAAAGATTATTATTTTGAATTCCTTTTTAAATGTTTCATAAATTTCCTTTTCCTTGGGTCTAATACTGGAGAATTATTTACTTCTTCAGGGGTGTCATTTTTCTTACATTTTTGTATGCATCTGTGGTTTTTTTCTCTGCATTGACATGAGCATCAAGTGTAGCAGTTGCCCTTTCCAGTTTTTAAAACAATTTTTCTCTTTACATATATTTTTTAGTTGTCAATGGACCTTTATTTAATTAATTAATTTATTTATATGTGGTGCTGAGAATCAGACCTAGTGCCTCACACATGCCAGGCAAGTGCTCTACCACTGAGTCCTGACTCCAGCCTGCCCTTTCCAGTTTTATGGAATTTTTTCCTGTCCCCCCTTCATCCCTGCCCCGTGGGGGTAGAGCACTGTGATGAGTGAAAAGGTGTTGGTTGAGTATGTTGTGTTAGCTGATTCTGGATGAACACAGTAGTGTCATTTCTGTGTAGTTTCTTTAGCTATGATCCTTTTCAGTGACGTCAGTGGTTGTGTCAGTGGCTGAGGTTGTGTTTATGACTGTGGTGGTGTGAGGTGGTGTGGTTTTGCTGTGAGTGAGACTGCCATATGACTAGCTGTTGGACTGTTCATGGGTGCCCACAGGTGCTGTGGGCTGCTGGCTGTGTGGTAGGTTCTCTGGAGGGATGGGGCCACTGCCTGGCTGACTGTGAGGCAGGGTTTGAGTGTGTTTTGGGCCCCTAGTTGTATGAAGGTTTCCTCTCTGTGCAAGTCTACTGTTCTCCAGGGGATGGGACACACCATATTGTTTTGGAGGCCACATTAGGAGCCTTTCTGCTCAGCCTGTGGGTTGAGCATCTGGGGTCATGGTCTTTGGTCACTTGCGTGAACGTGGTGAAATGACAGTGGAATGTCAACAATGAAGATACATGGTGGCTGCCATCCCAAGGGCAAAATGTGCTCTAGCAGTGGGTGCAGTTTCAAGATGGCACCCAGGTGTAGCAGCTCAGAACACAGAGATGGGAATGTATGATATGAGTTTATTCTCTGGCAGTATAGCCCCTGAACTCTTAGCAATTTGCTAAATTCTGGGGCCTGTTAGGGCTGCGTGATTGTTCTGCAATAGTCATCTTTAGTGGCAAGGAGAACCATTGCCACTCTCTAGCTTACCTTTTTTACAGAAAGAGTGGTCTGACTTTGCTTCAATTATTTGGTCAGGGAGATGGTGAGAAGAAGCAGGGTCCCCCACTTCCTTCTTTATAGTACTGTCTTGGGGTTTTCATGCCCAATGAGGATATTGCCACTTCACAGTTACTATCTAGTGTGCTCTCTTGTCACTTCAGTTGGAGTACACTTGATGAGTGACAGGCAACTCTATTTGGACATCTTGTTAACATCCTGCTATAGATTGTTTTTGACTTTATTTTGGGAATATATGACCAAAAACTTCCTCTTTACTGTATCTTTTAGAAATATTTAAAAGACAAAATGTTCTAAGTAGGTATTTACATATGTACTGTGTGTTTATGCTCTTATATTTTAATGAAACATTTATTTAATGACTAATGATTGATGTTATAATTTAAAAGCAAACATTTGCTATAATAAAGCTTGTGTGTCATAAAGTAATACATAATCAAATTGGTTGAGAATCTAATTATAGCTGTGGTATTTGTAAAACTAAAAATAAATGGTTGAATTACATAGCCAATATCGTGTGTCATGTTAGAAAGCTTAAAATTTAGTGTTTCCTAGATGTAGTTTCTTTTTTTAGGACCAGTGTTATCAGTTCATATATTTGAATCACAGTAAAACAAAACAACATAAAAACAAACTCAGACATCTTGGGCAACCGAATAGTGATGTCTGTGTATGGCTTCTAGTGGTTCTGAGGTCAGTTCTTGATTCCTTATGAATTTGTGGTCTGCCAGTTGAAGTTTCAGTGGAAAGAAGGGGTTTTTGCAGTATAGGATCTGTATTTTGACATGAGATCCATTTCAATTCTAGGGGTAGCTTCCCCAGTAGAGGGCCTATCAACTGAAAGTTGTGTTACATCTCTAAGAGGACGCAGTCTCCAGGCTGGGGTCACGGTGATATGTGGGAGAAGGGGCAAAAGTATCTGACCAAAGGTGATTGTAATTTGTAGCCATTTTTTGAAGCTTCAAAAGTTCAACACACTTTGATTTTCATAAATGTTCTTTCTAAAAAGAGGTCTTTAGCTGTTTTCTTTTAAATGGTTCATTTCACTGTTAAAAATATGATTTTACTTTATCAGTTTATTTCTCCATGATTTGTTTTTTTAGTATTTATTGTCCTGAATTAAGAAAATAATGTGAACATTGATTTGCAGTGAATCTTATTCCTGAACCAATTAATTTTTTTTTCTGCATTAGTAAAATGAAATACTGGGATGTGGAACTTTGACTTTTAAAAGTTATATTAGACAATTTTTAGAGTTTTTTGAGATTTTTTAGAAATTTGGTACCCCTCAAAAGTAAATAAAAATTTAAAAAATGGGACAGTAAATAGATTTTAGAAGATAGGAAAGTAAGGGGACCACAAAAATGCATCAAATTTACAAACTTTGTCTTAAAATCTAAATTCTAGAATTTTAAAATTGAAATGAGCATTTAAGATCATCCTATCAAATCCCTGAAATTTTACAGACTAAATATTTGAGGTCCAAATAGGTTGTGACAACTATAATTGTTCTTTTAGAAAATTTAAAATTCAGCGTATCTGAGCTTACTACATCTGTGCTGACCTCTCCCTCCCCAGCATACTTTTTCCTGTATCAGGTGTGAAGTCATTTCTTTATTTAGCTGTCAGGTCTAGCCTTGTTACATGTAAGGATCTTTGTTAAAGAACTTGGAGTACATGTGGGATTTTCAAAAAGATGCCCGGGCTGTGCGACATCCTAGGTGGAGTGTCAGGCAGATGCAGGAGGCATTCAGTTAAAGACAGGGGAGGAGCCTGATGGGTGTGCGAGGCCACGCGCACCTGAGAGCTCAGCAGAGAGAAGACATACCGTGATTAGGATTTGGGGGACTGCAAGTGTTTCATCATGTCTCGGCAGACATTTCATGTGATGTTGGAACTTGGGAGGAATGGGACATGAATGGTGGCAGGTAGGTGAGAAAGTATGAATGCGTTTGGGAAATAGATGCATTAGAGTTTTATAAGGGAGGCAGCAACAGGGTACAGACATGCCTTATTTTATTGCACTTTGATATATTGTGCTTTGCAGGTAGTTGCATTTAAAAAAAATAAATAGAAGATTGTGGCAACCCTCTGTTAAGCAAGTCTAATGGGTCCATTTTTGTAACATGTCAGATGATTGTTAGCAATTTTTTAGCAAAGTAGTTTAATTAAGGTATGTATGTTTTTTAAACATAGTGCTAGTGTCTACTTATAGCTACAATATAATGTAAGCATACCTTTTATGTGCACTGGGACACCAAAAGCTGTGTGTGACTTGCTTTATTTCAATATTGGTTTTATTTCACTGGTCTGAAACTGAAACCTGGATGTCTTCAGAGTATACCTGTATTGATCAAAGGTACAGACCCTGGATCTAGACTCTCTGTGTAAATTTCAGTCCTTCCCACTTTTTAGCTTTGTGATCTTAAGCATACTAAATTTCTCCATGGCTTAGTTCCTTGTCTATAAAATGGGAATAAAAGACATCTTACTGGCTATTTTAAGGATAAAATGAGTTAATGAGGCCTTAGAACAGATAATAGTTAGAACTATGTAAAAGTTAAATAGATAACTTAGTGGAGGATTCAAGTGGGAAGACAGATTAAAACCAGATTTTGGTAGTTTGATCCTTTTCTTGTAGGCACTGGGGAGAACTCTGAGCAGGGAAGGCAGCACAGTTACACTAGGGATTTGGGAAAAAACAGTCTGCCTCCCAGGCGTAGCAAAAGAGAGGAAGCAAAGAGCATGTTCAGAAGTGGTTAGCAGTAGTTTAGGCTTAAAACTGAAAGGGTCTTTAGGATGGTGATTATGAAAATAGAAGTGACAAATGCTGGTGATATTTAATGGAGGAGGATGGTAAGCTTTCAGATATAATATATATGTGATGAAGATGGCAGGGGCAAAGATATTATCAAGATTTTGCCTCTGGGTAAAGAGTGAGGTGACATGAAGGTGGAACTCGGGAGGAAGATATGGGTTTATTTTTGTTGATGCTGAAAATTTAGCAAGAACTGAAGTGCTTCTGGGGAAAGATGATGAATTCCCTCTGAGTTTGAGATTTTATTATAATGTTCATGTAGAATTATACCATTAGAAGTTGGACATGGAGGGATGAAGTAAGTTTGCTTATTTGTTGTTTCTGTTTTTGTTTTTGTTTTTTTTTTGGTACTGGGGATTGAACCCAGCCCTTTTTTTTTTTTTTATTTTGAGACACGGTCTTGCTAAGTGCTTGGGCCTTGGTTATTTGCTGTGACTGGCTTTGAACTTTCAGTCTCCTGCCTCAGACTCCCAAGGGGATGGAGCTATTGAGAGAGGTTAAGGACAAGGATATTTGGTGCCTTTTCAAAAATGATTATCTCTAGGATGAAATTTTCTCTTAACAGAATAATAGTTAGGTCCTTCCTTATAAATGTTAAGTTCAGATTATGTGACTTTTTTTTTCAAGGCAACACTTAAAATTATACTCAGAAGATAAGGAGTTGCCTTAGGAGGTAGACTGCTGTATTTCTCAGTGGCTCAAATATACATGTATGCCTGAGTCACTCTTACATTGAGACTGTATTCATATATCAAGCCTACCTCAGCACTTTTTTTTGTTTATTTAGTTTTTGTACACAAATGGGGCACAACTTTTCATTTCTATGGTTGTACACAATGTAGATTCACCCCATTCCTGTAATCATACATATACGTAATACTGTCTGTCTCAGTCTACTATCTTTCCTTCCCCCACCCCCTCCCGCCCCGTTTTCCTCTACACCATCCAAAGTCCCTCCATTCTTCTCTTGTCCCCCCACACCCCTCTGCCACGCCTCCCTTGCCCTTGTGTATTATTATCCACTTATCAGAGAAAACATTTGGCCTTTGGTTTTTTGGGCTTGACTTATTTCACTTAGCATGATGTTCTCCAGCTCCATCCATTTACTAGCAAATGCCATCATTTTATTCTTCTTTATGGCTACCTCAGCATTTTTTAAATTGCACAGTAATTTATTTATCTCTTTGCCCTATTAGATTTAAAAATTTCTTGAGGATTTATGTGTGATTCCTGACTATGTCAACTACGGATCCTCAGGGCCTAACACTTAGTAAGGATTCAGTAAATATGCCTTGGGGAAATATATATTTATTACTTATGTGTCAAGTGATGGGCCAAGTGCAGAGGACACCAAAATGAGTAAATAACTACCCACAGGAAGCTCATGGTCTTTGTGGAAATAAATGTTTATTATGACAGAGGCAGTGTATTGTGTGCAATATTTGTTCAGCAGGACAGTATCACTAGTGTTGTGGTAGAGTAGTAAACACGCGCTGTGGCAGCAGAGAGGAGGAGTAACTAGATCTGCTATGGAAAATATCAGGGATAGTTTCCAGAGCTGGCGGCTCTGAACTGAGACTTGAAAGATGAATAGGAGTTCAACAGGCAGATGTGATGAGGAAAGTCTCTAAGGCAGAATGGTTGTGGTATCCAAAGTGAAAGGTGCAAGAGGATGTAGTGTGTTTGGGGAATCGTGTGTAGTTCAGGGTGGCTGAAGTATAAAGTGTTTATATGGGTCATAGTAACAAAAGACTCTGCTGAGTAGCTGGTGGAAACTGCCTCCTTGAAAAGCCCTATGTGTCATGCTAAATTAGATGCCTGAGTCATTAAGAGCTTTAGCAGATGACTTGCGAATATAGAAAGATGCTCTTCTAATAGCAGTAGGAGGATTGGTGGGAGGTGGACATAGCTGAAGAGAGGGTAAGGAATGTGATCAGGAGGCTATTGCAGTGTTCTAGCCAAACAGCGAGGACGGGAACAAAGGCACTGACTGGCTAGTGAAAAATGGGTGGATTTGTAAGAGGTGTTTAGAAAATGTAAGTGACTGATTATTTATAGGGAAAAGGGAAAGAGGCAAGTTGTATGACTCCCAGATTCCAGGCTCAATTGGAGGGTTGTTTGATGACTTCGGACACCACCTTTCCAGAGTGGGGTCAAACTTCACAGGTTGAGAGCAGTTTTCCTCAAATAAAAAGACATTTTCTATGACATGTTGAACCAAGCATTCCTTGCCCTCAGTAAGGGACCAATCTTTCCTTCCACAATTCATTTATAACATATACCGTTTAGTCAAAAATTAAGATCCATTTGAGGTAATAAGGTAGCAGTGAAATCCAGTGGTCATTCAGACATAATCAAATTAGCTACATTTGTATCAGTTTAATGTGTTATGCAGTGTAAATAAAATAGTGTTAATGATGAAGAGCCACTGAAAATACTAAAAACTAAACTTGAGCTACTTCTTACATTTAAAAACAAATACATTCAGTATTCTATAAAAATAAATCAGTGAATAATGAAAATGCCTTAAGAAAACCAATCATCTAAGTCTTGAAGACCAGTGAATTTTTAAATAATTATTATTATTTCACCTCTTCATGAACTTACTCCTGTAATTGTTGGCTCATTCTTTTTTTTCTTTTTTAAATTTTTTCATTGGTTCTTTTTAATTATACATGACAGTAGAACCCATTTGATATAATTATATAGCAGGGAATATATCTTTTTTTCCACAATGTAGATTCACACGATTCATATAATCTTACATATACATAGGGTAATACTGTCTGTCTCAGTCTACTATTTTTCCTTCCCCCATCCTCTCCCGTCCCATTTTCCTCTACACCATCTATACGTCCTCCATTCTTTCCTATCCTCCCATAATCCCCACCCCCCGTTATGTATCAGCATCCACTGATCAGAGAAATATTTGGCCTTTGGTGTTTTGGGCTTGGCTTATTTCACTTAGCATGGTATTCTCCAACTCTACCCATTTATCAGCAAATGCCATAGTTTTATTCATTTTATGGCTGAGTAATATTCCATTGTGTATATATACCACAGTTTCTTCATCCATTCTTCAATTGAAGGGCATCTAGGTTGGTTCCACAATCTAGCTATTGTGAATTGAGCCCCTATGAACATAGATGTGCATCCCTATCCCATAGGCTGCATCCCTATGCTTTGCTGATTTTAAGACCTTTGGGTATAAACCGAGGAGTGGGATAGCTGGGTCAAATGGTGGTTCCATTCCAAGTTTTTTGAGGAATCTTCATACTGCTTTCCAGAATGGCTACACCAATTTGCAACTCCATCAGCAATGTATGAGTGTGCCTTTTCCCCCACATCCACGCCAACACTTATTATTGCTTGTATTCCTGATGAAATCTTAGGGTGGTTTTAATTTGGATTTCTCTAATTACTAGAGATGATGAGCACTTTTTCATATATTTGTTGATCACCAGTATATCATCTTCTGTGAAGTGTCTGCCCAGTTTCTTAGCCCATTTATTGATTGGGTTCTTTGCATTTTTGGTGTAAAGTTTTGTAAGTTTTTTATAAATTTTGGAGATCAGTGCTCTGAAGTGTGTGCAGAAAAGATTTTTTCCCACTATGTAGGCTCTCTTTTCACATTATTGATTGTTATCTTTTGCTGAGAAAAAACTTTTTAGTTTGAATCCGTCCCATTTATTGATTCTTCCTTTTATTTCTTGTGCTCTGGTGGTCTTGTTGAGAAAGTCTGGTCCTAAGCCAACATGAAGAAGATTCGGGCCTACTATTTCTTCTATTTGGCGAAGAGTCTCAGGTCTAATTCCTAGATCCTTGATCCATTTTGAGTTGAGTTTTGTACAGGGTGAGAGATAGGGATTTAATTTCATTTTACTGCATATGAATTTCCAGTTTTGCCAGCACCATTTGTTGCAGAGGCTATCTTTTCTCCACTGTATGTTTTTGGCACCTTTGTCTAGTATGAGATAACTGTACTATGTGGGTTTGTCTCTGGGTCCTCTATTCTGTACCATTGTTCTATCTGTCTGTCTTGGTGCCAATACCATGCCGTTTTATGGCTCATTCTTATATCTTCTTATCTATTGACTCTTTCTCCCCACAGTTTAGAAATTTACTTCAATACTCTTCACCTTTTTTCTATCTATAAAATGATACTCCTGCCAAATGCACCATGATCTTACTGTGAATTTATGTACTTAAACATAATGGTGACTTATGAAAAAAGTATTTTAATCTGATAAATCATTTAACTCATCTTTTGAAATTTCAGGGCGTGCTGATGGTTGGACCCCCAGGCACTGGTAAGACTATGCTGGCAAAAGCTGTTGCCACTGAATGTGGCACGACGTTCTTCAATGTTTCCTCTTCTACACTGACATCTAAGTACAGAGGTGAATCTGAGAAGTTAGTCCGTCTCTTGTTTGAAATGGTGAGTAATGGAGTATTTAGATTTAAAGTACTATTTGTGTAAGCATATGGTGCCCCCCATATTCTAAGTCCTTCCCCTAGGAATCGTTTCAAAAAGGGCTTTGTGGTTATATTTCAGTAGTTCTGGACATACACCCACCCTGAGCAATGGGATGGTGGATTTTGTGAGGTAGTTCATGTTCTTCAGTGTGTCTTCCTCTCTGAAGAGGGCCCTCTGGTATCTTGTCCAGTGGGAGTAAAAGAGACTCTGGACTATGGACTGGATAGTGCTCCTGGGTACCTAGAGGACTGATGGAGCAAAAGAATATTTTAATATATATTTGAATACATAGCACAGACCACTTCATCAGAAAGTGATATAGTATTAAAACTTGTTCTTTTTCCATAAGGGATTTGTAAAAATGAAGAATGCATGTTTGAGGCTAGAAATTTATTTATCTTTCAGATTTTTTTTTCATTATGGATATTGCCAAATGCAAAAGTACAATAGGATGATAAATCCCCATGTAGCTATCATCCAACTTCATCAACCTTATAACTTTTTTATTTTTGGAAATTTTTGCTTATCTAATTGTTTTAGCTTCTGTTAATAACAAGATGGTGGTGGCATTGAAGTTGAAAGTTAGGTTTTCAACTTTCATTTGCTGTATTTTAAAAGGAAAATTATACTTTAAAAATATTCAGATTATTTTATGAAACAGTTGAATGATTTCTTTAAAATATTTTTACAAAGGCTAGGTTTTATGCCCCTACCACAATCTTCATTGATGAAATAGACTCTATCTGTAGCCGAAGAGGAACTTCTGATGAGCATGAGGCAAGTCGCAGAGTCAAGTCTGAGCTCCTCATTCAGATGGATGGTAATTGACATTTAATTATGGTTTCCAAACTGGTGTCTTTACGTTTTTAGATAGAATCATACTTTGGATGTTTTCAGTGAATGGACTGAAAGGCAGCCTGAATTTATTTTTAACCACTTATGTATCCACCCATATGTTCATTTGTTCATGAATTCAAAAAGAATTTATTATATACCTATAATGAGTCATGCGCCTTTCCAGGTTCTGAGGTTGTAGAGAACAGGACCTCCATGGCCTTCAAGGAGCCCCTATGAAAGCAAAGGCTCTAGAGGTGTGATCTAGAGTTTCAGGGGTCCTTGAGACTCCTTTAAAGGCTTTGCAAGGTCTAAACTGTTTAAATAGCAATATCAAGACTTTGCCTTTATTCATTCTCATTCTCTCACAAGTATGTGGTGGAGTTTTCCAGAGACTGTGAGACCTAGGAGTATCAGAAAATTTAGAAACCAGAAGCAGATCTGAAAATCCAGCTGTTCTCTATTTAGTCAGACATTTAAATGTTTGAAAAAGTTTTGTTCTTACTAAATATACTTATTTCATGTTATTTATGTTAATAATTCATAGACATATTATTTTTAATCATTTTGTACATTTAATTTATATTGGTGAATATCAATAGATATAATCCACACATAAAAAAGCTCTTTGGCATTCCCAAGAACTTTTAAGAGTGTAAAAGGGTTCTGCGACTGAAAATTTTGAGAATCAAAATTTTGAGACCAGCTGATCAGAAAATTTATAATACATGCTGATATATTCTGTGGTAGAAGTAAACTCTGGGTGCGGTGAAAACACAGTAGGTGTCATACCACCCAGACTACGGGGGTCATGGAAGGGGATAGATGAGTTGGGCTTTGAAGCATTGGTTGGGATTGTTCAAAGAAAAGAAGGCACTGGGTAATCATCCAAGACAGTTATGAACTTAGAGGTGCTACTTCCTCTGGTAATACATGGCACACCATGAGAAAAGATTAAAAGCTACTTAAAACTATCCAGAATATATGTTTCAAAATGCCCTGGCTATTATCCACTAACTATGAGTACCTTCTGAATATTTATAGTGTGTGTTACATAGTGCCTTTTCCTCCATGCGTTTGCCATTTTAACTTTTGCTTAAGTATGAGAGAAAGGAGCAGCTTTATTGTATTTTGCAAGAAGGGTATAGGAGAGAATATTAGTTGTTAAAAGTTGGAAAAAAAATAACTGGATATACAGTTAATCAGGAGAATTTCATTGAGAATTGTTTGTGACTATGGTTGATTTCCATTTGGACAGCTTGATTCTCTGGGATAGGACTAAAATAGGAGTTTTAGCATTAACTTATTAAGAAAGTACATCTTTGCCACACATACTTCAGGTAGAGCACTAATCTCCAGAATCTACAAAGTACTCAAAAATCTTTACACCAAGAACACTAATAACCCAATCAACAAATGGGCCAAGGAAATGAATAGACACTTTACAGAGGAAGATCTACAAGCAATCAACAGATTTATGAAAAAATGTTCAACATCACTCGTTATAAGAGAAATGCAAATCAAAACCACCTTAAGATTTCATCTTACCCCAATTAGAATGTCTTTTATTAAGAATACAGGCAACAACAGGTGTTGGCGAGGATGTGGGGAAAAGGGTATACTCATACATTGCTGGTGGGAGTGCAAGTTGGTGCAGCCACTCTGGAAAGCAGTGTGGAGATTCCTTAGAAAACTTGGAATGGATCCACCATTTGACCCAGCTATCCCACTCCTTGGCCTATACCCAAAGGACTTAAAATCAGATTACTACAGTGATGCAGCCACATCAATGTTCACAGCTGCTCAATTCACAATAGCTAGCTTATGGAATCAACCTAGATGCCCTTCAGTAGATGAATGGATAAAGAAACTGTGGTATATATAAACAATGGAATATTACTCAGCCATAAAGAAGAATAAAATTATGGCATTTGTACGTAAATGGATGATATTGGAGACTGTTATGCTAAGTGAGATCAGCCAATCCCCAAAATCCAAAGGCCGAATGGTCTCTCTGATAAATGAATGATGATGCATAATGCAGGAGGGAAGGGTAGTAAGAATGGAGGAAGGATAGATAGCATAGAGGGAGGGGAGGGGTGGGGTCGGGGTGGGGGGGCAAGAATAATAACAGAATGTGTGACAGATACCATTGCCCTGTGTACATGCTTGAACGCACAGATGGTGTGACTCTACTTTGTGTACAACCAGTGAAACAATAGCTGTACTCCATTTGTGTTCAATGAATCAATAAGTAAATAAAAAAAAAAAGAGGCTCATCTCAGAGAAAAGGATATCCACAGACTAAAGAGAAAGGATGGGAGAAAACCTACCATGCACACAGACTCTTTTTTTTTAAAATAGACATAGATATGTCATGTGCTATAAAAATAGGTATACTCTTTCATTTGTGTTAGTATTTAAAATGTGAAACATTTTGGGTTTGCCACAAGAAAGCACATTTATATCACACACAAAAAAGAAAATACATATTGAACTGGGTGGCTGTAAAGCCACTAATTTGTTCCACCAGGCTTGAAAATCATATCAATAAAGTTTTGTGAGTTTTTGATGTATGTATTTTTACCTATTATTTCCAGAATTTCTGTTATGTGACCTAAAATTGTTAATGTTCTTATTTGTGCATTATAGTTACACATAATATTGGGGTTCATTTTGACATAGTCAAACATGCATGGAATATAAGTTGCTTCACTTAAGGTTCCCAGTACTTCCCTTTTCCTTTCCCTTCTGCCTTCTCTCTTCCCCTGTTCCCCTTTCTCTTCTCTACTCTGGCCTGAAATTTTATATTCTAAAATTTTAACTCTGAAAAGGTTAACTCTTTGTACATACCTGTAGTTGATTTGATTATAAAAGGAAACAGTATTTAGATTAGACTCAGAACTAAAATAATATAATTTTTGAGGAAATATGTAGTTAGAAAAGAAATAATGAAACCAGGTGTAGTGGTTAATACCTGTAATCCCAGCAACTTGGGAGACAGAGGCAGGAGTATTGCAAGTTTGAGTCTAATTCAAGACCCTGTCTCAAAGAAAAAGGTCTGGGAATGCAGCTCAGTGGTAGTGCCCCTGGGTTTAATCCCTGGTTCTTAAAAAGGAAAGAAAGAAAAGAAAGAGAGAGAGAGAGAGAGAGAGAGAGAAACTCTAGTCTCTAATGTCTTTTCAGAAGAAATATACTTACTTTCTTACAAAAGTTAGTTTTTCTTACTGCATTAGAACCCAGAGCAAGATTATGTGAATTCTTTTACCTCCTTGTTTTGTAGTTACCTGTTGATGTATCTCATTTTGTCACCACATAGAGGTCAGAAGGACTACTGTATTTTCATCATTAATTCTACCACTAAGCACTATGATAGAAATGTCAGTTGAATAAAAAAATAAATGGCTGTAATAGAAACAGTAACATCCTTTCCTCACTTAATGTGTCTAGGAGTTGGAGGGGCTTTAGAAAATGATGATCCTTCCAAAATGGTTATGGTATTGGCTGCTACCAATTTCCCATGGGACATCGATGAAGCTTTGAGAAGGAGATTAGAAAAAAGGATATATATACCTCTCCCAACAGGTATGATTCCTTCCTTCTATTGTATTTGGGACTTTTTTGTCATTTCCTGTTACCTTTTTCTCTTTATCTCTTTTTTCTGTTGTCATTCTCCTTAAAGAAGTTTATAGCATCACATAACCAATTTGTAGTAGATAGAAACAGAGGCCATAGTACTCTATCGAAGTACCTTATTTTTTCAAGAAATTCTTAGAGCAGTATTTTTGTTAATCAATTTGGTAGCACTTAAGTTTTTACTTTTAAACTTGAAGAGTCTTCATCAAACTTTATTTAAGTGATTAAAAAATGACATTCTCATGGAGATTTTTTTCAAAATATGCTGCTTTGAAAAATATAATTTCATCTTAATGGATATTGAAATTTTCATAAGTGAATTTTTTATTTCTATTTTGGGATAAAATTTGCATATAGTGAAATGTACATGTCTTATGTGAATAATTCAGTAAGTTTGGATAAATGTATCCTCCACTTTAACCAGTGCCCCAGGGAAGAGACAGGACATTTACATTACCCTTGAAAGTTTCTGTGTGCCCGTAGAAGTTAATCCAAACCTCCATTAGACATTGTGTTTGTTTTCCATGAAAAGATTTATTTTGGCTCACATTCAGAGGTTTCAGTTCATGTTCGGCTGGCTTCATAGGCCTTAGGTAAGGCAGAACAAGATGGCGGGGAGCATGAGGTGGTATGGAGCTGCTTAGCTCATGGTGTCTGGGAAGGAAAGATGGAAGGGGCCGGGGACAAGGACATTCCCTTCCAGTTCACACCCCCTTTATATACCTCTGACTAGGACCTACCTTACACAAATTCCACCACCTCCTTGTAGTGCCACCATCTGGGGACCAAGCCTTCAACACATGACCCTTTGACATTCCAGATCCAAACTATAACAAACATTCACTTAATCTGATTTTTATCACCACAGATTAGTTTTGCCTTTGTTAAACTTTACGTAGATGGAAACGTAACAACATGTAGTCTTGCTTTCTTTCATTCAACGAAAATTGTTTTGAGGTTCATTCATGTGATTACATATTTTCAGTAGCTTTTTCTTGTAATGATTATACCATAATTTATTCTTCTGTTGATAGGCATTTCAATCACTTCTAGTTTTTGGTTATTGTGAACAAAGCTGTAAACTTTTTTATACAAATCTTTTTATGGATGAATGTTTTTAATTTAATAGAATTAGAATAGATGGGTCATGCAGTAGGTATATGCTTAACTTTATAAGAAGTACCCCATTTGTTTTCCAGAGTGATCGTACCATTGTATACTCCCAACCATCAGTGAATGAGAATTCCAATATGGCCATGTCCTTGCCAACATTTAGTATTGTCAGTAAATTTTAATTTTGTTCAATATCATCAGTTCAAAATGCTCTCTCATTATGGCTTCAATTTGTATTTCTGTGTTGAAAGATATTGGGCTCCTTTTCATGTGCTTATTGGTCATTGCTATATTGCTATATTTTTTGTGTGGTACTTCCCCCAGGTTTATTTGTTGTTGTTGTTGTGTTTTTGTTTTTTGTTTTTGTTTTTTTTTTAGACAGAGTCTTACTAAGTTGCTTAGCAGGCTGGACTCACATTTGTAATTATCCTACCTTGGTTTCCCAGGTAGCTGTGATTATAGGAATGAGGCACCATGCCCAGCTTCCCCCAGTTTTTAATTGAGTTCTTTGTTGTTTTATTAATGCTTTATTTAAGTTCTTTAACAGTATGTGTCTGTGAATATTTTCCATTTTATAGTTTCTTTTCAATTATCTTTATGGTGTATTTTTTATGGTGTATTTTGATGAGCAGAAAAATAATAATTTTGATGAAGTCCTCTCATCAAGTTTATCTTCTATGGATAGTGCTTTTCATGTCTTAAGAAATCTTTGCTTTCTCCAAGGTTGCAAAGTTTCCTATATTTTCTTTTAGAAACTATATTTAGATATGTGAACCCTCCTGATTTAATTGTGTGTATATGAGCTTGAGAGATGGGTGGATGGTGGGGTTGGGTTTAGTTTTTCATAGTATATCCAATTATTCTAGCACCACTTTCCTTTTCCATTAAATTATTTTGGCACATTTTTTGAAAATTATTTTGCCATGTATGGGTCTATTTCTGAACACTATTCTATTTGATGGATTTATTTAATAGGTAAATATAGGGCTATCTATCAAGGTAACTATTTCTTCTTGAGTAAGCTTAACTTGTGTCTTTCAAAGAATTGATACATTTCCTCTAACTTGCCAAAATTTATTTGGATTTTAACTTACATATATGTGGATGCTGGCAAAACAGTTTAGGTGAAGCTGTTGATTTCCAGTCTGAAACTTAAAGTCAGTAGGAGGAGGCATTCAGAAACAGAAGATGAATGTGAAATGGTTGAAGTGATGACAAACTAATCTGTGGAGATGAACAGGAACCCAGGAGACTAGATTGGAACCTATATTAGCCTCTCATTTCTTCTAGATTTCCAACTTTCATGACTGGAGTTTCCTATAAAAGAAGCTAGCTAAAAGTATTCCTAGCTCATTAGTCAGAAAAGCAGAAGGAAGAAATGTGGCAGCAGCTAAAAGAGCTGGAAGTCCCTAGCTGCCCACTAATACCATGTGAAACCAATTCATAAGTGACAATATGTATCAACTTTATGAGTTGATTCATTTCTGTCTTTGAAGACTCACACATAAGGTCTTGCATGGCCTACACTAACTCAGGAATATGCAGTGAATGAGTGTACCTTTTTCCCCACATCCTTGCCAACACCTATTGCTGCTTATATTCTTGATAATAGACTTTCTAATTGGGGTGATATCTTAAGGTAGTTTTGATTTGCATTTCTCTTATTACTAGAGATGTTGAATATTTTTTCATATACCTGTTGATTGCTTATAGATCTCTTCTGTGAAGTGTCTGCTCATTTCCTTAGCCATTCTTGATTGGGTTATTTGTATTCTTGGGGTAAAGTTTTTGAGTTCTTTATATATTCTGGAGATCAGTGCTCTATCTGACGTGTGTGTGGCAAAGATTTTTCCCACTCTGTAGGCTCTCTCTTCACATTGCTGATTGTTTCCTTTGCTGAGAAAAAGCTTTTTAGTTTGAATCTATCCCAATTATTGATTCCTACTTTTATTTCTTGTGCTTTGGGAGTCATGTTAAGGAAATCTGGTCCTAGGCTGATAAGATGAAGATTTGGACCTACTTTTTCTTCTATTAGGTGCAGGGTCTCTGGTCTAATACCTAGGTCCTTGATCCATTTCGAGTTGAGTTTTGTGCAAGGTGTGAGAGATAGAGGTTTAGTTTCGTTTTGCTGCGTATGGATTTCCAGTTTTCCCAGCACCATTTATTGCAGAGGTTATCTTTTCTCCATTGTATGTTTTTGGCACCTTTGTTTCTGTGTCCTCTATTCTGTACCATTGGTCTACCTGCCTATTTTGGTGCCAATTGGTGCAGCTACTCTGGAAAGCAGTATGGAGATTTCCTTCGAAAACTCGGAATGGAACCACCATTTGACTCAGCTATCCCACTCCTTGGCCTATACCCAAAGGACTTAAAATCAGCATACTACAGTGATATAGCATCACATCAATGTTTATAGCAGCCCAATTCACTATAGCTAGATTGTGGGACCAACCTTGATGCCCTTCAGTAGAGGAATGGATAAAGAAACTGTGGTATATATACACAATGAAATATTATTCAGCCATAAAGAATAATAAAATTATGACATTTGCAGGTAAATGGATGGAATTGGAGATGATCATGTTAAGTGAATTAAGCCAATCCCAAAAAACCACTCTCTCATAAGTGGTTGATGACACATAGCTGGGGTTGGGGGAGGCACGGGAAGAATGGAGAAGGGATGGATTGTATAGAGGAAAATGAGGGGTGGGGAGGGGGCAGGGAAGGAAAGATAATAGAATGAGACAAACATCATTACCCTATGTATATGTATGAATATGCAAATTGTATGATTCTACTTTGTGCACAACCAGAAAAATGATAGTTGTACTCAATTTGTGTACAGTGACCTAAAATAAAAAAATTAAAAAAAAAAAAAAGAAATATGCAGTGAAGAGAAGTGTGGGAAATGAAATGTCAGCTTTTCCAGAGCTGGCATAATACAAATCCACATGCTTCACTTTCCTTTGTTTATCTGTAGGATCTGTAGTAATGTCTCATTTTCATTCCTAATATTGGTAACAGATCTGTAATCTTGATCATTCTTGCTAGAGATTTGTCAATTTTATTAGTCTTTCTAAGAACCAAAGTTTTGCTTCGTTAATTTTGTTTCCTATTTCATTTGTTTCTTCATTTATTTTTATTCTCCTTTATACTTCAAGTACTGATTTTAGGCTTCTTTTTAAAAACATTTCAGAGCTATAAATTTTAAAGCACTGCTTTAGCTTCATCTCACAGATTTTGCTGTATCATTTTTGTACTTAAGTTAAAAATTCCTTCCTTTTTTAAAAACATAAACAAAAGAATTTTATATTAATTGAGTTACATTCCCATGGTGAGAAGTACTATAGTAATATAAACTCATTATAATTGTAAGCGCAAAAGGATGGGAGGCAGACCTCGTCCTTCCTTTTATAATTGTTAGTTTTTGCTGCTTATTTTACTTCATGCATTTTGAAGTTCAGTTATTAGGTACATAAGTAATTATTATTACTCTATCTTCTTGGTTCTTGTGTCTTTATGAAATGCCTTTATCTCTGATAATACTTTTTTGATTTAGTATCTACTTTGACTGATATTACTATAGCCTCACCATCTTCTTGTCTTCAATGTTTACTTTGTTTTTATATTTATGGTGGAGCATTTGTGTAAGACTGATATGATCTTGCTATTTGTCCAGTTTATCTCTCCTTTTTAATTGGAGTATTTAGTCCATTTTAATTTAATGTGATTATTGATTTGGTTGTGTTTAAGCCTGCCATTTTGATGGTTTTGTTTCTCTGTACCTCCTTTACTAATTTCTTTTGGCCTAATTGACTTCTTTTTAAATCCATTTTAATACTGTTTTTGGATTGGCAAATACCTAATTTTGGCTATACCTAATTTTTTTAGTACTTGCTTTAACAATTACAATATGCATAGTTTTTTGGGTTTGTTTGTTTGTTTGTTTTTGGTCTTGGGGATTGAATCCAGGGGTGCTTTACTACTGAGCTATATCCTTGGTCATTTTATTTTTAAATTTGAGACAGGATCTCTCTAAGTTGCTGAGGGTCTTGCTGAGTTGCTGAGGCTGGCTTCAAACTTGTGAACCTTCTACTTTAGCCTCCTGAGTTACTGGGATAACAGGTGTGCACCACCACCTCCGGCTTGCATAGTTTTATATAGTTATTTTATGCTTTTATCTTTTAAATTCTACACCTAAAATAAAAGTGATTTATATGCCACCATTATAGTATTACAGGATTCCGTGTGTCTCTATCTTTACCTTTACCAGAGAGCTTTGTGGTTTCCTTTGTTTTTTGTTTGTTTTGTTGTTCTTGTTGCTGTCTAGCGTAGTTTTGTGTCAACTTGACCGACTCCCTGTAGCATATTTTTGTAAGGCAGGTATACTAGAGATGAACTCACTTAGCTTTTGTGTATCTAGGAGGGTCTTTATTTCTCCTGGAACAGCAGTTTTGCCTGATACCCCATTTTTGGTTGGCAGGCCTCTTGTTTCATATGCCATGCCTTTCTGGCCTGTAACGTTTCTGTGGCAAAATCTGCTGAGAGTTATATGGGAACTACCTTATAGGTGAAAAAACCCTTTCAGGATTCTTCCATTGACTTTTGATGGTTGATACAGTGTGTTTGAATGTGAACAACTTCTGGTTCAGTCTTCTTGAAGTCCTTTTGAACTTCTTGAATTTGGATGCATATTTCCTTTCTCATATTTGGTAGTTTTAGGGCCATTATTTCTTCAGATAAGCACTCTGCCCCTTTCTCACTTTCTGTCCTTCTGGAATTTCCATACTATTCATATTGGTCTATCTAATATTGTCCCGTAAGTTCCTTAAGCTTTTTCATTTCTCCTCATTGTTTAAAATTTTCTTCTCTTGACTCAGTAACTTCCAATGACCTGTCTTTGAGCTCACTGATTCTTCATCAAATCTGCTGTTGATTCCCTCTAGTGAATTTTTCAATTCAGTTATTGTATTCTTCATTTCCTGTATTTCTGTTTGGTTCTTTTTAAAGCTTCTCTTTATTGAATTCTTACTTAGTTCTTGCATCATTTTCCTGATTTCATTAGTTGTTTGTCCATATTTTTGTTTAACACTGAGGTTTTTTAAAAATTATAATTTTGAATTCTTTGTTAGGTAATTCATGGATCTTTGTTTTTTTTAGAGTTGGTTATTTGATATTGTTTTCCTTTGATTGGGCCACATTTCCATTTCTTCATATACCTGTTTATTTTTTGTTGTTGTCATTTGTGCTTTAGAAAGAACAGCCACCTCTTCTGGTATTTATGGACTGACTTTGACAGGGGATGAGCTTCACAGTCAGCCTACTTAGAGATTCTGGAGCCCTCTCAAACCTTTTGTGGGGATGCTTCCTCTCCGGATTTTTGTGTGTAATTTCCCAGTGAAAAGTTTACTGATCTCTTCCTCTGGCGCTTTTGTTCTCTTGCTCCCTCTGCTGTCTGTCTGTGGTATCGTAGACTCTCCAATGTTGCAACAAGACACCTGTTTTTTTGTGACCCACAGCCCTCCAAGGTATACCAGTTCCATCATTGCCCCCCAAAAAGTGAGGCAGAAACCAGTCTCTGAGAAGCCCCTTCAAAAACTGGAATGTAAGACATATGTCCCACTCTTCTCTTTCTCTCCCAAAGGAAAAGCCACAAACTGGATACTTTGTCCCAGTCATACTGAGCTGACTTTGCTCTGTGGTATCATAAACTGCTGGTGCTGCACCAACTCTGAGTTCTTTTTTGTTCTCAGTGGCCCCCGGGCACCCAAGGGGTATTTATTTCTCTTCTGTACTTCAAGTCTGATAAAGCAGAAAGCAGTCCTTTGGGCAGTGCCCTGGAAAGCTGAAATGTTGGATGTGTTAGAACACACTTCTCTTTCCCTTCCAACAGGAGGGAAAACTGTAAGTGGGGTTTTTCTTCCTAATTACAGGGACCTTGGTGAAAAGCTGAGTCAATTGAAATGAAACAGCCTTTCTTACCTTTCTTGGTTGGCATTTTGGAGTTCTCAAATAGGCCTCTGAACCATGTATAGTTATTAAGTCTGGGTCTCCTCATTGTTGGTTGGGAACAACATCTGGAGCTTACTATCGCACTCCCTTGCTGATATCATTCTTGGTCTTTATTATTTTTTGATGTGATGTAAGCTGTCATATCATTGCTTTCTTGTGTGCTATAATGTCTTTTTTCCTCTGGCTACTTTCTTGCTTTAAAATCAGCTTTAGTGAAGAATAATTTACATATAAGAAACTTCATCCATTTAAAAGTCATTGAGTTTAATTGGTAGTTGGGCACTACCATTGCACCATACCACAATAAAGTGGTAGAACATACCTTTCACCCTGAAAAGATTTTGTTGTACCTTTGCAATCTATCCTTCCCTCATTCCCCAATACCTTCCACCTCAGGTAACCAGTAGTTTGTATTATTTTGCAGCTCATTATTTTCACTCAGCGTAATGATTTTGAGTTTCATCCATATTGCTTTGTTATTTTTTTTGTTGGTAAGTAGTGCTCTATTATATTGATAGACCACACATTGTTTATTCTCTTATTCTCTTGTTCATTTTGTGAGTGGTTGTGTGTGTGTGTGTGTGTGTGTGTGTGTGTGAGAGAGAGAGAGAGAGAGAGAAAGAGAAAGAAAGAGAGACCAAAATACCTGACAAGAATAACTTGTAGGAAAAGTTTATCTTGGCTCGCAATTTCAGAGGTTTAGGCCATAGTCAGCTGAGTCCATTGCTCAGGGTCCAAAGTGAGGCAGAACATCATGGCAAAAGGGTGTGGTGGTCCTGGCAGCCAGGAAACAAAAAGAGAGAGAAGGGGCCTCAGGGCAGATGAACCCTTCTAGAGCACACTCCCAGTGACCTGTCTCCTCTCACCACACTCCACGTCTGTAGTTATCCAGTTAGTTCATGCAAATGAGGATAGACTGATTAGGTTACAGCTGTCACGGTCCAGACATTTTCAACTCAGAACATTCCTGCATTAACACAGGAGCTTTTGAGGGACACTTCATATCAAACCATGACATTTATGAATGGATATTTTGGATTGTTTCTAGTTTGGGGCTGTTGTGAATAAAGCGATATGAGCATTCATTGTTGAGTCTTCGGGCATTTGTTTTCATTTTCCTTGAACAAATGCTTATAAGTGAAATGATGGCATGTGATAGTATATGTTTACAGAAAATGGGTTGGGCTGGGCGTGATGGGACACGCCTGTAATCCCAGTGGCTTGGGAGGCTGAGGCAGAAGGATTGCGAGTTCAAAGCCAGCCCCAGCAAAAGGAAGGTGCTAAGCAACTCATTGAGACCCTGTCTCTAAATGAAATATAAAATAGGGCTGGCGATGTGGCTCAGTGGTACAGTGCTCCTGAGTTCAATCCCTGGTACCCTCCCCCTCTCAATCCCCTCTACCCTCCCCCCCAACCAAAAAAAAAAAAAAAGAAAAGAAAATGGGTTGGTATTTTCTTGAGTTGTTATCTTCTCTGGTTGTTTTTAAGGTAGTCTATTTATCTCTATGTTTCAGCAGTTGACTGTGATATATGTCTGTGGGATTTTCCTTTTATTATCCTGCATGTGTGTTGGACATTTTGATATTCTTACACAGGTCACTAGAGCTGTGTTAAATTTTTTCCAATCTTTTTTCTTTTTATTCTTCAGATTGGATAATTTCTGTTCATCTGTCTTTGTATGTACTGACCCATTTTTCTGCCATCTCCAATCTGCTTTCAAACTGCCCAGGGAATATGTTATTGTAGATATGATTTTTTGCAAATTTAGCCTAAGTTAATTTTTAGTTCCATTACTTTGCTGATATTCTTTATCACTGGCTCATTTATTTTTGTTTCTTTTACTTTAATTCTTTGACATATTTCCCTTCTGAAGGTGGGCCTTAATTCCCCTCTTTTTGAATATGGATTGGACTTAGTGATCTGTTTTTAAGGAATAGAATAAGGTAGCAATGATGCTAAGAGGCTTCTGAAGCTAGATCTAAAAAGAATAGTTTCTGCCTGGCTCTCCCTTTCTTGAATGATTCACTGTTGGGGAATCCAGCTGCCATGCCATGAGGACATTCAAGCAGCCTGTGCAGAAGCTCACAGCCTGTGGGAAGGAAGTGAAAGCAGCCAGCAACATCTTGCCAGTCCTGTGGGTGAGCTACCTTCAGGTGACTGCAGTCTTGACCTATAAATTGAGCGCAGATTCCTGAGGCACCCTGCATAAAGGTGCTAAAGAGAAACAGAACCAATGGGATAAGTAGTGTGTGTTGGGAGGTGGGGTGATTAGTTTTAGGGAATCGGTTCCCACAACTACAGAGGCCTCTAAGTCTAAAATCTGCAGGGTAGGCTGGTATATCAGGAAAAATTGATGTTACAGTTCAAGACTGAAGGCCAGCTATTTACAGAATTCTCGCTTCCTAAGGAGAAGTCAGCCTTTTTTTCTGTGTAGATATTCAGCTGATTGGTTGAGGCCACTTAACATTATGGAGGATTGTCTGCCTTACTCAAAGCCCAGTAATTAAAATGTTAATCTTGTCCAAAACACCTTCACAAAAACATCCAGAATACAGTTGACAGAAGATTTGGGCACTGTGGTCCAGCCTGCTGACAGAAAATAAGCCATCATCAGAGTCCAAGCTAAAAGCTAGCTAAGCCATATCCACATTCTTGATTCATAGAAACTGTAAGAACAGTAAGTTAAGCCTTTAAGTTTTAGTACGGTTTACTGTTTAGAAATAGATAATTAATGTACTGCTTTATACTTTGGGTTAGCCAATTCTAGCATTTTAGATCATCTGTTTCTCCTGTTTTTTAATTTTCTTGATTATGGGCTACATTTTTTAGCTTCTTAATGTGTCCAGTAATTTTTATTGTGTGCTCTATGTTGTAGGGAGTCTGAGTTATGTTGTTTTCCTTTAAAGGATGTTCTGATATTCCGGTGGGTACTCAGATTATAGACAGGTACAGAGCCTTTCTTAAAATTCTTTGCTGTCTAATGGCTAATACATGAAAACTGTTGCCTCTTACATTTTGCCCCATTTTGTAATTGTTTGTTATAGGAGGGCAAGTCTGGTACAGGTATTCATGACTGAAAACAGAAGCCTCACTTATGATTTTTTTTTTTTTTTTTTTGATACTGGGAATTGTACCCACGGGGAGTTATTGATCCACCTGGCCAGTCCCACCCCCACCCATTTTTTTTTTTTTTTTTTGAGACAGGGTCTCATTAAATTGCTGAGGCTGAGGCTGGCTTTGAACTTGTGTTCTTCCTGCATCAGCCTCCTGAGCTGCTGGGATTACAAGTGTGTGCCTCTGTGCCTGACTCACTTAGAATTTTGAAACTTAATTTTTTCCCAGTCCCCCCAAAACTTAATTTTTATAACTTATTCCTTGATCACTTTTGTGACTAGACCTCAAGGCTGTATAATATAATTAGTAGACTTTTAGTTCCCACATTTTGTCTTATGTTGTCTTTTCTGGCTGTTATTCTTTACTCTGTTCATTTTAATATCTTTATTACTTAAAAAGAAAACTTTTTTTTTCTTAAGATAGTGCATAATTTACTGATTTAGCTCATAGAATAACATGCTTATTTAAAGCAGTAATAGAAGTGATTAGGTTTAGAAACCAAGATGTCCTGGGATATTATATCTCCTTAATCTGCTTCTCTATTACATTAGTCACATGAATTTTGAAATTTGAGTGGTTTGTTTCATTTGATTTTTTGTTTCTTCCCTTTCTCCTTATTTCCCTTTGCTCATCTTCCTTGCTTTCTAAACAAAATGTATGCATGATATCTAGTGTATATGAAATGATTTTTAATTTACTACCATTATGTAGTGGTTATAAATAAAATATTGATACCAGTGGGGGGATAAAGTTTTACTACCTGAACTATTCCATCATTCAACTTTTGTACTTTGAGCTTCTAAACTCTTATATTGTTCAAGCTTTTGTACCTTGAACTTTAGCTCAGTAAAGAGAAAAAATGTAATCAGAAAAATAGTTGATGACAGTAATTTTCCGAATTTCTGAGGCTAGCTTAGATTTGAGGGGAAAGACATACTTTCTGGTATAAAGTATAAAATATATTTATACTTCTTGTAAATGTAGAAGAAAATAAATTTGGCTGACAAGGGTTTCCTTCCCTTGTGAAACAGCTATGTCCATCATAGCTAATCACTTTGCTCATTATGGGTCTGAAGCTTGTGTACCTGTTGACTATGGAACACACTTTCTCCTCAAGGCTCCCACGCAAGTTATCATCATTAGAACTCTGCCCTTTCTTTTTCTTTCATCTGTATTAATCCATCAGTAGGTATTTATTTAGCTCATTGCTATCTGCAAGACGTTTGTTTCAGGTACTGTGGAAATATAAGTAATGTGTAGTCCTTGTTAGAGAAGCAGCACTGGCTTAAGGAGGCAGACCTGAGCTGAGCCTGGCTTCTGTGAAAACAGTGGTGCGTGGGTTATGGGAGCTCCTCACAGTATTTTCAGAGTGGAGAATAAAGAAGGATCAATTCTGATTTGTGTACCTGTGGGAGACTTCCTGGAGGATGTTGCATTTTAACCGAATTTTCACAAAGAAAAACCAGAAACAAAGGCATGGTTGCTTGAAAATGAGTAGGTAGATAACCACTGTGACTGGAGCATCTGGGAAGATAAAAGGCTCCGGAAAAGAGAGAATAATACAGAAATTTGGAAAGATAGGAGATCTGAAAGAACAGTTTGGAAATCTAGAAAGTAACTAATGAGAAGAAAAGTGGAGTATATTAAAATAAAAAAATGGAAGGACATTTTATGAACAAAAGCCTTTGTGAATAAAAAAATTTTAGTTGAAAAAAGCAAGATATAAAAAGAACGAGAAGAAATAAATGAAACCATAAAGGCCACCAGAAAGGCACACTGTATGCCTGTAATCCCACTGACTCAGGAGTCTAAGTCACCAAGGAGGATCACAAGTTCAAGGCCAGCCTGGGCAACTTTGTAAGACCCTGTCTCAAAATAAAAAATGGAAAGGTCTGGAAATGAAACTTAATGATAGAGCACCCCTCGGTTTGGTCCTTAGTACCAAAAAAAAAAAAAAAACCCTCAAAAGTTTGTGATTTACATAAAGACATGAGCAGATTACTTTAACATTCAGAATTAGAACCCGGTGGCAGGAAAAGTCAGTGTATCAGTTTCTCTTGCTCTTTAATAAACCATTCCAACGCTTAGTGGTTCAAGACAGTTGTGTATTGTGCTCATGTGCGATGGGGCACAGTAGGGCCCTTGCCACCTTGCATCACATCTGGTATCTGGGATCCCTTGGCCATAGCTTCATTTACATGTCTGGGACTTCTTGGGGCTCTCTTTCTGAAGCACTTCACCTGTTGCCTGTGGCCATTCCCTGTCATCTGGGGATAGTCAGATTTCATACCTGATGGTTCAGGTCCCCAAAGATGATTGTTTTTTGAGATATGTTTGAAGCTCATTGCATTTATGACCTAGCCTCAGAGGCTACACTTCTGCTCTACTTTAGGAAGAAACATTCTCAAACCTGGCAAGATTCAAGTGGAGGGAACATTTGGCTGGGGAATGAGTGGTAAGGCTACATTGTAGAAATGAAGCAGGCCTGGGATGAAGATCCCTTTGCAGTCATCTTGGTAAATAAAATCCGTCATCTTTGACAGAAGGCAGAATGAGGGGCATGGGTGAAACTCTAATGTCCTTATTGTACGTCTCTTCTCACTTTCTACATGTACAATTATGCAGATTCATTTAATGCTTTTAGACTAATGCCTAAAATACTAAGATATTATAGTCTTTCAGATTTTGAGTGACTCTAGCTTCCTATCATATCAGGATCAGAGTTCTTTTATTAATTTGTTTTTTTATTGCAAGCTCACATCTATGTGTCCTGTGTTTCTTCATGTTTATTAGTATTCCATTGTACTTTCTCTCACTTATCTTTTTTTCCATTCTGGAACATACAGACATCTTCCTAATTCCATGTCATTGTTTATGGTGCTCCTATTCCCTGGACTATTCTCTCTTCTCTTCTATTTAAGTGTTAACAATTTTTCAAAGCCAACATTAAAGCATACCTACCTCCAGCAGCCCTTATCACCCTGGCTTGTCTTCCTTGTGGACTTCCCATCCCTTCCCTGTGTGTTTCATCTGTGTTGGTGTCCACAGAAGGAATTCTGGATTTTCTCATCTCCTTGCTCCTTGTAGGCCTGTTCGTTGATTGACTGGTGGTGGTGGTAGAGATGGGGGAAGTGAATATTTATTGAGTGCTGACTGTGGTCTAGGCTTTACATGTATTAATTCATCTAACCTTCACGAAAGTTGGATGGGGTAGATTCTGTTCTGATCTTTATTTTACAGATAAGGAAGCTGAGGCACTCAGAGGTTAAGTTTCCACCCAGGCAGCAGAACAGGAGTGTGAGGCAGTCTGGCCCTAAAGCACGGTCTCTTTATCTCTCCACTGCACTGCACTGCCTGTTGTGCTCAAGAGGAGTTGTGAATATAAGGAATGGTGTGTGGTGCGTCTAACCTTGTTTGTTTGTTTGAATTTAGAATTGCGTTAACCTTGTTAAATAGCATTGGCAGTTCTTTACACTATTATTAACACATTAATCCCATGTTAAATCTTATTACAAGGTTATTGAATATTGTTAATTGTTTTACAGAGCTGATAAATCTTAGACTCTTCTAACAAATCACTAATATAGCTGCTATTAAAAGTTAATTGCCCCCAAAGTCACAATTCTAGGGTAAAGGAGGATGCTTCCGACCATGCTTCAGAATTACCAGTCCTTTCTTTAGGAGTGGGTTTATATTCCAAAATTCTTTTGAAATCAGCTTTCTGGAACTTCATTTCTGTGGAAGAATACATTATATTAAACTTGGTGGTTAGGTTCTTAGGTTCAAACGAATAATTTACAAGTGCAATGGTATTCTGATATTGGAACTAAATTAAATAACATGAGTTCACCACTCTTCGCTTGCTGTGTGGAGCACTAAGCAGTGATGCTCTCTTGTTGAAATTCTGAGTTCTTATGTAGCATCAGGAAGATAGTACCTTTGTAGCAGTTGGTACAGGAGCTTCCTCTCCTTCCCTCTTTCTTCCCCACCACCCCATTTGCCATCCACCTGAATGGAGGATGTCTTCAGCTCTAAACCACCAGTTTGCCAAATAACCCCTGTGAACTGCATGGTGAGCCTCTTCACTTGGAATCCCAAGATCAAGGAATTCTGGAGGCAAAGTTTTTGTAGTTGTTCCCCCATCCCCACCATTTTTTTCCTGGCAAGTCTGAACAATGCCTGCCTGCTTCTCTTTGTACTATGGTCACTCATTGTGTTGCTTTGCTTTGTCTTACTTGGCAGTGTGCATATGTATGTACATGTGGAATACAGTCAAGGACAGAAGCATTCATTAAAATGTTTGCTTATCCAGTAACTAGCAAATCAAGCAACTGCGTAACTACTTCTAGGATAAAAATGAAGCATCCTCTGAGCTTAATTGCTGCCTGGTATGTTCCTTCCCCAGCACAGCTCCCTTCCCTCCCTGATTCCTTTTATGGAACTAATTTATTGCTTTTTCCTTACACTTTTATCATGTAATAACATATTCCCAGTTTTCACTTCTTTTAAATTTTACGTAAATGAAATCACACTGATTGTCTTCATTTGAATCTTGCTTCTTTTGCTTCGTTTAAGATTCATTCGTGTTGGCACATGTGGGTGCGCTCCATTTTTGTTGCTACCGTATTTGTTTCTTAGGCTGCCACGACACATACTAAAGCCTGGGTGACTTGAACAGCAGAAATTAACTTGCTCACAGTTCTGGAGCCTGAAAAGTCCAAGATCAAGGTGTTAGTAGAGTTGGTTCCATTCTGAAGCCTCTCTCCTCACCTGTCCCATTGCTACCTTCCTCAGGTGTCTTCCTGTGGTCTTCTCCCAAGTGTGTCTGTGTCCTAATCTCTTCTCATGAAAATACCAGTCATGGGCCCAAATGACCTCGTCTTACCCTAATAACCCTTTAATGACCCCTTCTTCAAATACAGGGATGTTCTGAAGAACTGGAAGTTAGGACTTTATTTTATGAATTTGGGGGAGACAAAATTCAGCCCTTAATATCCACGTTGTGATTATACCACCCTTTATCCATTAGTTATTTGCTCGATATTGTGATTGTTTCCCATTATATGTTATTATGAACAATTCAATATGAACCTCCTTTTACATGTATAAAAATGCCTGAGTGTCTTCGGGGCAGGACGGAGGGTTATGTCTCAGTAGTAATTTGCAGGTCATATTTCACAGCTGCAGCATTAATGGGTAAATCCAGTATGTTTCCCGAGTGGTGTTTCCACTTCATACTTTACCAGCAGCGTGTGGGAGTTCCTGTTGCTTCATATATTTCCAACACCAGGGATTGACAGGCTTTTACATTTTAGCAGTCAGTTGGAGTGCAGCATTATTTCATTATGTTTTCAGTTGCATTATCTTAATTATTTAATGATTTTTTTTTATATAATGCTTTTTCTTTATATAATGTCTGCTTGGATTTTGTGATATATCTATTCAGGTCTTTTGCTGATATTTCTGTTGGGTAGTTTGACTGTTTCTTATTGATTTGTAAGAGTTTTTTAATACTGTAGTTACAGGTCCCTTGTTACTTATATATGTCATAAGTATACTCTAGTTTGTCTGTTTTCACTATATTTAATACTGTCTTTTGATGAATAGAAGTAATTTAAATGTGGTCAGTTTATGTCTTTTCTAGTCTCTTTTTGAATGTGTATCTTGAGAACATTAAGAATATTGAGATATTTTTCCTGAATTATCTTCTAAAATGGCTGTCATTTTATGTTGTGTATTTAGAAATAATGTATCAGCACTAATTATTATGTACAAAATGAGGCATAATCCAATCTTATTTTTCCTTTAGACGGTTGTTCCAGCCTTATTAATTGAAAAGCCACTTCTCACCACTGCTGCCTGAATAACATCTGTCCATAGTATATTCTTTGATCTGCTTCTAGGCCTCCAGCCCTGAACCCCCGGCCTTTTGTCTGTCTCCACAGAGCGCTGTACTGATCCGAACCCTGTTGCTCTGTAGGAAGTCTTATAAGCTGGTAGAGCAATTCTCCTGCCTTGCTTTCCTCCTCCAGAGTGTCTTGGTAGTTGTTGGTTCTTTCCAGTTCCATGAACATTTTAGTGCTTGCCTGTCAGGTTCCACAAATACACCTCTTAAGACCTTTATTGGAATGCTTTGATTCTGTAAGATCAGTTGAAGAATTGTCAATGTCATGAAAGACAAGACAAATAAAAAATAAACATGGGGGAACTGTTTTAGATGAAAGAGGACTAATGAGACATGGTAACTAATACAATCATACAATATATGATGGTTTTTAATTATTACAAAGGCCTGGGGCAAACGATGATATTTTACTTTGAATTGTGTTTTGGATGTTAGTAATGTACCAATGTTAATTTCCTAATGAGGGTGATAATTATATGTGTACCCTTGTTCTTAGGGGATACATGCTAAAGAATTTAAGGTGAAACGTAATCAAACTCTAGTCAGTTCTTAGTTCAAAAGAGTTGGGGAGAGGTGGGCAGCTAATGTTAACTGGTAAATCTTAATGAAAGGTATTTTTTTTCCTGTAGTTTAAAACCTTTTCAAAATAAAAGTTGAGGAACTTAAATTTCATTTGGAAAATCATATAAAGCCAGATAAATTCATGATGTATTCTTGTACTATGTTAAGCAAATGTGCCACTGAAAGCAATAGTGCAATAGCAGATATGATTGGTTATTTAAAAAGTCATCTAGGGGCTTTTACCTGCTAGACCAGCACAAGTTCCTGTGTTCAATCCTCAGCACTGAAAAAAAAATTGTTTGAATTGACTCAGTATACATTTACATCGTACTCCTGTACCCACATGTCTCTGGGTTGGCTTGTCATGTAAAAAATGTAATGGTGAGCTTTTCATGAAAATTGCTGATTTCTAGTAATTTTTCAAAAAACTACTGATGAAAGTTCTGAAAATTTCCTCCTGTATCATACTAAAAGATGAACAGAATAATTCTTAGGATTTATACCGCATACAGTCTAGTTTTGTAAATGTAGGCCAAATATGTTTTATCAGAAGCATTTCTGGTGCTGGAATACACTGATGTTTGTGTTTTCATCGAAGGTCTCGGATCCCTTGTTCTAGTAGCAGGTATCCACATAGTCTATGAGGACAACTGAGTTATGTTTCAGATTTAAGTTATTGCAACAAAGGTACACAGGAGAATGATTGCCTGAGTTGTGCAGTGAATTGATGATACTGGTGGGTTCACAGTTCTTAACTCTGCTTTGCTTTTGCTCTTTCTTTTCCTGAACATTAATATATGACTTGTTAGCAAAATGATTTGTCAGTTAAAACATCTAACAACTAAAATTTTTTAACAGCCAAAGGAAGAGCTGAGCTTCTGAAGATCAATCTTCGTGAAGTTGAGTTAGATCCTGATATTCAACTGGAAGATATAGCAGAGAAGATTGAGGGCTATTCTGGTGCTGATATAACTAATGTTTGCAGGTATTATTTTTTTTTAAATGATCTGTGATCCTGGACATTAGTTACAGATTTTTCAGGAGAACCTGTCTTAAAGTCAGTGTAGTTAGCCATTAACCTAAAAGCAATTACCCATTTCTTTGAAGTATTTCCTTATTTGTGGGAGAAAAAATGCTGTATTGCTTCATTGGTCATTGTTAGGTTAAATAATTACATTACAAGATGGTCACTTATGGTTTTGATCCTTTGAGTTTTTTAAAAAAATTGTATATTCAACTTGGTAATAATGACTTTAACAGCTTACAGTCAGTTTAGTTCCATGTTGGAGCCTGGCTGAATCAGCGTAATATAATATTTAGTTTTGGTTGGCATTATTAGGCCACATGAAGATGAACAAAGTTGGTCAATTTAAGCTGTAGAAGAAACACAAACACATTTTATAAATTTTCCTTTTAATTTAGCAGCAAAATAATTTTTAGACAATTCACATCACTCAGTTTTTTCTTTTCAGATCTTATTTATTTAACTGTACTTAAGTTGACTTCAGTAGCTTTTCTTTAAAGTCTTAACACCTGTTTTTCTCCCTTTTCTTTTTCCCCTGCTAGTGTTTTTCCTACGTGCATCTAAGTTTAGTGGCATACAGTAAACTCACAGTAGTTTACTGTTGGTGTAATAAAACAGTTAAAATTTTAAGTTTTGATGGTCTTGGCCTTCCTCCTAGGTGACCATGAATCATCTGTTTCTTCCAAAGCTTTGTCTTTTTTTGTTGTTGGTCAAATAGAACTGCATATAGGATCAGAAGATGCCAGAACTTATACTGTTAGTTGCCCACAAATACTCCTGTGTAGGAAATTGTATATCTATTATATGTGTATATATTCATGTTCCAGAGAGAGGAGTTCTTCATTTTACCCCTTCTAACTAGGCTGTTGACACACTGGCTTATATGTGGCTTGAATTAATATTGGCCATATGTTCATTTCCAAGTGTGTAATTCAGTATTTCAAATTTTGGCTCCAGTTTCCTAAATTTCTTGGCTATTTTTTAAGTGCAGGAATAGAAAAGAGAATTCAATACTATCTGAGCTCAGCCTAGACTTCTGTGGTTCATTAACTATACATTTTATGCTTCAGGACTTTTGTATCCTCTTTTAATCTCTCCTGAAACCTCAAGAAGTCTCTGAAGTGGAAAGTTCTAAGCAGCATCATAAAACATATAAAATAATCTTTTAAATGTTTTACCACAATTTTGTAACAGTTCAAAGTGTCAAAGTCACAGAAATCACTGCTGACTGATTTTGGTATGTTTTCAGGGATGCTTCTTTAATGGCCATGAGGCGGCGTATCAATGGCTTAAGTCCAGAGGAGATCCGTGCACTTTCTAAGGAGGAACTTCAGATGCCTGTTACCAAAGGAGACTTTGAGTTGGCTCTTAAGAAAATTGCTAAGTCTGTCTCTGCTGCAGACTTGGAGAAGTATGAGAAATGGATGGTTGAATTTGGATCTGCTTGAGTTTTTGTCAGCTCTTTCATTTTCAGTGTATTTGCTTATAAAATGTGAAGAAATTCCTACAGTTTTTCAAGACAGGTTTGGAATTTTTCATTTGAGAGGTTTTCACTTTGAGGCAAAAAAAAAAACAAAAAAAAAAAAAAACAAAAAAGCAAACAAACCTAAAACCACAAAGAATACTAAATGTGGTTGAGAGCTAAGAAAAACTTACACAGAGAATCTGATTTTCTCCCTTGCCTCGCCTTTGCTGGTATTTCACATACTCTGCAGTGATATTCTGCACCCAAACCAGTGTATCAGGGAGGCCAAAGAAAGTAGCAGTGAATCATTTTAGAAACTTGTTTACAAAAGATTTAGAAGGATGTTTATTTCTTATTTGCATTTGTCTTTTTTGGTTTGTTTTTTGTTTTTAATCTATTGCTCTGTGACTATGAGGAAGCTATATATATATTGGCTTCTAACAGCAAAACTGGGTTTGTGTCAAATTCACTGTTGTTATAAGAAGAGTGATAATAAGTTTTGGAGGAAATAAGGAATTTGCTAGTTTCAATCTTTAGAATTCAATTCCTACTTAACTTTTAGAGTGTAACAGTTACAATATTCACTCCTTCCTTCCTCACCATTTCCTCTGTTAGCTATTCGACTATTTCTTGAGCTGTATCAAGGAATAACCTATGCTCTGGGTTTTAGTCATTTTGCTAGGTGGTTTCTCTGGTCAGTAGTATTTTTTGCCGATGTCTCTCATATTTCATATTGGAAAAGTGGAAAGAATGTTATTAGTAGCACTTCTCTATTCTAGACTTATAAGTTTGTTTTCACTTTTCTTTCAACATGTTCAGACAGATACAGCCAATATTTTTCTCAGCTCCAACACAATTTGATTTTTGTTGAATTCAATGTTAGTATTTAAAAAAATACTTTGGCATTTTAAACAAACTTAGTCTGCATGGCTAATGCAAAACAAAATTTTTGTAGTTTCCACCCAGCTTGTTTAACAAAACAGCATCATATATAATGAATGATGTTCATTTGAAAAGTTTGAAATTCTTCCTTGTCTTGATGAAGAACGGGTACACAAAGTAAGATCAGGTTAGAAATCTGTCTGCTCATTTAGTCCAGCAGGAATTTGATGGTAGATCAGAACCAGGAAAGGCAAATGGCATGTATCTAATCACAAGTAGAGCATTCTGGTGTTAGTTCTTTATAATTAATTACATTATCCTATTTGAATTATTAGACAATCTATTTTCATGATCAAGCTTTTTAAATTTTGTATTTGATAACATACTGAATTCTTGATTTTGAACAGCACCTACTAATTTAAAACTAAATATATATGTATATATATGGCTTATAGACAGATGGAAAAACTCTTAGTGTCTTGCTTAAAAGATTTTACTTTTTCCCATTAAGAACTATAAATGCCTCATGTTCTTTTCAGATAACTTAAGTCACTTTTTAAACTTCACTGTTTATCTGATGCAATAAATTGCCCTTTTTCCTCAGAGATACAGATAAGACTCCAAATCATAAGGCATCATGATCTTATTAATTGGATTAATTCATCTTGAAAAACTGAAATGAAGGAAGTTTCTTTTTATTTATTAACTTTATTTATTTATTTATTTATTTTTGAGATGGACTCTCCCTGTGTTGCCCAGGATGGTCTCAAACCCCTGGGGTCAAACTGAGCCTCCTGCCTCAGCCTCCCAAGTAACTGGGACTATAGGTATGCACCGCTGCACCCTGCGTCTTTGTAAACTTTGAAAATAAAGAAGTAATCCCACCAAAATTATCTTGTGAACTGTTGCCATTCAATAGTGTATTTTTCCCTCTAAATTTTTAGGGACAATTGTTAAAACATAGTTTTGTGATTGTTAAACTTCTCTGTAACATACAATTGATTAGTAGACCTGTTCTGGGTTTTGTGTTACTTTCCTCAGTGTGTATATGTTACTTACCTCAGTGTGTATTTAATTTTCTGAATTCTTAGTAGATAATGACATGGCAATTATGTTTCTTTTATTACCAGTTAAGCAGTATTTGGGGATTCAGAACTTCCTGGAAGCTTATCTTTACTGTATTCAGTGAGTCAGCTGTGCTTGTTTCCCTTGTTTCTTGTTTTGCTCTGTCAGTGGATGGTGAAGGCTTTGTATATCTTAAGCCCCTTAAAAGATCACTAAGAGTTCCCTCACATGTTCTGTCCAGCTTTTAGTGTACACTGTGGATACACTGTCTTTATTGCAGGACAGTGTGTTACCTTACCTGGAATGAGATAGAATTGCTTTGATTTGCTTTTCTATGTTGCAAAAATAGATGCATTATCAGAAGTAAAATATTTGGTTCCATTAATTCCTCTGAAAACGTGAGTATTCCATGTTCTGTTGCACAATGATATTAGGACTGCATTGGGTATGATTCTGCTTTGCAGATATCTAATCAGATGGTCCCTTCGTGGGCAGACATGGTTTGGTTGTTTTCTTTGTACAGGACAGTGGGTGGGAGCTCTGTGGCTTGCAAAGCTGGACCAAATAGTGAAGTTCTGACTTGTTACCTTTTCTAATTACTCTGTGTAGCTTCTGCCTACTGCTAAAACCTCAGAGGTGGAAAGACACAGCAGTCTATGTTTGGGAAGATAATATAAAAATGTCCCCCCTCTCAGCGCCCCCCCCTTTTTTTGCTCTTCTATCAGTTTTAAAATTAGAACTGATATCCATTTGTTTGAACAATATAAACCTGTTAAAGATCTGATGATTATAATGTCAGTTTTTATCATTTTCTATACCATAATTACATGTGCAATTATGGTAAATGTGTACATGTTACATTTTTGCTGTAAACATTTTGCTCCCATAATTCCTTTTTTTTAAAAAAGGGGAATTAATGTTGATGAAATGTACCAGATAAACTGCTCTTCACTGGAGGCTGTATCTTCTTAGTCACTCAAGTAACCAACAGCATCACAGCTGATATCTTCCTGTTAGTAACAGTGTAGTCACTCCATAGTGACCAGAATGCAGTCTAGGCTCTGACTGCCATCTCCCAAAATACCAAGACACCGTGGAATGGAATCACCCTGAAGGCTGGCTGTATAGCTAGGACTTCATTTGAGCTCCTCAGATTGTGGTTTTTGTGATGTGATTTTTTTTTTACTCAAATATCTCAAAAAATTGTCTGAAATCACTATTCAGAAAGTAAGCAGGCAGGTATTTGATGAACCTAATAAGAATAGCCATGCAGCTATGTCAAGGAAAAATGTGTATATACAGGCCAAATTGACAATGTAGTTATTTTTTCACTTTGCTCATTGCAGCCTGTTGGACAAAAAATAATAGATACTCTTTAGGTTTTAGAGAGCATGAGTTCATTTGGCTTCCTTTCTTGGAAGTAAATTTCTATGTGCACTGATGAGTCTGAGATGGGAATCAAAACAATAACGGTGTCTTTGACACAACTTGAGGTAACATGAAGAACAAGGCAGGTATTTCATGTATGGGTGTCTTTGACTCCTTCAGTATTGTATAAGTGATTGAGTCGTTTTTTGTGTTATGGTCAGTTTCTCCTTTTTCTGTCTTATTAATGATGGATCACCTTAGAGGATGTGATATATCCTATATGTTAGGGAGCAGATGTTAAGGGTGTATGCTGACTTTTTCCAAGAAAAGGTCACTTAACTTGTATGATGAAAAAAAATCATACTATTCTAACTTCCTTTGTGTCTTCGTTTTGTTCTTTAATTGTTCTGTGTATTTTTTACATACCACTTAATTTGTGTTGCACATAATATTTATGTGAAACTAAGCATCTTTCACAACAGAAAAAGTAGGAACTGTAGTTGGTAGGATATGTTTAAGGTATAAAAATGTTTTACTCTCATTTCCACTAACAATATTTGCATAAAGAGCTCAAAACCCTGTTGTAATTACTGTGAGTTTACTTATTTATACTTTTAAACTAGGCTTTTCATACTTATTTATTTAGTTTTGGACATTCACTTTTAATATTGTTTCTGAATGTGGAAGCTATGAGTATTTAAAAAATCAAATCTGTATAATAATAGATACATTTTTACACATTTATGTCATTGACAATAATTTGAATTTTTATTAGGTATTGGGTTCTGAACTCTAGCTTTGATATTTCTAATTTCAGATGGCTTGTTAGTAAAATGGAAAATGTTAATATAAAATTCTTTTTGTTTTACTCTTCTCATTTATTGAGAAAATAAAAATAAAACCTGGATATATTGTTTTATCACAAGTAGTATGTAGCTTTTGTATACTTGGCACAACAAATAGGGAATTAGTATAGCAAAGTCTCCCTCTTATCAAAGGGCTTTCATTTGCTATGTTCAAAGCTATAAAATGCACTTTTACTTTACTTTCTCTGAAATAACTAAATATTACCTTTAGAAAACCTGAAACTTTGCACATGTTATTCCCAGAGTCTACCTCAGGTCACCATGCTTATTATTTCTAGAAGTGGATCCAGTTCAGTTCCTTCATCTGTGCAGATTTGTTTCTTTAAGTACTCTATTCCCTTCTGCTCGTGCTCTCTTCTTATTAACGTGTTTATTTAAACAAAGCATTTTCTTAAAGGCTATCTTGTCTTCTTTGCTCTTGCAAAGCCATGTGTTCCAAACTACACGTCTGTGGATGCCTGGGTTACTTTCCCTGTCGTCATGGCCAGCTTCATATTTGTATGTATGTCATTCTTAGGAGCAGGTTCAAACATAGCGTGCATCCTGCTATTTTCTCATAGCTTTGAACAGGGACATTAAAAATTTTGGAACCTAACTGTTCATGTACTATTCTCTAAGAACCTAAATACTTTTTGAAAGACACTCAAAAATGGACAAATGTACATTCATCGGGAGAGGACCTCAGCGAACACTGTTGTGGACATGGTCCAGCAAATCTCTGCGTGTGACAGTGGTTTGTAAAGGTCTTACTAAGATTTTTGTTCCAATGTTTGTCTCCCAGTATTTGAACCTAGTTTAAAGAAAAAGGGTTTTCTGAATTATATTTATTAATTGTGTTTTTCTTCATATTTTGTGCTGCTAGTTTGCTAGTCTTGAGCTTAGTTGTGTTTCTGTGTAGGTTGTGATCTGGTAATAAATTTCTCCAGTGTTGGTTGTTGGTGTTTTCTTTGTGTTTTGTTTTTTATGTATAGTCACTAGTAGGCTTTTTGCCACTAGTGGAAACAACAAACCCCTCACTAGTAAGGTATGACTTTTCCCAGATTTTCATTCCTCATAAAATAACATATTGTTAACTTGATATTTTGTTTTCAGTGCATTGTACTCTAATAATTTCAAGGTTGGTGCAGGTAAGAAGTGTGGTTTTTCAGTTAATTCGGTTTTAATAAACAATTATCCTTATTTGATAGCACTATTGCAAAATGGATGTTCCATATGGTGAATTTTTCAGATGACTGAATCTTATTTTATGACTTCTGTCACTGTTATTATTGAAGTCCATAGTTTACAGTAGAGTTCATTGTGTCGTACAATGTTATGGATTTTGACAAAAGCATAATGTAATTTATCCACCATTGCAGTATCATAGGTTAGTTTCACTGCTCTAAAAATCCCATGTTCCTCCTCTTCATTTTTTCCTCTCTTCCCAAACCCCTGACAACCACTGATCTTTTTATTGTCTCTGTATTTTGCCTTTTCCAGAGTGTCATCTGTCTGGAATCATATAGTATGCAGTCTTTTCAGACTACTTGCTATGAGTTATGCATAAAGCAAATATGCACTTAAGGTTCCTCCATGTCTTTTTATAGCTCGATAGCTCATTTCTTTTTAACACTGAATAGTATTCCATTGTATAGATGTACCACAGTTTGTTTATCCATTCAACTACTGAAGGACATCTTGATGGTTTATAGTTCTAGAAACTCTGAATAAAGTTGGTTTAAACATTCTTGTGCAGATTTTTTTGTGTGCACATAAGTTTTCAATTCATTTGAGTAAATATCTCCAAGTGTGATTCCTGGAACATATGGTAAGAGTATTTTTACTTTTATGAAAACTACCAAACTGTCTTCCAAAGTGGCTGTACCATTTTGCATTCTCAACAACAATGAATGAGAGTTCCTGTTACTCTACATCCTCACCAGCATTTGATGTCGATGTTTTGTTTTGTCATTTTAATAGGTGTGCGATAGTAGTGTCTCATTGTTGTTTAGATTTGCACTTCCCTAATGACAGATGATTTTGAGCATCTCTTAATATGCTTATCAGTGTTTTAATTAGTTGTGATTGATGCCTTGCTAAAATAGATATAGCCTGTGTTTGCAAATTAGAGAATGTGGTTTTACCTTTTCCTTCATTATTCAGAGTTATGGGCATCAATCACTTGTTCTGTGATGCTCTCAACAGTAGTGGAGGGTTTTTTGTTTGGTTTGGTTTGGTTGTTTGTTTTTTGCCTCCCATGGAGTTTCACTGTTGGCTTTTATAACATTTCTACTGGTCTGCATCAGAGTGACAGCCTCTCTTCCTCTTCTAGCCTCCTTCCAATTGAAGGGAACCATGACGCAGTTCTAGGCTGGGTAGAATCCTGGGTAAGTTAGTACAGCAGTTGTCGGCTGAGGAGTGATGAGCAGTAATGTTCTTTTGAGTGTTCATGCTTTGTGCCATTTCTCTGGGCTGTTTGTGGACTTTTTATCCCCAGATAAAAAAAAATCCCCAGATTTTTGTCCCCAGAAGTGTTCCAGGTGGACCAAGTGTGAAGTCAGTAAAGCATAATCACATTACTATCCAGTTAGGAAGTATTTACAGCAGGAAGCACCTAGGAGCAGTTCCATGCCTCTCACCCCTGTTTTTTTCCCTCCCATGACCATGGTGAAATTTAGACATCTTGAAGGGTATAAAGGAAAAGAACTAGGTTAAGTGGGACAAAAATAGGAGACACTTGAAACTAGAGTCTCCCCTCTTTCTTTTCAGTCCTTTCTGCCTTCCCCACTGCACATGCCCAGTGCTGCCTGGGAATGGGACATGGTTACTGGCCAACATGGCAGAGTGTGGTTCAGTGTTTGGGGGTTGGGGAGTTGCCCCAAGAAGCCAGGAATTCAGCTGGAAACCCTGAGCAAAAATATAAGCATTGCCTAGCACATTCCCTTCTCAGCATCAGCTACTTCCTTTCTGATGGACAGATAGAATGGTAGGTGGGCCCACGACTCCCCTGGCTGGTTCCATCAAGTCACGCTCACATTGGATGCTGGTGCTAAGGTGCCACCCTCCATCCCTCCCTCCCTTCCTGACTAGATATTTCCACAGCCAGCTGCACCTGGCACAGGCCTACTTGGGATTCCTCTGGCTCCTTTATCACTGCTATTCCTCCTGCTGCACCCAGAACAGGCAGGAAAGGGAATCAAAGAAGATGGCACATGTGGCAAGGTCACTTCCTGTTCTCTTTATGATCAGGAAGCCTTTATGGACAACTCTTCCTTAACTTTTACTGATATTTTCTTAAGAACTGCCATGTAAGTTTTGAGAGGTTCACCAGCACCTTGCAGCTCTTAGAGCTGAATCCAGGAGCATATGACCTAGTCCAGTCCCCCTCATCTTTTAGGTAAGGAACTACACCCATGGAGACTTTGAAATACCTGTTCCAGTTCACATGCTGACTTGGGCAAACAGGACATATATCTATTTCTGATCTTGAAGAATACTGCTGACAAGACTTAAAGAAAACAAGTCAAGACAGCAAGATATTAAATAACTTTAAGACTGTGTAGCATGGCATGGCTGAACATCCCTTATTCGTAATGCTTGGAGCCAGAAACATTTAGGATTTTGGATTCCTAAAAATTTTGAAATAGTTTCGAATACATCATAAGATAACTTGGGGGTGGAATCCAAGAATAAACATGAATTCACTTGTTCGATATGTCTTAAACACATAGCCTAAAGATAATTTTAGTATATTACCTTTAATGCACCTGTTTTTTGACTGACCTGCCACATTCAGGAGTGGAGTTTCTCTCATGTCAGTGCTCAGATTTTGGATTTGAGCATTTTGGATTTGAGTTTTTCAGATTAGGGATCCTCTACCTATACTTAGACTCTTCAGCCCAGTTGATGATAAATAGAAGATGTTGAAAATCAAAGGATTGGAAGTGACATAACGTCTAGTATGTGCTAAATACTTTTTTGGTTTCATTAAATTCATACTTTACCCAAGGATGTATTTACTATTTTTCTGCAGAAGAGGAAATCAAGGCTTGTAGACTGACTTGCTCTAAGTGCGTGGCTCCTAAGAAGCGGAGGAAGTGTGGACCTAGCTCAGTTTAGTTTAGACCCTTTTCCTTCGCCGTGTTTCAGGATTACTCTCCACAAGTTAAACATGTACAAAAAGTTCTCAGTTCTTGAAATGAACATGTTGCATTCATCCAGTTTTCTGAGGTTCTTAACCACTCTTTTTCTTCCCTTAAATACTTTTTTTTTTTTAATCAGGAGTTTTGTAGATAGACTCCCATGATGTGTCCTGTTGATAGTTTTTATGTTAACCATGAGATTTGTGCCATGGGATTTAAATGAATTTGGGATATTGTGCTATTTGCTATATCAGAGCATAAATACATGCCTATTGTTTCTCAGGGCAAAGCATTTATGAAATGAAACACATCGTTCTGAGAGTTTCCATGAATTCTATTTAGGCCACCAGCTTAAGAGACATAAAGCTACAACTGTTACTTGTTACTCAGATTGATGCACGGCTCCACTAACTGGATGACAGCTCCTCAGTCCCTTGCTGGATGTATGGTTGTCATCAGTTGCAAGGCACTACCAAAGCTTTCCTTGAAAGCTGGGTTTAGTTCTGAATGCTCGAAATGTCTTTCAATTAGCACATCTTAAATAATTGTTTAAACAAATAACTAATCAGAGTGTGACTACTGTATTCCATAACATAAATCTTTAACTATAGCGTTAATACTTATTATGCAATTAAGGATGGATGACTTGCACTTCATTTGGGGTTTGTAAAATACCTCGAGCTATTTTTCAAGCATTTTGAAATATATTTTGTAACATTTCTCAAACATACTTTACCAAACACATTTCCTCTAATTTTTAAACCCTTGTGTATTTTAAGGGAAATTTAATCCATATGTTTCTGATTCATTTGCACTTAACTCATCAAAGTTGTTTTTTAAGAACAATTTAGTTTCCAAGAAGTTTTAGGAACCCTTCTCATGAATTCTGTCAGCCTTTAAAAGCCTTTTCCCCAATCAAAACATTTTTCCCTCAAGATAAATAAATGTGGATGAAATATTTTAGTTCAGTTTGTAACACAGCGCCCATGTTTCAAAATCTAAACCCTGCATTCAGGATAATAAATCACTTTGTTTGTACTGTGAGAACTTGCTTCATTTGTTACTCTTCAAAGCTAGGATCAGCAAAAGACTTACAAGAACCATACTCTCTTGAAAGCACAGCATATTGCTGTCTTCCCAAATTCATTGCAGAAGTGAATCAATCTCACAGCAAACTAAACCAACCAGTTTCCATCTGTCATGTGTACTGGTTTTATGTACATATTCACATACATTCACATATACATGAGAATATACTCATTTAGATTTGTGCAGGCTAGCTTTTTGCTTTTTGTATGGATTATGAGTATCTTTTATCTAAAATACTAGGACTGTAAGATTTTGGAGTATTTTGGATTTTGGAATATTTGCATAAACTTTACCAGTTGAGAGTGCCCCAATTTGAAAATCCAAATGTTCCAAATTCTGAGACTGAGTATCTTATTGGTGCTCAAAAGGTTTTGGATCTGGGTTTTTTTTTTTTTTTTTTTTTTTTTTTTGAGGAATATTTCAACCTGTTCTTATAAATTTTAACAAGACGTCTCTATTCTGGATTGAATTAACAATGTATTATCATCTCTTTTTAGAATATTTTTTCACCTGAGATTTAGTCCAACAGGTTTCTGTTGCCTAGCAGTAGGTTTTTGAGGACTGCTTTTTGTATAGCTCTAATTGAACAGGTTAATGGTATAAAATCTTCTTAGAAAAATTAAGGTCATTGCAGAGAAGGTAAACAGGAACATGCTGACAACTAATTGGACAGAATGTCATAAACTGCAACGGCTCTGGAAAAGATCTGCAGACACATATCAAACAAAGGAAAGGCATTTGCCTCAGGCACCTGGAAACTGCATTCAGAAATGTACCAAGAGAAAGGTGCCATTTTCTTCAGTTCTCAGTGGGCAATTGTGTATTTGCTAATCAAGAAAAATAACCTTTAGACTATCTTTTAATGGAAATTATTTCATTTCACCCCAAGTTGTTTTGTAAAAACATTTTTCTGTACTTTTCAAAGTAAACCAGGTCCTTATGTATTTCATTAGTTTATAACATAAATGACTATTAAAGAAAAATCTCTAATGTTAGGTAAATTTCTCTTAAGGATTGACAAAAGAAATGCAAAATTATTAAGGTTTTAAAAAGTAGTACTTGCAGAAATCAAGCCAGTGCCTGCTCTTATTCCTTTCTCCCAAGAGCCCTTCACCTCTGAATCAGACATGGCTCTTGATACCCTTTCCTGTGGCCTCGAGGCAGGATTGTGCCAGTCCCTGTCATTAATATGGACAGTGTTCACCAAACTCTGACAGTGCTGCTCCGGCAATAAACATTTTGTGAGCTGTACACCATTACTGTGTTGATATTTACAGAATATTGGGAATTGACAGTACTTCCATGTAATTTATAAAAACATGAAATATAGAAATTTTAAAGACTAGATTAGAAAACACTGGAAAGTCATTTTATTGTTCTAAAATCCTTCCTAATATTGTGAATAATATTTTTATCAAGGGTCATGCAATTAAACATCCTTTAATATTATTTTTTACCTTGGGATAACAACTTAGGAACAATGATTTAATTTATTTCACTGCTTCATTTCAATGACCATTATAGCTGAAAAAGTTACAAAAGTGTGTAAGTTCAAGTGGAAGAAACAGATCATAGGCTGTAATTATAAGTCATGATCTTAATATTGTTTAATCATTTCTTTGTGTTGGAACATTGAAAATCCTCTACTAGTTATTTTGAAATATTCAATTAACGCTTGTCAACCACAGTTTCCCTACTTGCTATAGAAGATTAGAAGTTACTCCTCCCATCCAGCTCCACCCTGGTGCCATTAACCATCTTCTCTCCATCCCTCCCTCCCCCACATCTTTCCTGGGCTCTGATGACCACTGTTTTATTCTCTGCTTCTATGAGATCAACTTTTTAATGAATTTCATTTTTAATAATGCCCACTAATTATGCAGAAGTTTTTGTTTAACTTTGGCTGTTAAATTTACATTTTCCTTGATGTCAGTCAGTTCTTGCAAATTAATTGGAAGGTTGGATTTTATTTTAATAGTTCAAAACCCACTGAACCTCTTCCTTTGGAAGATTTTTAGACAAAAAAATTGTTTCAAGTTTAAGTTGCACATATTAGATTTTTTTAATAAGAGACTATGTTTTTGGCAACAAAGTTATGTAACAGTGGAAACATTTCTCAATATGAATTTTCTCCACATAACAGATTTCTTTCAACCAGTAGCTATTTTCTCATACTCTTTTTTAAAAAAGTTGTAAATAATGGAGAGTAAACAATTCATTTTACATGGGTATGTATGTGAGTGATGTATAAATATGCACCACTGGAGTTTGGTTAAAAAAAAATGCCCTTATCATGTGTAATACACTCTGACATTTTCCAATCAATTTCATTTTGTAAAATTGCGGGACCTGTTGCAGGAAATTGACTTCATTACCACTGATACCTGGCGATTGAGAACACTCCCTCCTGGACTGAAAGCTCTGGGTGCAGCCCTGGCCCTCCTAGTGCATCTGTGCTGATTCCTTGGTGACCTTCTTAGAAGTGGGTTGGCAGCAGCCACTCACACCTGGGGTTTTCTGGGCACCCAGGAACCTGTTGTTCACCATGCTGTTCCCGACAGGTTATTAGGAGTTTATTGCTTGAACTTCGTTCTCAAGTTCCCAGTGTAAAACCCTCTGCCTGCCTTCTGCCTGCCTTCCTCCATGCCCTTTATATACCTAGGAACTCCAGCTGTTGCTCCCATTGACTGTTTAACTGACTGCTCTGTCTAATTATGAAAGTCCTTGGATGACTTAGGACAAGTTTAATTCCTATTAAATTTTCAATTCTCCTCAGTCTTAAAATAATCATTGACTTGTAGATATCATATGAATACATCATTATGATTTTCTTCATTTAAAAAAAGTTATAGTGATCTCTATGCCAGTGTCCACAAGCTTCTTCATCTTGTGTTAAGAATGTCCTCTGGGACCAGGTTACTGTGACTCTCAGGCTTGTGTGAAGCATTCAGCTGCCACCTGCTCATGAGGGCAGAACCATTCAGGAGGTCCAGGGTAGAGCAGAGACCTGTGGTAACTAAGGAAATATTTAGGTCTACAGACGAGAAGGCAGAATCACAAGTTAGGAGGGTGTTGAGTCTGCAAGGGAAAGGAGTTAGTTGGATGCACTCTGCTGTGACTGAAGATGACAGAGCCACAAACTTTTGATCTTATTTGCCTGTGTCTCTGGCCACAGCAGCATTCCTGCTCTTTAACTAGACACCCGTTCACAGTGAGGCATCTGTCAGATCACAAGTCGGGAGAACTTCCACTCTGGACTGGGGATGTGGCTCATGGTTGAACACTTGCCTCCCATGTGTGAGGCCCTGGGTTCAGTCCCCAGAATCACAAGATAGGGGAAAAAAAAATCTCTGGAGTCAGGAACCTGGGTTCTAGCCCCAGCTGTACCGCTTCCAAGCTGTGGGACTTTGAGCAGGTCCTCTGTGTGCCTGTGTTACCTCACTTTACAAATGGAGACAATGACAATAAGGATGCCTTTCTCATGGCACTCTCGGGAAGATTAAATGAGGTACTCAAGTGCCTTTCAGTTCTGACACCATAATAAACCCTCAACTCAGTGTCAGCTGCCTTGGTGGCTGTCGGTGTGACTTTTCTCGAGCCATCTGGATAGACAGGAGTGTTTCTAGCCTTTCTCCCTCCGAGAGCTTGAAGTCAGCCATGGTGAGAGCATTTACACCTTGGAAACCAGCACGCTGCAGGTCAGCGCTTTCCCCCCTCCAGCCCTTCTGGGGAGCTTGTTTTCCAGCATGTCCCATTAGCAATTTTCTGAATACCAGGCCTGGCTCACTGTCACTCCCTCTAAAGTAAGTGGACATTGTGGTGGGTAACACTACTCACCCTTGCCAGTTACAGTGTCTGGCATCAGCTTGACTGTGGTGAGCCCTTCTGACTGAAGGGGTCAATGACTATTTTGGCATCTGCCAAAATTAGGAGCCACTCTCTTTTCTGAGCCAGACAGTACCCTGTTAACTTTTATTGCAGTTACAGGACTCTTAGGACACTAGAAGTAGACCAGAGGGTTCACACCCTGTTATTCCCTGACAAATACCTTCTGAGCTACCTCTTGGCTATGTCCACACTGCTTTCAGCCTTTGGCAAAAGGTGAGATTCTTCAGTCGTCCAGAGGTTCTGAACCCCACCAATTGGTGTGGCTTACTAGTGGTGGTGGCAGATATGTGCACATGGAAGTATTCAGCTGAGTGTTTGTGAGAGCTAGAAGGTTCTTTTTCCAGCAAAGGTTGGGGAAGCAGGAGGAAGAGGGGTTCTTTTAATAGGAGTTCTTACCTGCATTAGTACTTTTCCTGAACCAAAAGCTGAAGGTTGCTGTTAGCACCCAATTAGAAGCCCCTTGCCTCAAGTAGCACAGTGAGAATCACATTTCTCCCTATTTTCAATAGGAACTAAAAAGTGAACAATTGCTGGGTAAGGAGGCACTTTAGGGAATCTACAGAAATTACACATCATCTTGCTTATTGTATAGAAACAATTATATATTTTGGGGAATCTGGCAGATGTCTGTGTACCTCACTTAAGAATCACAGGTTGGAGTCACTGTGCGTTAGTAACATTGGCTTGCCCAAGAGAGAAAAAGCATTGCTTGAGTCAGGGAATTTTTAAAGGTCTCCCATAATACAGTTTCTGTGTGATCCATAGGGCATTACACAGAGAAAGAGTCTGGAAGCTCTCACTAGGGCATGTTTTTCATCATCCTAATTTAAATCTTATACAAATATTTTTTTACATAGGTCTATTACTAGACTGATAAAATTCAGTTCAACCTATTGAATGTGCATCAGAGTTGACGCACAACCCCTGCACTCAAGAAACTTGGGTCCTGGTAAAGAAAGCCATGCAACCGTCATAGGACTCTATGCAGTAAGAGCAGCTTGCCTGCACCAAGAGGTGGCCCAGAAGAGAGAACTGGAAGGCTTAACAGGACGTGAGGTCACAGGGTTCTGAAGCAGAGGCATTTACAGGCAGCAAGGGAGGGGACACCAGAGCAGCCAGAGGCACCTTCCCTGCCTTCTTGGCCCTTGTCTTACAGCTGTATTTGTGTCTTCCTTGAAGGAGTCCCTTGCACAGCTGTTACTTTGCTAGATGTGGTGGTTGGCCAGGGCTGGAGCACCCTCTCCTCATGGCCACCTCCACAGGGTTTTGCAGATGTTCAAATCCCCCGAAGACAGGAGAATCTATAATCATACATGAAGGTCTCTCTTCTTCATCACGTGCCTATAAGCATGAACCCTGCAGAACAGAGAGCAGATACCGTCCCTGGGGTGCCAGCGAAGCTTGGGTTTGAAGTCAGTCCCAGGCAGAAAGCCCAGAGCAAAAGTCAATGCCTTGTCTGTGAACGTGGCCCAAATAAATACAAAACACTTCCTTGCCTTTCATTTTTGTGTAGCTTAAAGGAACCTTCCTGTGCTGAGCATGGAGTTGCGGAAGGTCTGCTTAGCCTGCTTTCTCAAGAGGGAAAGTGGCTGCCCCGCCACCACAGTCCCTGCGTCCTGCAGCCACAGCCACAGGCCCTGCTCCCAGGGGTCTAATTTCTATGTGTTGTGGCTGATGACGCTGCACCACATTCTCAGTGTCATTTCATTGCTACAAAATTCCCCTCCGTTTCTCCAGGTCCACATGCAGTCTCTTAACCCGTATCTAGAACTTTTTCCTTCTTATGAACCAAGGCTACTTTGAAAATCAAAAGGCGCTTCCTAATTTGCAGTTGTATATTAAATTCACACATTTCAGATTGAAATTCGCACAATTTATTTTGCATTACTCACACTTAATAGTAATTTCTTTTGGCTATTGCCCTCAGGCTATATAAGAATGAAAAAAATAGATTTGAGCTCTTTATTTTGACTTTGTTCACAGATTGTATATCTAATTAGTTCTCTGGGTTTTTTTTCTCTCTTAAAGTAACATACATGATGTTGCTCACCAAACAAAGACTGATCAGTAAGGGTAGTTTTGCCTATAGCCACATTCATCTTAAATGATCGTGTCAGTTCACTTGGAAAATTCATCTGCTTCTCTTCTCTTTTCTGCCCTGATTTGCTGCATCAAGTTGAAGTGTGCCACTAATAGATATGGTATGCACCTGTGAAATGGTGAGCAAAATTAAGTCCAAATTAGGTGATGCTTAAAGATTCATCTATTCCAGAGCTGGGAAGGACCTATGGATCAGTGAACTCAGTGTTTCTTAGACTGAGTTAGAGAGTCCATTTGTTCTATGAGAAATTTTTAAATACTATGTTTTTATTTAGATGAGCAACAATGAAGACATGCACAATCTGGCCCATTGAGGATGCCTTCTCTGAATGAAGAGCCACCAGCCACCGTGATTCTGCAAGGTCACGACGTGACTTGGCTCCAGGGATAAGGTCAAAGTCTGCAGCCCTAAAAGAATTCAGCAGTCAGAGAGTGTCCTGGGTTCTGGGTGATAAGTCCAAGGTCCTCTTCAGAGGGACTCCCACTGGAGATATGGTGATTGAGGATTGTTACCACCTGCAGGCCCCAAACCCCCGTGGCAGGCAACTGTGTTACACCCTAGAATGGTCTTGCATCCCTGGGGTCCATGGAACTAGTAGAATTATAAGGCTTCTGCTGCCCGGAGCTTCCAGCTGAGGCCTCTCATGCTTGAGCATTTGTCATGTGTGTCAAACCAGCTTTCTCAAGGTAGAACTCAAGCAGGATGACCCTAAACTCCAGGTGGCTTGCAGTAACACAGTTACACTTCTGTTCACGTGTTTGTGTCACCTGCTGCTCTGCTTTGGCCACAATCCTGCCCTGTGCATCATCTCATTTGGTGATGATCATATGACCTTCAGGATAACCATGTTCTCACGGCCTAGGGAAAGGGACGAGGACTCAGGAACATTCAGAGCCTCTTAAAACTGCTTTCAGGTGTGGTAGGTATCATGTCCACTTCTGTGCCATTGGCCAAAACCCACTGTTGTTAGAAACAGGAGATGTTACTCTCTGCTCGGGGCATCCCATGGCAATGGGTAGAGAGGTCCTCTTCCAGGGAGGGAGGCTGAATAATTGAGAACACTAATGCCCCCCTATGAGAGGGGTCCACTTCCCCACACAGTCATGCATCCCACTGAGCACCCTGGTCAACTGTGCTATTCACCGTAACTTCCTGTTTTTAAAGTTTATGTTTTCTTTTCTGCAAGTTTGAAGATTGGAAAATCAGAAAGCTCTAGGACTGGGTGGACAATTGGAGATCTTATCTTGTGCTCTTGTGTTTCGAACCGAGGTCCAGTGAGGTGACTGACCTAAGATCATACAGCAAGATTTCACTCCAGCACTTCCCTCACCACATTAATCTGGGAAAATGTTAGAAAAGAATTGCTGCTTTGCTAATTATGAAAGAAAATGCTTTGTTGTCCCTGAAATCATACCCGCCTGGGAGACAGAGACATAAAACAGAACCTGAGTGGTCAGTTTTAGAATGAAAACCAGCTCAGTTTTTGATCAGTCCCCCCTCCACCCCCCGCCCCAGCACATTCATGTTAGAGGAAACTCGTTAAAATTTATTATGTAGTATCAACACAACACCAGGAGTTATTTCATACTCTAATAAGTCACAGTTCCTGCCAAGGCAAATTGCATCTCTGTTTTAGAAACTCTCTGCACCATGTACTGATTTGATTTAAAATATAACCTCTATGTAGTATCCGGTATGTTTCCTTTCAGCCTTTGTGTGGGGGAACAGTGGGTGGATGACTCTTAAGACTGGAGATATTAACCTAGGTGAGAGCTATTCAGTGGGTATTCTATGGGTGTCTTGTGTTTTCGTGGTGCTCAACTGATAAAAAAAAAAAAATAACAAAGCCCAGCATTGCCTGCCTGAGATGCGGATAACCTTTACTCAGTCATTGACTTTCCCAGCACCACACATCTGTTCTTCGGAGATTTCAAATCCTGAGGTCAGTGATCAGGGAGAAAGGGATAAAGTAGATGGAAGGTACTGGAAGGGTTCCCAATTGGAGGACCAAGGCAGGGAGACACCAGAAAGAGGAAAAGAAGCTGCTGCTGCTGCTTTGGGAGGGAATAAAAAGGAGAGTGAATGGGGTGATTGCCACGTGTCCCAGAGAGTCCCTGACTTGGTGCAGACTCCCTTCCTCTGAGAGCAGCTCATGGGCAAGCACACCTTGATGAAGGACTGCATGGATCTGAACCACCACACTTCACATTGGAAGGTCTGTGACATCTGTGACTGAGATCATTTAAATATGTGTTTCCATTTGTCAGCATCTTAGATAACAGTGGACCCCAAGGTGGAGGATTTCTTGTAGATTGTCCACATGGTTGAGGTTGGGTGGTGCTACAGGTTAGGAAGAGCACCCCTCCCTGGGTGTGCACGCTGTTTCACCTGAGCTTGTGGCAGAGAAATGAGAGAGAAGGAGGAAAAGAACACCCAAATGGAGTTCATTGAAAATGGCCTCAGCATCTGGAGATTGTAAGCAAAATTACTTCAACCAAATTGAAAAGCCCTCTTCCTGTTTTTCTGCTTCTTTCTACCTCCTAAAATGTCTCCCGGTGAATCAAGGGCCCAGTGCTCTTAGGTTTTCTGAAGCCTCGTGTTGTAACAACCCAAAGCATACTCATATCGTGTCAAAATAATTTCCCCATCTGTGTGTCAGTCGGAACACCCCTTCCCCAAGTGCTGGGTGTTAGGCAAGCAATCCGATTAGATCCTGTCATGCATATGGAAGTTCTAGCACTCTGTGCATCTGCCTCTTCATCTTCCCTAATTTTTTCCTCTCTTTGGCTGCGATTTCTGATCACCTCTGGGTACACATACGAAAGGTACAAACCTATACACATGATGATTCTCAACTAGGGTGATTATCAGGAGCACTTGGGGAACTTTTTAAAATGCACATGCCTAAACCCCCTTCCTTGAGATCTGATTTGGTAGATTTGGGACTGTCTAAATTTTTAAAAAGCTTCCCAGAGGATCTGAATCAATGTTCCTGGCCAGTGACTTGCCTAGGAAGTCTGCTTTCCTTGTGTTGCTTGCCTTCCTGGGTGGAGGCACTTACCTTTCAATACCAGAATTTGCTTCCCAGGAGGTTTTTTCTTTGAGAAGACTGAACAAGTATTCTTAGAGTCTACCCCTTCTGCCCAAATCCCAGCTCGTTAAGTCACCTCCAGAGATTGGAAATGCTTGAACAAAGATACGTTACAGTCCTTGAATGCTTGGCTTAGAAAGGGCAGAAGTCACCCCTAACCCTGATCTTACATATGGCCCTATTTCCATCCCCCATATCCCTTCTTTTTTCTTTTGGAACATCTCTTTACCCAGTTTGGATTCTTGACTGTTTAAGTAAATTATTCCCCCATTTATGGTGAGTGTCTTATCATTCCCTTTTAACTGCCGTCCAGCACAATCGTGACCATGCATATTGTTCAACTGTGTTGTATTCACGTAGTTCTAAGTTTTATTTAATGCTGCCACTGAACTCTGTTTATCTATTGCCCTGATTCCATGCCTGTCGGCTCACAAATTAACAAAACAAAGGGGGACCACTGTCTGGAAATGTTTCACTTGTGTTTGTCAATTTGGCACCAGGCAACAAAACCCAGCTGTGAACAACAGGCCTGAGTGGACAAGCATGGCCAGAACCTGAGAGCTGGTGGTGTCACTTCATATTCCAGATTTGAAATCAACTGTGATCTTCCTGGCATTCTACCAGGATTGTGTGTGTGTCCTTGAGAATGGACGTAGGATCCTTGCCAAGGCATTGGCAATACCTCCAGTGATGTCCTTGTGCACAAGGTAGAGGAATGCAACCTGTGGGATGATGACCTGGATTCTTGACTAGCTGGGTGACTGCACCAAAGGGTGTTAATCAGTGGACCTATTCTGGATCCAAAAGAAGGCCTTATATACATGCTATAGGGCCTCATACTTGACCCTGTTCTCCAAGAGTTTTAATCAAGAGTGAAGATGAAGATGTCAAATTTACAGAGGACCCAAACCTGAGAAGGACAGATTATATTTAAGACTTTAAAAACATTTAAAAAGGGCTCAGTAGGACGGAAGGGAGAACTGAAATGAACAAAATGAAATGTGAAGAAATAAAGTGAGGTAGGGAGAGATGTCAAAGACTGCGCCTATCAATCGCCTGATGCACCAGGCAGAGAGATCTGGCATAATTGTCACTGTATGACAAAAGCCTGCTCCAGTATGCCACTCAAGAGGTTCCAGCTTCCCAGAAGTTAGCTATGAAGGTTCCAGAGGACGTGTAGGCAGATCAGCCTCCAGAGACTCTTGAAGGTGCTAAGCTCCTCAAAGGTGAGTGAGAGGAAGCCCAGAACCCCAGTACCCACAAACAACCCACCGTTCTCAGCACTCTGTCCCTCTTCTGAGTCCTGCTCTTATCCCAGTGCACCACAGGTGATGTGTGCATCTGCCTCAGCTCCTACACTGAACTTCTCCAAGGTGAGGAACATGCTTTGCTGCTTTCTGACATCCCAGGACTGAAGGGCCCACAGTGGCACAGAGCAGAGTCCCCATAGGCAGGGATTTTGTTGACTGTTTATTAGCGGCTGTGTCCACAGGACTTAGAACAATGCTTGGCACAAGTAGGTCTAGGTCTCAGTTCATATTTGTTGAAAGAATGAATGGCACAGAGAGATGCTCCATAAATCTTAGCCATTCATTCTCAATGTGGTGTGGCATGTCCTATTAATAAGGCACTATTTGGCTCTTCCAAGGCTGCAGGCACTTCACATTCTTTTTCATTCTTTAGCTTTTCAGTTTTTAATGTGTTCCCATCTCCGACTATGGTGTGGATTTGAACAGAAAAGCCCAAATAGGACAAAAAAAAGTTTAGTGATCCCTTGTAAAGACATACTGTAGTCATAGCAACCCATCCCCCTTGGTGGGAAGTTAAGTGCACAGGTTGAAGTCAGATGCATCTGGGTTCCGATCCTGACCAGGACAGAAATTTATGACTTGGGAAGAATCTCATTTTCTTGAAGCCTTGGTTTTCTCATAAATGTGGATAAACAATTTACTCCAGAGAGTAGATGTAGTGTATATAGAACACAAACTACAGTCTTAATAAATGTCACTATTATTATTATTCCTTCAAGGCGGTGGCTCAAATAAGAGCTGCAAGCAGAGAGGGCAAAAACTCTCCGGGAAGAATCAAGGAAAAAGAAATTGGAAATTGCTGAAGGCTCGCCTTCCAGGCTTAATTCTTTTGTATGTCAAAGCACCTGCTCCTATTAGACAAGTAAGCTCCTCAGAGTGGGGGGAGCAGAGGCCCCGCATCGCAGAGGGAGCGCCCGTCTCCATGGCAACAGCACATTAGATTCTGATGCAGGCACACCTGGCATTCTCAGGTTGCTCCACCATATGGCACCTCATATATTTCATCAAGGGAAAAAAAACTTCTGCCTTGACCTCCCCACTGCCGCCCAGGAACCCACGGCAACACGCCCCCATCCCTGGTCTAATCCGCAGCCGCCGCAGCCATGTAAACCTCTGTCAGGGAGATTGGAAACACAGTTCCAGAAGGCATTCAATCAAACAAAGGGCCAGAACAGTTATTCTTGCTTCAAAGTGGTGCCCAGAAGAGGGGTGCCTGACACCCACATTCGCAATGCGCCTCTGATGAGACTGATGTAGGACTGGGTGGTCCCCACCCACCAGCTTGTTAATAAAGCAGCCCTATTCATCACCTGCCCAGAGCAGAATCACAGCCTTGACCGTGACTCATCTCATGACACCATTGTAAAAGTGGGCTTGCAAATTCGCCCTCCCTATAAATGGCCATTAAATGCTCTGCTTTGAACTAATTTAAAAGGAGAGAGATTTTCTGATAGGATTTAAAAAAAGAAAGAAAGAAGGAAAAAAAACAAAGCAGACAGCCTGTAGTCACTGTGCGCTGTGCGACACCACCAAAGAGCTATGGCAGCTCAGAGATTTCCTGCTCCGCCTCAGAAACAGATGTTTAGAAACTTCGTGTTAAAAGAGATGTCAGGAATTGGGGACAAAAGTCACCATTCCTTGCAGCATATCAAAGTCCTCCTTTTCAATGGGCATCTTATTGATTTGGTTTCTTCACACCGAATTTCCCGGAAAGCCCATTTGAATTACCCACGCACGCCGCTCCGCCACGCTTGAGTGCAGCCCTAGTGCCTGTGTCATGCTTCCTAAAGGGCCTTTGAAGACAATGTCTTAAGAAGCTGCAGTTAAGAAACGTTAGAACCCAGCCATCTAGACGTGTTGGCTTACTGGGGTGCCGAGGGTGTTTTTTAAAAGTACCTTGGGCAACCAACGAGTGGTAAATAATCATGACCAAATGCGCCTGCCCAGCATGGGAAAGTGAGCTGTGCTCTATAAAGTTTGTACTTTATGTTTTGAAACCAGCTCCGTGTGCAGGGTTCCTGGATCATTACTTAATTTTAATTCGTGGAAAAGGCATGATGTTGAAAGCAATGAAAACTTTTCCTTCCATGTCACAGCAACCTTTTGGCCCGCGCACTGGCTATTTCTCTTGGCAGCTTCTCCACCCCTCTTGGTCATGAGGGAAGGTGGTGACAGCCTTGTAGCCCCAAAAGGAGCTACAGGTCTCTTGGATCATCTCTGACCTCCCTTAAAGTGCCAGGTATAATCAAACTTGGGATTCCAACCATGATGAAGTAGCCCTGTCTCTAGTGGCTGGCTCCTCCCTCTTACAACCGAGGTGACACAAAGGACAAGCACAGAAGACTGAAGGAAGCTGGAGAAGATGGTGGCCTCCTGGATCCTCAGGACCAAAGGAACAACAGAGGCATGGATCCCAGGTTTCCTGTTGCCTTCTGTATATTCCAGACAGAGCCCCAACCAGAACTGCCAACAAGTGTCCAAGAAAACCGGTTCCCTGCTGCTGGCACAGGAAGGGCAGCCTTCAAGGGTGCCACAGAAAATCTTTTTGGTGATACTTCTCCCCTTAAAGATAAATTGAAAACCCACACAGCCCTGGAGTTGCAGCAGGGCTGAACGGGGAGCACCCCTTCTCCCTGCCCTGCTCGCTGGAGTGGGCTATGCCACTCTGGTTCCCCTGCTGGGCAGGGCTTGGCAGAGACCTTGTCTCCCACCTCTGGTGGGTGGGGCCTCTCATTCTTGCATCGGGTGCCGTGTCTGGGCTGAGTGTGGAGTTGATCTTCCTCTTCTGCTCTTTCCTGTGGGAGCAGACGGTGCACTGATCTCCCTGCCAGGGTCATGATCCTGGAGGCCAGTGGCACACCAAGACTGGCACTTACCCAGCAGCAAGGCGGAGGGAGGTGGGAGGCAGGCTCACTGGCACTCCCATACCTCTCCCCTTCCCTGGTGTCAGGAGGACCAGCAAGAAGCTAAGCTTCTGCCCCAACCCTGTAGCACAGTGTGAACCAGTCCTTCCTTCCCTGATCCTGGGGTCAGTGGGTCCCAAGGGGAAACTGAGTTCACACTTGCCCTTGGAGACCACAGGGCAGTGTGGGTTAATGCCCTGCGTTTGCTGAGAAGGTATTTGTGGGGTTCAGCCATAAATTTAGAGATTCAAGAAGCTGAATGAAACCCAAATGGGATAAACCCAAATGGTGTGCAACTCATGCCAAGACACATTATCATTGAACTTTTAAAAGTTAAAGACCATAAAACAAAAAGAAAACCAAAAAACATTTTTCTAAGGTGGCTAGAAAGAAATAATTCATTACTTATTTACAAGGGAACTCCTATCCTTTTCCCATCTGAAGCTGGGGAGGCCAGGAGGAACTGGCCTACGTTTTTTAGGTATTGAAAGAAAAGAACTACCAACCACAAATTCTGTATCCAGTGCAAGAATGAAGGTGATCTGGGTGTGGTGATACATGCCTGTACTTCCAGTGACTTGGGAGGCCGAGGCAGAGGATTGCAAGTTTGAGGCCAGCCTTGTAACCCAAAGAGAACCTGTCTAAAAAAAGGAGCGGGGGGAGGGGTGTGGGTGGAGGAGAGGGAGGGAGAGGAGGAGAAATAGTGATGGGGAAATAAAGATATTATCAGACAAAAATAATTTATTGTTAGCAAACCTATCTATTAAGAATGGCTAAAGGAGATTCTCTATTTTATACCATGGAAACATTAACTTTTAAAAGGCAGGAATGACTAGATTAATATCAGATAAAGTAGACTTCCAATCAAAATTCCTAGAAACAAAAAGAGGCATTTCAAACCATCAGAAGGCTTGAGCCATAAACTAGGAATGTAAACCTGTTCTGATGGCACATATCTCCCTGGACAGTCAGCTCCTTTGGGTCAAGGACCACACATGTTGATCTTGTCCTCTCACCCCTACCTGCCCCTGAAGGTGCTTGGGAAGTGCTTTTAACTAAATGCAATAAAAGTAGATTGCAGATGTGGTCTGGCTCACAGACATACACCCCTTCTCTCTGGAGTGAGAAGCCTATTCCTGACAGCACAGGAGGCTGACAGCTGAGGTGCCCTTGGAGGCAGAGCAGGTGTTGACTGGCTCCCTCTTGACACTTGTGGTGGGCACTGGTTTTTCCCTCATGCTGCCTTCTGGGGTTTAGCTAGAGCCTTCCCTTCAGTATCTGTACTCTACAATGAGGAATCTGCCCCTAAGCTTCCCTACAGTCTTTTTTTATAGACCTTCCCAAGAAACCTGAGGTTATTATGCAAATAACTCCCCAATTCTCCTGAGAGCCATATGCAGATTAGGCCCCACAGTGACCCTACACAAGAAACCCATATCCGTAAATAATTCCAACTGTAAGACACAAGACAACCTGAGAACCATTTGATTAAGTGATGCATGGGAATGCAGTGAGGGTCCTTCTGACCAGCTGAGGTCAATCTTGAGAGGGGCTGGCCAGGAAGACCCGGAAAGCATTTCTTTTTGTATGACTATGATACTTGGTGGTCAGAAAGGAAATTATTTACTTGGGATATCTCCACAGTGACATTATGAGATCATGGGTACATTGCTCATGATTTCTGTGCTCTTGTTTTATAGTTTTGTACTTGCTCAGTGCCCAAAATAGACAGGATGTGATGTGACATGGCATCAGGCTTGCCTTGTGATCCCGGTACTTGTGGTGGGGTGAGCTTGGGCTGAGGCCCAGGCAAGCTGGGCTGTAGCTACAGAGGGAGGCAAGCTGGGCTGTAGCTACAGAGGGAGGTTTTCCCTGGGGGCCTTTTAGGGTCAGATGCTGAGGAATGACCTCCTAGCCCAACAAAACTCAGAGGTCCTCCCTAAACATTTCCTGACCACATCCTCCTAAGGAATCCATCCCGGCTTATCTTTCTATGGTTCCATCCTTACTCTGAGGCCCAGACTTCAAACTTCTACAGACATTTTGCCCCAACAACCACCCCTAGCCCAGGCCTCCTCCTCCTCATGGCCCATTCGCCCAATGGCCTCAGGCACCTGCATCAACTGTCTATCAGGGGACTGCAACTGGCCAACACAGGCCTTTCTAATGGGGTGCTTTGGTTTGGCTAAGTGTCCCCCTAAAAGCTCATGTGCTGAAGGCTAGCTCCCTAGCCCATGGTGCTATTGGGAGGAAGTGAGTGGTCAGGGGGCATGCCCTTGAAAGGAGAAGACCCCAGCCCTGGCTCCTACCTCCATTTCTTTCTCTCTTTGAGCCTGCCACGATTTTCTGTTTTGATTCAGGGCCAAAGGCAGGCAAGGGCCAAGTCATCATGGATTGAAGCCTGTGAAACTGTGAGCCAAAATAAATCTTTTCTATTTTAAAGTTGGCTTATTTCAGGTATTTGTTATAATAATGGAAAGCTGACTAACACACAAAGCCTTGCCTTGTTGGTCTCTTGGTCCTCGTCCACATTGGCCTCTTGGTCTCACATTGGCTTCTGAACTTCAAAGCCCAGCTCCTCAGCTCAGGATTCTCTTGGGCATTCACTTGTCTTCTGCAACTTTAACATTCTCTTGGGCCCATCTGCACTGACCCCATGAACTGCTCTTGGTCATCGCACATCCTGGCAATAGCCTCTTTGCCCTGAGCCTCCACTGGATAAGCCTACATGTCTTCCCTTCATTCCTTCTCCTTACTCATCCTCACCCTTGAATATTCATCCTGAGAATCCAATCTAGCCTTTTCATGACCACAGATGAGAGGGACCACCCTCTTTTCTGTCCTGCATACTTTACTACGTGGCCTTATTGCTAAGAGGTGAGATCACAGGGTGGCTAAAAGCAGCACTGGAGTCTAGCTGCTTCCCAGACTCCTGCCCTCATTCTCTGTGTGATCTGGGGCAAGTTAGTGAGTCTTTCTGCTTCAGTTTCCTGTTCTATAAAATCATGGTCATAATAGTAGCTCCCTTACAGGGTTGACAAGAGGATTGGATGAATCAATCCATAGAGAGCACTTAGAACAGAGCCCAGCACATGGCAGGTGCTGTGTGCCTACTATTTTGCCAAGTTCATCTATTTTACCAAGCCAGCTTTTAAAAGCCCATGTCTGCCATGGCCTGGTCATGCTTGGTATGCCATGGCCATCTAGCCCATCAGGAAGTCTAAAATAAGATCAGGTTTGATGGAAGCACAGGGATGCATTTCTGTTTGTAATTTTTGAGAAGCAATCTCCCTGAGAGATGGAACTGAATATTAGGTCCTAAAGCAGATGACTCCTGAAGAGCAACTTTTAATGGAAGAAATGCCTTCAAAAAGTGGGTGCCATTTCCTCTAATTCTCAGTCTCCATTGTCAACCAAGGTGGGGATCTTAGCTCTGAAGCGCTTCTGAACAGCAGTCTAATGCTGCAGGCTGCCTCTTATCACAGCAATAGGTTCCTCATCTCAGGGTTGAGTGATGTCTCTTTTTCTTAGCCACAGGTGGCCACTACACTCTGACAAGATGTTTCTGTTCCTTGCAGTGAAGACCGTAATTTATTTAGCAATATTCTTGTGCTTCTAGTTAGTTTTCTTTCTCTAACAGAAGAGGGAAGGAAGAAGTGCTTTTAAGCTGCATGTCACCGTTGAGAAGAGATGAATTGCTGGGGAGGTCAGAAAGCCATAGCAGGTGGCCGCATCACCTGGAGAGCCCTGCCATTCATGGCTGCCACACCCGGCTGCCCTCCTGTGCTCTCCTCCACACTGGCCTTTGTCATCCTGGTTTAGGACCACACAGCCCTCTTCTCACTCCATGGTGTACGTGCCCTCTGTTCTGCAGACTCAGGCTTGACTGGGACTGATTCTTGTGATGGTAGAAGGACCTGATTCTTTGTCCTGGGATCATCACTATGGTGGGTGCTAGAACCAAAGGCTGTGCTTCCTGGGGCCTGGGAGTGGCAGGGGATAGGGCATCAAAGGAGGCTTCCTCAGAAAGTATGTCTGGGTGGAATTTTAAAGTTAAGCAGGTGTTTGCCAGTTGACTCTGTGTGTGTATGGGGTGGGGGGTGGATGTGCGCGTGCGCAGAAGCACCTGGAGCTGAGATGCAGCAGCACAGGAGGAAATGGTGCAATGACAGCTGAGTGGGCAGGAGTCCCCAGGATCCTGGGCTGACTGGAGGATGTTCCAAACCTGGTGTGCACACGGTTCTGTACTCAAGCCTGACTCTGTTGGGTCAGAGAACAAGTTTTGCCTGCCAAAGAGCAAGAAGCCTTCTTCATAGACCCCTGCCTGGCTGTTTCCTCATGCTTTGGGTCCAGAAGGAGATTAACTAGAATTGCTAGGCAGACAGCCTGTGGGGACCCTGGAGGATCCTTTAGGGGACAGCCTGGGCTGGAGAACAGACAGGTGCTCTGGAGGGAGGCATGACCATGAGGAGGTCATGCAATTGTAGGAGGCCTGCAATTGGGTCACACCGACCTGACCCTAGGATGGGCCAGACTGAACTAATTTTACCTTCCCTCAAGGTGGGACTCCCAGAGAATACTTCCTCCAGCAGTGTTTAGTTGCCCATTGTAACTCATTATATTTACTTTTGTATTTGGTTAATTAATTAAACATTTATTAAATGCTAGCTGTATGCCTATCATTGCACATCCAGAGGGGATACAGAGGAAAGGAAAACTGGTGCCTGCCCTCCAGGAGCTCACAGCTGGAGAGGTCCATAAAATGCGCCACCACTGCCACGTGATAAGTGCCACGAATCGCAGCTTCGAAAGGAAGCCATTCCCGGAGCTGGCAAAAGGCTGGGTTGGAAAGGGATAAGAGATGCTTCCAGGAAAGATAGGATTATGTTGAGTCCTGAAAGCAGAGTAGGAATTGAACTGGGGGACAGAGCGGGAAACTATCTTCCAGTCAGTGGCAATGGCGTTTTCAAAGGCCTGAAGTTATGAAAAACCCTGTGGCATCTGGGGAGCATCTAGTAGCGGCTCATTAACTCCCAGTATGTCAAACCTCTGGAGCCCTGGAAGATGAGCCAATCAGCCCCAGCAGTATCTCCCAGTTCTCTGCGGAGGGTCTGGGCAGCTCCCCCAAATCTATGGAATCAGTGCTCTTGCCAGCCTGGAATTTGAGTTTTTGTGCTGTTTGATTGTGAAGTGTTTGGAGAAGAATAGCAAGAGATGAGGGTGGGGTGGGGTAGTCTGGGCCCAGGATGTGCAGGGCCTTAGCTTTCATCCTAGACTCCGTCGTGTAGATGATGGAGGTTTGCAGGCAAAACTCGTGTTTTAGAAATAAACTGTGCACAGTGTAGGGTCCTGCCTTTGCTCTCAGTGCTGCACATGGTATGTGGCTGTCCCTAGTGACCCGTGTGGAAAAAAACAACTCGGATAGAGTGTTGGGATTTGCAGCAGAGAAGGGGAGATTCAACGTTGTTCCCATCATCGCTTTTGCTCACACTGGGAAGGTAGGGAAGGACTGGGGAATTTGTCCTTCCATCCCCTTGGAGCATGTTGAGCTGCTACTTGCTTCCTATTGGATAACTGTGTATTCCTGTTCCATGTTACTTCTATTCTCTCTTGTCTCTGAGCTTATTTATGATGCCCGTTTAATTCTTGGTCCATCTATTCCTCCCTTTCTGTTTCCTGGGGTGCTGTTTGGATTGCTATAACAAAATAACAGACTGGGGGGCTTAAAAACAACAGAAATGTGTTTCTCACAGTTCTAAAGACTGCAAAGTCCAAGGTGAAGGCAGATTTGGTGTCTGGTAAGGGCCCGCTTCCTGTTCATAGCAGCTTCTGGCTGTGTCTCCACCTAGCAGAAGAGGTGAGGGAGCTCACTCAGGGCTACGAGGGCACTGATCCAATTCACAAGGACCTCCCCCTTCTGATCTAATCACCCCAAAGGCCCCCCCACACCTAATGCTATCACCTTGGGGGTTAAGATTTTGTGTCTTGTGTTGAACATTTATACCTTTTAATTACAATATCTAGTTCATTTATATTTAAATTAATTATTGATATTGTTGAAAACATCTGACATGAAGGTCAGTGGAAAACTGGGTAAATGACAGGTTTGATGATGGAATATTTCTGGAAAACAGGTTGAATAGTCCTGCTGTCAGGCTCAGAGAGATTGTCGGGATGCTTTTGTTGCAATGGTTCGTTCTCTCATTTATCATATGTACACAGTAACGGATTTATTTGATAGTGAACACTTTTTATTTTGCAAATAAAAATAATAACATAAAAAAGAAAAATCTACCCCATAAAATTATCAGAAAGATTTGAGGATAAGAAGATAAGTAGATAGGCAGACAAGCATTGTCGAGAACAACATTTATCATTCCAGACAAAGTGTTTAAAAAAAAGATTTCATGTCTGAATTTGGGGGAGACACAAATCTTCAGACCAGAGCAGAGGGTGTGTGCTGTTTGGTTTGATGTTTCATTTTATAATGGTTGTATTTCCCAGAGGTGCGGGTATTTGTTTAAGGAGCTCATTTCTGGGAACATGTCAGCTTCCCTGTTTGGTAGTGTGTATCAGCAAGAACCTAATATCAGGTCCTAGTGTGTGTCCCTCCTGGTGACTTTAAGGAAAGGGGCAGGGGTGAGCCCTGGCATATAGAGTCCCAGGAACCACAGAGCCACTGTGAGCCTGTTGGCTGCCTCCCCATCACTCAGGGCCCTGCTACCCACGTTCAGGTGGGAAGCCGCACTGGGAGGAGGTAGGTGCCCAGGGTGCATGACTCCTGTCCTGGGGAATTGTTATATTCCCCCAAAAAGATTCTCAAGTGTCATCAGGGGAGAGAGAGTCAGCCCCACCCTAATCCCTCCCCTCGCCCTATAAATGCTGGCAACAAAAGAACTAAGGCATGATTTCCCGCACACCGCTTTTAGGTGTAAGGGTGATCGTCGCTGGCCAGCTGAAATAAAGGCTTCTTTTGACTTTAGGTGAATGGCTTGGATGACCTTATTTGCATCGGGTACAACAGAACAGGCCCCATTTGCCATCAGCTCCTCAGTCCAGCAGGTACTGACATTCCCAAGAGCTGGGGGTTGCCACCTAGTTCTGTGGCAGATGGCAGATCCCAACAGCCCCAAGGCAGTGTAGAGGGATGGTGAGTTCCAAGCTGGAGGCCTCCACAGCTTCCTCTGGCTCAGTGCCCAGCACCACCCCTACCTGCTGCTGGCCCCTCTTCCCCCACAGCTGCAACCTCATTCTCTCCAGTATTTTCTCACTGGTGCGAGTTCTGTCTCAGATCTGTACCTGCTTCCCTTGCACATCTGCAGTTTCTCCAGAACTGATTTTGGGGGATGTCCCTGTGCTTGTCCACAGTGCAAGTTCTCTCTCCACAAACTGCAGGTCAAGTCTCTCAATTGGATACATTACATGAAAAACAGGTGCTGCAGGCACAAGTCTTCTAAAATGAACTTCTGTTTCATTCATTGCAGTCTTTGCACCTATTAACCCACCACTGACCTTCAATTCCCTTAAGAGCAGCTCCCTCCAGCAAGACCCGTATAGGATGTGTCAAGTGCCTCCTGAGAATTTAAAAAGAACTACCTTCCTGCAAAAAAGATAAAGATGGGCTCCCAAAAGGGCAAATTTCAACTCCAAATAGCACTACAAGCTGATGCTATAGCCCTGTCCTTATAAACATCTGATTTGATTCCATTATAAAAGAATTGATGTCAACAGGCATCCCATCCAGTGCAGGAAGTGACTTTTGATGACTTGATCTTCCTCTCCCTGTGCCAGTGACCTTCTCACAAAGCAACCAAGCCTGGTACCCAGTTATGACGGGAAGTGCAGCTCAGTATTCACATGCAGTGGCCTCTTGGCCAAGTACTCTTGGTTTGGGCCGCTCTCTCCAGCTCCCAGGTGAGTTTTGATTTGATGCCAGTCAACAGGTGACTTTTGGAGGTGTATTTGATGACCAGCTCAGCTTGGCAGACACAGGATGTGGCCATATATAAAGCCCAACGTTGGAAAGCTACGTTATAGAGGCACTGCCTGTGGCCCCAGCGACTCCAGAGGCTGAGTCAGAGGATCCCTTGAGCTCAGGAGTTCCAGGCCACCTGGGCAGCATAGTGACCCCCATCTCAATGAACAAAGAAGCAAGCAACCCCCACAAAACAAATCCAGCATTCTAGTGAAAGTATGTTAAACTTGTGGAGACCTGTTCTCTTCTCTATAGCATGGAACCCTGGGGCTCCAACCTTACACCTCAACTTTGGGCTAAATCCAAGAAATGATTTCCACAGAAAAGTCTCAGCCTGCTTTATTTTCTTCTCTAATCCACCGTCAGTGGAGATGAAACAATATTTCATCCAACCAAGAGTATATTATTGACTCTAATTTTCATAGGAAATGTACAATTTTGCTTCCAACTCTTAGAGCCAGCAAAATTTTGGAACTTCCTTTCAGTGTGCTGCCCTGAATACCTGTAGGTCAGGCAGTTCCGCCTCTTGTCATCCTACTTTCTATAACCCATGCCAAATGAAAATGTGAAATGGGGAAAATGGTTTTCCAGAGAGAGCCTAAGGGCCTGCTAACCTTCCTTACCTCATGAGTGGTTCCTGGAGGTGAGGGTGTATGTCCCTCCCCAACATCAGAGTCTCGAGGAGGCATGCTTGAAAGAAGAATATGCAATTTATAATACCATTTATTTTCGCAGAACAAAAAACTGACCTATCATTTTCTTAATAAAAACTGCAGAGTGTGAAGCTCTACAGATTCTTCGGACTGATGGAGGGGGAGATGGGTGGTATTCCCCTCTCATCCATTTCCCCGTGAGTGGAGTGAGATGGATTTGTTAATCATAAAAGGGAATGAGTTTAAAGGATTATGAGAGATGGCTCTGTCCCTAATTAAACACGCTTTCTGAATGTAGAGTCCAGACAACATGTGGATACCAGTGGAAACTTCTTTCCATTTGGGCCACATTAGTGCCAAATAAAAAGGAGAAAAGGCTGTTGTGACGCAGCTTTCAGAAAGCTCCACGGGAGCCTGTCAAGGAGGATGGCCGCAGAAGTTCACAGGGAGGGACAGCGGGGAAGTTGCGAAGCCAGACGCCGGAAGCCGGAGCGCAGCTGGGTGATCCTTGGCCATGACATCTGGCACATCATGTCCACTTGATCATCACACAGTCACATATCCAGGCTGTATTGCGTTAACTGTCCAGGGAAATCCCACCACCCAAGGTCTACAGATCCATGGCACCCTTGACTTTGAAAGAGGGTCCATGCAGAAATGATATTATATGGAGACTCCTCCGTGATTGGTTTCTTTCAAAATTTATAAACTGATGGACTTCCTCTTATTAAAAAATGAAAGTTCTGAAGCTTATGTTTCTCATTTCATCTTAACTCTTAGTTAAATCTTGTGTTCAGTCATAAAATCTAATATTGGCTTAGGATTTTGGACACAACTTTCTCCCAATATTTGTTACTTTGTTGTTGGCATTTTTTTCAAACCTCTAAAAAGGGATATAATATAAAACATTATACATAAACTATATATATTATATTTTAACTTTTTTTCTTGTTCTATGTCCTCTTGTGAAAGTAGGTGGCATATCACATTAATGGTGTTCTAGAAATAATTTCATACTCTGGTTTCTATTACAAACTCTTTTCAAAAGGTATCATAAAAAAACAAAAAAACAAAAAACATGGAGTTCCAATTCTTTTTTTTCTTTTTGAGACTGGTCTCACTATGTCGCCCAGGTTGGCCTCAGACTCCTGGGCTCTGGTGATCCTCCTGTGCCAGCCTCCTGAGTAGCTGGGATCACAGCACACACCATTGCACCTGGTTTCAATACATTTTAACAATTTTTAAAAATAGCTATATGTGTAGATTTTTGATACACAGACACATAAAACTATAGTCTTAAAGCAAATCTAAAAGGAAAGGCTAACGTGGGTAATATTTTAAATAAAACCTACTTTATCCCTGGATATTCCTTTTTAAAGGACCATTGACATTCATTTTCTTCAAATTCCTTATTTTCAAACCCTGATTATAAGGAATGAAAGTCATTACAATTGGTGCCATGTATGGGGTGCTCTGTGTCCCAGGTGCTGGTCTGATGCTATGACGCTGCTGCTACTCCTCAACAGCCCAGATAAAAGGAATTATCCAAAACCTATCTCATAGAGGAAGAAGCAGGCTCACGGGGTTGGCGACCTTGATTAAGTCATGCAGCTAGTCATTGAATCACTTCATAGTAAGACAGTTTTTAGCTGAGAATCAAACCCAAGGCCAGGGCATGCTAGATTCCACCACTGATCGACAGCCCCAGCCCCAGAAAAGGTTTGAAATCACTGTGCCCTGTGTAATCTATCAGCCTAGGAGACCACGGTGGTTAGTGAACCACTTGTTGGCTTAGTGGGCAAGAAACCTCTGTCAACACTGATAGGCTTGCGGTGTGTGTGTGTGTGTGTGTGTGTGTGTACACATGTATGATAACTTTGGAGCATCTCATCACTATCTTGTCCATAGTCCCATTTCAACCTGTTTTCCCAACCTTTTCACCCAAACTCTTTAAAAGGCTATAGGAACCTAGACTCTGCTCGTCAGGTTTTTATTTTCATACCTTAGTTGCAGTTGCCAACAGAGGAAGCCTGGTTTTTAGGTGGCATTAATGAATTAAGAGCAGACTTACAAACATGTGGGTTTCTTATGAGGCTAGAAGTTGTTTGGTTTTAATTTTTTGGTAACCCTGGGTTTAGCCATCCAAAAACCTAATTGTCTTTTTCAACCCAAATAAGCTATTTCCTTCTTAGATCCAAGAGCTCTCAAGCTTTGAAGATAAAAGGGCAGGCTGTTGCACAGCCCGAAACTTTCCATGGCATGTTGCTGGGACAGGAAGTGAATTTGCAACCCTTGTGGCATCCCGAGAGGTTTGTTCTAAGAGGCGCGGGACTCACCAGCAGCGACCCCTGTCTCCCTGAACTGGGAAGGACACTTGACTGTGACTCCTGCAGTCCCCAGGGTCAGAAGCCAGCGCTTCATGGGGCTGCATGGGACCCAGCTTGAGCTCTGGGCAAGACCAAACGGAGAGAGCCCCTGAGAAGCCAGACTGTGGGCAGCCTTGGTGACATCCCAAAGAGAGAGGGTGACATGGCTGGAAAACAAGGAACTCCTATTGTCAATGACAACCCTGGAGAGAATGAAAGCCCTCGTGTAGAAAAATGTGATCAAAATACAAAATTTAATATATTCATGTTTTATCTTCTCAATGAGAACCAAGAAGTAATCATCCACAAATTTGTCACGCTCAACAGAACCTCAAGGGAGGTCAACACAGAATATTAAATATCGTTCATTAAAAAATTACGTTTCACAACAGTGAGTAAAAGGAAAAAACATTAACAAACAAAAGACACTCTTCTTCCTCCCCGGTTTATTTTCATGCTCAACTACGCTATTAGTTACAAGAGAGGAAAAAAGACAAAGTTAAAAGCTCTTAAAATTTAGGAGATAATAGAATTGTCTCTTCTTATGAAACACTGTTTTGAGTCTGTTTATTTCAAAGTCAGGTCAGAATGTGACCTGAAGGTTATGAAGTGCCATGGCTTCCACCACCACTTCTTGGTTACCAGGCTTGAACCTTTAGAAACTTTTTTTAAGCTCTATTTAATCACAGGGGAACATGTAGACAGTATACTTGAGCTTTAAAGAGTTGCTGAACAAAAGCAAAAATTGGCTGGTTCATAGTTGAGCCATGATTGAAAATGGTCACTTGGGCCCCACCTGCCTGTGACTTTAGACAAGCCCGTGAAGCAGCTTGTGGGGGTGTAGAAAGGCAGAAGACCAGTCCCACACTTTCAGTGCTCATGATGATGACGTAGTATGCAATACACAATGACCTTCATTGATAGTAGTTTGAAGGCACATCCAGGTGGTCACCATGCAGATTTGTCTAATGGTGAAGAGTGAGGCCACTGGGGTCAGACGCCCCAGGCTTCTGTCCCCGTTTTCCAACTGCTTCCTAGCAGTAGGAACATGGGCTATGGGTTGGCTGTGGTTTGAATGCGTCCCTCAAGTGTACGTGTGTTGGAATTGAATCTGTATTGTAAGGTATGGAGAGAGTGGAAACCTAGTCCAACTACGGTGTTTAAGGTGAGGCCTTGGAGGGGCTGGGGATATAGCTCAGTTGGTAGAGCACTTGCCTCGCAAGCACAAGGCCCTGAGCTCAATCCCCAGCACCTTTGAGAGGTGATGAGGATTAGATAAAGACAACAGGGCAGGGCCCCGTGATTGGATGCTGGTGACTGTAAGAAGAGCGAGAGGGACCAATGTACACACACGTGCAGGCTCCCTCAATGTTGCCCGGCACCACCTTTGGACTCTGCCAAAAAGAAGGCCATTGCCAGACACAGCGGCCCCTTGACCTTGGCCCAAAATGCTGAATGAGAATAACTTACCCAGTCTGTGGGATTGCGGTATTAGCAACAGAAAACGGACCAGGACACACAGCGAGTTACTTAGCCTCATTTCCCCTGCCAGGGGCACCTTTCCTGTGAGGGCTCAGATGCCTGGTGTCCGGCTCCTGAGCTCCTTCCTCCCCCTCTCAGCTCCTTGCATCCCCCTGCCTGGTGAATCTTCATCAAACACCACTTGGCAGCCACATCACTTTCTTCGTGGATCTAAAGTACCTAATGGCTCTGCCTGACTACAGGAAACAAAGTCATTGGCATGGTATTCAAAGCCCTCTAGGGGGCTTCCTGCCTCACCTACTCCCTCCCCATCATTCTCTGAAACACTGTTCATTCTCACCTCAAGACTTCTGCAGCTGCTCCCACGGGGAGGACTCTCTTTCCTTTTCGTATGTTCCTCTGCAGTGAGCTCCTTGGCCACCGTGAGCACAATGCACCCCCAAACAGTGCCTGCTGGCCTCTCTTCCTTCTTCTAATCCGAGGTTTCCTGGAGGGGGCTTGCCCCACTCCCTCCCCCAATGCCCCATTTCTCCTCACTGGACAGTGGCACTCTGTAGGGACAGAGCTGTGCCTCCTGCCTCCTGGGGTCTCCAGCATTAATATGTGGCTTTAGACAAGGCTGTGGGTGACAAGATGCAACCCTGAGAGGGGATGAGAGGACTCAAAGGGACAGAGTGCCCTTGGTGTACTCAGACAGAAGTGGGCCAGCTCGGTCCGCTGCACTCTGCCAGCCCATCTGAAATGGAAGGGCTCTTTTCATTTTCTCATCTTAAGAAAGATTCATTTTGTTAGCAATACCGTCTCTGCAAAGGGAGAGTCCTCCTTGGGACTGAGGTGAAATGATCAAAATTAGCTCAGGAAATAGAGGTCATTTAGGAGTGCCTCACCTTATTCTGAAGTCACTGATTCAGCAGATGTTGATGTGCCCCTGCTAATAACAGGCCTCACACAAGCTGCCAGAAACCCAGTCCTTGTCTTCCAGGACTGAAAAAAGACAGGCAGACAATAAATGAGCATTTATTTTCCTCCCAGAGTTGGAAGTGGTACCGGCACGTGGGCACATGGTGCTGGAAAGACACCTGCCACAGGAGAGGTCCAGGGAAATTGTCTGAGGATGGGCTACCTTAAGACTGGAAAGATGAATAGGATTAGTCAAGAGGGGAGGAAATGAAGAGCAGGCCAGGCAGGAGAGGGCTGATAGAAAGACCAGGAGGTGAGAGGAGAGCAGTGTGCTCTCAGGACTGGGATGATGGCCTAAGTTCAGGGCCCTGCAGGAGGGTGGGGTGTGTAGGGACTCCATTAGGAAAGGCCTTTAATGCCACGGAAGGGAAGTCAGACTCCAACCAAGGGTATTCGGGCACACAGCCCCGAGAGAGAATGAGCAGGGAACTGTTCTTTCCTCTTTTATTTTTTGGTAGGAGTCCTTGAAGGATGGATGTTCATTCTTTGACTGTTTGATACAATTCATGAGTTAACCTATCTAGTCAAAGGATTTTACTTTGGGTTTTTTTATTACTAAATTCGGCATCTTTATTTGTTATAGGCCTACTCAGATTATATGTGCGTTGGGTCTATTTCAATAGTTTGTGTGTTTCTACAAATTTTCCCATTTCATCTAGTATATCTGAATTGATTTGGTATATAATTGTATAATTGTTGATAAGATTTTCTTATAACTTTTTACTTCAGAAAGATCAGCAATAATGCTGCTTTTCATATCTGATTTTAGTAATTTGAGTCTTTTTTTTTCCTTGGTTAGTCTAATGAAATGTTTTGCAATTTTTTTGATCTATTGATTTTATTGGCTTTTCTCTATTGTTTTTCTTCCTCAATTATTTTCTCTAATCTATGTTAGTTCCTTCCTTCTAGTTGATGGGTTTAGTTTGCTCTTCTTTTTCTAGTTTTTTAAGGTAAAATGTTAGGTTATTGATCTAAGATCTTTCTTTCTTTTTAAAAAATATGATTTTATAGCTACTAATTTTCCTGAACATACAGATTTAGCTGCATTCTTAAGTTTTGTGATGTCATGTGTTCATTTCTATTGGTCTCAAAGTATTATACACACACCTCTCCATACACACACGGAATATAATATTTATATATATTTAACGATTTATATATGTGGGTATAGGAATTGACTCACATGGTTATAGAAGCCAAGAAGTTCCACAGAAGACTGTCCGCAAACTGGAAAACCAGGAAAGCCAATGGTAAAATTTAGTCTGAACCTAAATGGAGGAAAGTCAGGGGATCAGATGATATAACTCTCAGTCTAAGACCAAAAACCTGAGAAACTGAGGCTCCACTGGTGCAAGTTCCAGAGTCTGAACGTCCATGAACCTGAACTTCTGATTTCTGAGGGCAGAAGAGGATGCATGTCTCAGCTCCAGAAGAGGAAGTGGATTCTCCCCTTTTCTACCTTCTAACTGGGCTTTCAGTAGGTTGGCTAATACTCATCTACATTGGTGAAGGTGGGTCTTCTTTATTCAGTCCAGTGATTTAAATGGTAATCCTTTCTAGAAGCACCCTCACAAATATATGCAGAAATAGTGCTTTACTAGCTATCTGGATTTAACCTAGGCAAGTTGATATATAAAATTAACCACCTTAGTCACTTTCCTCTTAAAGCTTTTAAGATTCTGTTTTTTGTCTTTTGGCAATTTGATCATGATGTGTCTGTTATGGTTTGGATGTGGTGTCCCCCAAAATTCACATGTGAGGCGATGCAATAAGGTTCAGAGAAAATGATTGGATTACAAAAGCCTTAACCCAATCAGTGAATTAATACCCTGATGGGATTAACTGAGTGGTGACTGAAGGCAGGTGGGGTGTGGCTGGAGTAACTGATGTATTAGGGGTGTGGTTTTGGAGTACATATTTGTATCTGACAAGTGGAGATCTCTCTCTCTGCTTGCTGATCATCATTTGAGCTCCTTTCCTCTGCCACAGTCTTCTGCCATGATGTTCTGCCTCACCTGGAGCCCTGAGGAATAGAGCCAGCCTTCTGTGGGCTGAGACCTCGGAAACCATGAGAACTTAAATAAACTTTTCCTCCACTAGAGTTGTTCTGCTCAGGTCTTTTAGTCACAGTGGCAAAATAACTTACTAAAACAGTATGTATCATGGCCTTCTTTGAGTTCCTGCTACCTGGAGTCCCTTGGCCTTCTTGAATGTATAGATTAATGTTTTTCATCTAATATGGGAAGGTTTTGGCTTCTTTCTTTCTCCTTTCATTTTGTGATTTTATTAAATATATGTTGATACACATGATTGTGCCCCCACAGACCTCTGGGGCTTTGTTTATTTTTCCCTCTTTTGTTCTTTTCGTTTCTCTGACTGGGTAAACTTAATTGACCAGCGTTCAAGTTCACTCATTCTTTTTCCTGCCTGTTCAAATCTGTTGAGCCTTTCTAGTGTAATATTCATTTCAGTCATGATATTTTTCAACTCCAGAATTTCTGTTTGGTTCTCCCCTCAACCCCAATTTCTATCTCTTTATTGATATTCTCTATTTGATAAGACATCATTCTCATACTTTTCTTTAGCTTTTTAGAGATGATTTCTTCACTTCTTTAACACATTTAAAATAACTGATTTTAAGTCTTTGTCTAGTAAGTCCAATGTCTGGGATTTTTTTTTTTTTGCACCATTTTTTCCTTTGTTCTAGTACACAAACCATATTTTCTTTTTTTTTTCCTTTGCATGTCTCTTAATTTTTTGTTTAAAACTGAACATTTTAAATAATATGGTGTGATAACTTTGGAAATCAGATTCTGCCCTGTCTTGAAGGTTTGTTATTGTTTCATTTAGTGACTTTTCTGAATTAAATAAAGCCTATATTCTTTGTCACATTTAACCATTAAACTCTACTCAGCTCAGTGAATAGCTAATGAACAGAGATTTTTTGGAATGCCTATAACCAATAAATCTAGTCTTTGCCAAGGACTCTGCGTGTACATCCAAACATTTTTTCAACTTGAATATCCTGCCTTAGTTTTTCACTTCTTGTGTGTGCAGAGTCCCAAGGTCAGCCAGAGATGAGAGTTCAGGGCCTTCCTGAGGTCTTCTCTGAGCATGTGCATGACCCTATATGTGCACATTGCCTTCTAGATGCCCAGGAGTGAGTTGAAGACATTATGGAGATACTATTCTTCAGATTTTTCCATTTAAGTTTTTTGCTTAAGTAATTATTTGCCCCAAATGTTATCCACTGATTCAGGCAGCCACGGAACACCCAGTGAGAAAGTGAAACAATTGCCCTTCCTTCTTTTCAAGAAGCATCCCTGGAGAAAAAGCTTTTTGCCTTGGGCAATTGAGCCAAACAAATATAGCCTTGCAAATGAGACTGACTAAGGAACCACAGAAGTAAAGAGAGCCAGCTTTCTGGGAACCAGGCTTTCAAGCAGCCCTAACCCCATTTCTCTCCCTTTCCTGGCTGCTGAGCTGCTGTCTTTCACTATAGTTTCCAAGGCAACCATAGTGGAGACAGAGGCATAGGAAAAGGGCAAGTTAAGACAACACAAAGTCTGCTGTTCATACCAAGACCTGGCCATTTTTACTGAATAAAACCATCCCAGATGACTGCAAGCTTTTGAATAATTTCCAGAGTTCTTGAAAAGTTGATGTTGAAAAAAAATTTTTTTTTTTGCATGTGTCTGGTTTCCATGTTGCTTTTTTTTTTTTTTTTGAGTAGAGAATTTTCAGATTATAAATTAAATTGACTCAGCAATAATTGACCAACTTGGATTATATATTATCCATCATATATATGTTTTGGAGGATCACTATGGCCCTACTGTCTGGAAGACACTTGGGTTTGGGAAAACCAGAATTAGGAAGATAGGTTGGGAGTTTTGTGGTCAACAGGCAACAGATGATTGAGGGCCATGGGGATGATCCTAGAAGAACTCGTGTGCATTGAATGACTGCAGATTGCCAGGTCCAGGCTTTCTATGTGACAACGCAACCTTATACATTATCATACCCTTTTTTAAAAATGATAAAACTATATTTAGAGAAGTTCAATATTTTTTCCCTACGTCCCGCTGCTAAAATGGGGTGACAAAAGATTTTTGAATTTATATTAGCTTGACTTTAAGATCCATGTTCAAAATCACTACCGTATATTTCTAGAAGCAGACTTAGTGACTACAACCAAAAAAAAAAAGTCCTTCATTCAGCAAATGCTTAGTGATGACCAATGGTGTGCCAGGTACTGTTTTAAGGGTTAGAGAGAGAGTTGTGATGAATGAAATAGAAAAAAAATCCTGGGCTGGGGATATAGCTCAGTTGGTAGAGTGCTTGCCTTGCAAGCACAAAGCCCTGGGGTCAATCCCCAGCACCGGGTAATAAAAAAACAATCACCATTCTTATGAAATTTACACTGTAGTTGGCAAAGACAAACAATAAAGATATTTTTTAGAAGTGCTAAAATAGATCAAGGAGGTGGCTAAAGTTCAAGTCGAGTGGCCAGCTAAGGCTCCATAGAGAGTGGAATTTGAGTAAGGGCCTGAAGCTGAGGAGGCACTCAAATGCATATGCAGGTGAAGAGCATTGCAGGCAGAAGATACAGTAAGTGCAAAGGCACTGAGGCAGGAATATCAAGGGGTGAAGGTAGGGATGCAGCAAAGTAGTATGAGAAGATGAGATCAGAGGTAATAGGGACCCAGATCACATGGGCCTTACAGGTCCCTGAAAGGAGGTTCATGCTGAGGGGTAATGTGAATGAAAGGATTGCTCTGACGTATATGTTGAGAAAAGGGAGACAAGGCCAGAACCAGGAGGCCAGGTAGGGAGCCTTGTAGTAACCCAGGAACAGAGCAGGTGGTGGTTTGGGTCAAGGTCATGGTGACAGAGGAGGTGAAAGTCTTCAGATTTGGTATATATTTTGATTTGCTAATAGCCTGAGGCAGGGAGTTAGGAAAGAAAGTCATCAGAGTGACTTCAAGTTGCTGGAGTGATTCCAGGGCTGGAGCACCTGGAAGGATGGGGAGAAGGGAGGAGACGGCTGGGGATGAGGGCAGTCGCAAAGTCTGGGAGTGTGCAGTTTGGATTCAGTATCCTGGTGCAGCTGATAATGGAAAGCTGTATAAGCAAGTCTGTTGTTTGTTTGTTTGTTTGTTTTTTGGTACTGGGGATTGAACCCAGGGGCACTCCACCCACTGAGCCACATCCCCAGCCCTATTTTGTATTTTATTTAGAGACAGGGTCTCACTGAGTTGCTTAGGGCCTCGCTAAATTGCTGAGGCTGGTTTTGAACTCACGATCCTCCTACCTCAGCCTCCCAAGTGCTGGGATTACAGGCGTGCGCCACCGTGCCTGGCTGTAAGTCTGTCGTTCAAGGAGGGCATGGGCATGTGAGCGACAGGAGAGGACCAAAGCTGACCAGCAGTAGCCTCGTGGTGGAGGGGGAGGAGTAGAAATCTCAGACATAGAGAATGGAAAAGCACAGCCCCTTTACCTCCTCACCTTATCTCCCTCTACCTGGGTCTCATTCCATCAGCTCTGTTCACACGGATGATCCCTACTTCTAAAAAGCCGTAAGTCAGAAAAACAACCAGCAGAGGGCGCCGCTGAGTGCCCACGGGGGCCCTCTCTGGGTTGGGTGTTCCTTGCATCCACTCCCAGAAGAGAGGCGGAGGGCAGAGGATTCTGACATCCATTTTTAAAAAGATTTTTACAAAAAAATTAAAAAGTTGAACTTTAAATAAATCTATGTTTGCAATTCAAATAGATAAGTCCTAGGTTTTGGTGACATGAAATCACAAGGACCAGGTCCTGCCCAAGGATGTTAGACAAATGAGATTCTGCTGCATGGTTGGTTAAACCAAGGTGGGAAGGGTGGGAAGCAGGGAGGAACTGGGGACAGACTCATTCAAGTCCTGCTGGTCCAGGATCAATGGCCACTCATCGCTCAGCACTCCCCGGGGCCGGGGGCCGGCGGAGTCTGCAGGGGAGAGTTCAGTTCCCTGTGATTCCCTGTTCATAGCAATTTCCCTTTCCAGGGAGCTTTGCCAGTTTGCTGAGGAAGCTGCTCTGAGCGTCAGCCCTTTGCAAGAGCTCTTTGTTCCTCCGCTCTTCCCAGCGCCTGGCCCCTGCTCTCCATACGGGAAGCATCTTTTCAATCAGTTGCCACATACTCTTGGCCCATCCCAACCAAACTTTCCTCTGTAGCGTCTTCTTGCTGCAATCTGTGGTTACAGATTTTACACACTTAATAGACGGATGTATCTTTCGATCCCCGAGGAGGGAAATGAAGGTTTCCACTTGGCCTTGTTTTCCGCCATGGCGTTTTTGTTGTTGTTCTAGAAATGGAGCAGAAAATTTGCTCTTCTCCCTTATTGCCCAACTACCCGCGCCACTTCCAGTCCTCAGGAAGAAGATCAATTGTTTTCACAATTTTTATTCAGACATTTGGGTTATTATTTGCTGAGCTCTTCTCCGTTCTTTCTTCCAACCAACCCATAGTGTTGTGATGGAAAAAGAAACCACTATTGCCGTATCTGAAAAATCAGATGCTGTTGTCTCCTTTCATTAGGAAACAGAAGCTCACTGTATCATAGGACGTTAATGAAATAGATGAGATGCTTGTGTGTCCACGGCAAGCCGCCTTGAATTTCTTCACTTCTCCCGAGTTTTCCTGCGTACCATACGCAAGCTCGGAGTTAGATCCGCCTGCAGTCTTCACGGCGACCTGGTGAAGCTGTTTTGAATCCCATTTTATTGATGAGGAAACTGAGGCCCCAGCCCATAAATGCTCTTCACGGTAGTGTCTGTTGCCCCCTGTCCCCAGAATCAGAATCACCTCTTATTTTCTGAGTTTTTGCATTTTGTACAGCACTCACAATTGGAATCAACTTTTTTTTTTTTTTTCCCCCCCAATTTTTTTTTTTTTTTTTTTGCAGTGCTGGGGATTGAACCCAGGGTTTTGTGCTTGTGAAGCAAGCATTCTACCAACTGAGCTATATTCCCAGACCTGCCCCCACAATTTTGAATACAGTGTGTGTCAGCTACTGAAGAAATACTATGCAGATAGACGCATGTGACCAATTACACTCAGAAAAACAGGTTTGCATAGGATGGCAGGCTGAGAACTCCTTTTAAGTGGTTTATTTTTCAAAACTTGGCCCTGATGTAGAGCAGCTATTTTGTGCCCCTTGCAACTTTTTGATTGTGTAACAAGCAGGTTGTTATAAAATTTGGGCTACGGGGGCATGATTAACTCCAGTTTCCTTTCAGGTAGAAGGAAGACATCCATGCTGGGCACTAGCAGCAATTCCCATTAAATCTCAGCTCTTCTCAGACTACTGACAGACAGTTTCTAGAAGAGGATGAGTCGGTAAAAAATGGCATCAAAGTCGTTTTGCAGACATTGGAGCACATGCTTACTAAAGTTCTAGATTGAATAATTAGGATGGATCTTGACACCATTCTTAACTTAGTCACTGCTATCATTAGGATCTGGAATGTTCCCGAAAGGCCAATATGTTAAAGGCTTGGTCCTCAGGTAAGCACTTTTGGGAGGTAGTGGAGCCTTTAAGAACTGGGGCTTAGGGTCATTGGGGCTGTGCTCTTGCAGGGAATAGGGAGACTCAGCTCTCTCTTCCTCTCTCACTATTGCTCCCCAGCCCTGAGGTGAGCAGTCTGCTCTGATATGCATTCCCACCATGATATACTCTCAGTGGCACAAAGCAACAGGGTCCACTGACCATGGACTGAAACCTCTAAAACTGTGAGCCTCAAGAAAACTTTTCTCTTTATAAATGGATTATCTCAGGTATTTGTTATAGCAGCAGAAGGCTGACTAACACAGTCTCTGACTTACATATGACATTGAACAAGTCACTGACCCACAGATGGTTCACTCCTTGTAGGTTTCTAGAACAAGTGGCTCTACAGGCCTGTGTGAAGAGAGGAGGATGGGATGGGGCAAGAAAGCCATGCAGGGGGCTGTTGGACCAGGCAGGGCAGTCATTACCTGACATGGTTCCTGTGGTTTATGAAGGTCTCCACCGTGAGGCAGGTGGAGGGGGGAGACTAGGAGCTGGAGATCCCCTCAGGCTCTGTAAGGAGAGAAGGATTTGATTCAGATGAGGGGAGATTTCCGTTCTCCTCCTAGCAGGGGTTGAAATGAGAGTAGTTATATTGGTGTGATCAGGCTGCCTAAACATTGTACCACAGACCGGGGACTCAAACTACAGAAGTTAGTTTTCTCATAGTTCTGGAGGGCTGGAAGTCTGACACCAAGGTGTCTGCAAGGTTGGTTCCCTCTGGGACCTCTTTCCTTTGCTCATAGATGACTGTGTTCGCCTGTGTCCCCATGGGGTCTTCCCTCCATGTGTGTCTGTGACCTGATCTCCTTTCTTGTAAGAATACTAGTCATATTGGATTAGGGCCCACCCTAATGACCTCATTTAACCTCAATGATCACTTTAAAGACCCTGTCTCAGAATCAAGTGTGGTGGCACACAGCCGTAATTCCAGGTACTGCACGAGACCAGGGCAGGAGGATAGCACATTCAAAGTCAGCCTGGTTGACTTTGTGAGACCTTTTCTCAAGAAAAAAAAAAAAAAAAATTATCTCCAGACACAATCCTATTCTGAGGAAATAGGGATTTAAGCCTTTAACATATTAATTTTCAGAGGATATAATTCACCTCCAATCTCCAGATTAATTTTGTCAAAACTTTTGAGCATAAACACCCAATCAGACTGCTTACTTATTATAAAGTGTATTCTAATGGACTAAGAGCTGTTGCACATTGTAAAACATTCCTATTTGTAGAATTTTGAAGGATAAGCAAAACACAAATAGAAGTTCTATTTTGTCCCATAACCCAGTGGATCATTTCAGTGTCCACCGAGTAGCAGGCACCCTGCTGGGGCCTACTGCCTTTGTAGTTAGGCTGGCTGTCCTGCTGATTCTTGTTTTTCCCAGTCCTCTGGGAACCCACCTGCACTCAGCATTGACGTGTTCTTTCCTTAGATGTGCATACCTTCAATTAGATTCCAGCAAAGTCTCCTGGCCTCTTCTAGCCTCGGAGCCTTTCCCTGTCTTTAAGCAGACTTCCTCCACATCCTCCTCATCCTGAGTTGATTTATAGTTTGCCTCAGCAATTGAATTTCCTCCAGTTCTAAGTCCTTAAGGGCACCTGCCAATCAAGGCCATTGCCTGCACTTTTCACGCACAACCCAACAGTTCCCTCTGTGATATACTTTCCATTCTTCTTACACGTAACTCCATCCTCACCACTATGGGTTGACTCTGTCCCCCTAACAGCATGTGTTGGAAAGTTAATCCCCAGTGTGGCAGTGTTGGGAGGTGGGGCCTAATGGGAGGTGGTTAGGTTGTGAGGGCTCCACCCTCGAGAATGGATTGATGCCGATGGTAGAAGGACTTAAGACTGCAAATCTGATCTCTTGCTCTCTCTTACCATATGGTGCCTTCCACCAATTATGACAATAACAAGACCCTCACCAGATGTGGCCCCCCAGTCTTTGTCAAAAGACTACAAGAAAAAGGAGGCCTCCACTGTTCTGCTTTCAGAGAAAAGAAGGCTGAGTATGTATTATTTGACAGGCACTGTTCTAGTACCTTCCCTAATGACATTTTTTGATCCTATGACACCACAAGATAGGAAATATGTGCATTGTCCATGTCTGTACTTAGAGAAGTAGCTTTCTCTGGAAGGCATGCAGAGGAGTCAGGGCAGCCTGACTCAAGAGACCAGGGCTTTATCTAGCAGCTCCCTTAGACCCAGAAATTCCAGGAAATGGCCCATTTTCTAGCATCTTTACTTGACTCACCTCCCTCCATCAAATAGTGTCTTTCTCCTATTTCCCTGGTAGAAATCCCTTCTAATTTAGGTGGACTGACAGTGCAAAGGTGGTCCTTAGTGACCATGGACTGACATCCTTTTCGGGAGATCTAGCATATTGCTGGTAGTCTCCTAAGAACTGCTATAAATTGGATACATGTCCCCCAAGGTCCATGTAATAAAGGCTTGGTCCCCAGGGAGGTGCTATTGAGAGGTAGTGGAACCTTTGAGAGGTGGGGTCTTGTGGGAGGTTGTTAGGTCATTGGAGGTGTGTCCTCAAAGGGGATTGTGGGATCCCAGCCCCTCCTCTTCCTCTCTTTTGCTTTCAGGTCATTAGGTGAGTAGTTTTGCTCGGCCATGTGTTCCCACCATGATGCGCTGCCTTGCCACAGGCCCAAAGTAACTTGATCATGGACTGCAATCTCCACAACTGTGAATCCAGATAAACCTTCTTTATTTTGATTATTTCAGGCTTTTCGTTACAGTGATGGAAAGCTGATTAACACAAGGACTGTGCCTGACACAACTGTGCAAGGACATATTTGAGGAAAGTCCAGCCTATGGGTTTTTCTCAGATCACATCATACCAGCAGCTGTCTCTTGTGGCTCAGGTGCAGACATGTAGGGGGTTTGTCAAACTTAAGTCCTGACAGCAGTGGGAGACAAATTATGGCATATTAAGCTCTTAGCTGCCCTTACCTTGAGCTATGATATAAAAACCACCAGCACACCCAGCATTAGAGTTAGAATAGAGGAACGATAAGCTAGTAAGCTCTGTTTTTGTTTTTTGTTTTTTGTTTTTCCTTTCCTTAGTACTTTGTATTGCCTGCAGGGGCCTCTCCCACTGAGTACATTCCAAGTCCTTCTTAATTTTCATTTTAAGGTAGAGTCTCACTATATTGCCCAGGCTGTCCTCCAACTTGCAATCTTTCGCCTCAGCCTCCCACATCACTGGGATTACAGGCTTTCACCACCACACCTGGCAGCAAGCTCTGTTTCAAGAGTCTCTTCTGTGGCCCCCCTGCCTGGCTGAAGGAGGGGTGTCAAGCTGTGCATGCCTGTGGCTTTGGCCTCAGTGACCCTTGCTCACTGAGGTCTGGCTGGAGTGGTTTGGTTCTTCCCCAAGACTCCTTTAGTTTTATTTGCCCACAGACATCAACTTCTTGGATAAAGTCACTGATGGGGGCTTTCCTGTGCTAAGGGGCTCTTATTATGACTCTATAAAATTGCACACGTTGTCACTGGACAGGACCTCGGGCCTTCTGACATCCTGTGTGAATCCTGCCCTTTGGTTTTTCTAAGTCAAGGAAAAATTGTATCTCGACTCTTTTGAGCCCCATTCAGTCTTAAAAACTCAGTCAAAATTTCAACTACTTTAGTTCCCTTTTGTTGCTGGGGGTATTTCGGGGGTTTCAACCACGTCCAGCATGGATGAAAAAAGAGGATGATGTTGGCTATAAATCAATTAATTACCCCTAAATTTATCTAATCAATAAACACACAAAAGCCAATACTCTTTTCAAATGAGAGGGGGCATGACGGATCGTGCCATACCAGATCTGGCCTGGAACAAAACACTGTAGCTCACCACTCCTTTATTTTATAGTCACACAGGGGCCAGGGTTGGGAGGGGCTTCCTCTATGATGGACACGATGGGGTGGAGTTAGGGGAGCCATTTGCGCAGGGAAACCAGCATATAGCCAGACGGTGAACCACTCCCACACAGGGCCACCTACTCCCCTGAAATCTGGAACAGTCCCTCATGGCTGCCAGTTCCTGGGAGTCAGGCCTCTGTGTCCCACAGGGTATGTTCTAAACTCCCAGTGGATGCCATGCCTGAAACTGTGAATAGTAAGGGAGTCCATGGAGATGTTCCTTGACTTGCAGTGGGGTTATATCCCCATCAACCCATCAGAAAAGAAAATGCTGTAAATTGAAAATGCAGGTGATCCACCTAACCTACTGAACATCTTAACTTAGCCTGGCTTGCCTGAAGCTTGCTCAGAGCACTTAACATTAACCAGTTAGACAAAATAATCATGTTCTGATTTAGACATGAGGAGTCCCCCAAAAGTTCATGTGTGAGATAATGCAAGGAAGTTTAAAGGTGAAATGATGAGTTATGAGAGCCTAACCTAATCAGAACATTAATCCACTGATAGGAAAGAACTGGATGGTAACTGTGGGCACTAAGGGTGTGGCTGCCTGAGGTGGGTCACTCTGGGTCACTGTAGCTGCCTTTGTGGTTTATATTTTATTGGTGTCAGGGGAGCTCTCTCTCTGCTTCCTGTTTACCATGCTCTGAGCCACTTTCCTCTTCCACCATGATGCTTGGCCTCACCTCAGGCCCAGAGCAATGGAACTGGCCCTCTATGGACTGAGACCTCTGAAATCTTGAGCACCAAATAAACTTTTCCTCTTATAAAATTGTTCTTCTCAGGTCTTTTAGTCATAGTGGCAAAAAGCTGACTAAAACACCCTTTAATACAAAGCCTATTTTATAATGATGTATTGAGCATATCATATAATTCAATGAATACTGTGTTAAAAGTGAAAAATGGAATGGTTGTACCATCGCCAAGTTGAGAAGTGGTTAAGTTGAACCATTGTAAGTCGTGGACCATTTGTATGTGCTGTTTTTTTTTTTTCTTTTATGTACCTACCTACCTATGATAAATTAATTTACAGATAAAGCATAATGGAAATTAACAACAATAACTAATACCAACATAGAGCAATTATAATAAAGTTACATGAATTTGATTTCTCTTGAAAGAGCAAAGGTAAATATCAGTGCTTTTGGACCATGTTGATCACGGGCAAGGGGAATCATAGAAAATGGTACTAGATAAGAGGGGGACATCTCACCCAGTGAGTGCCTCTGGTGTACAGAGCCCCACTTTGGGTTCAGGGATGTGCCATGTGGGAGGCTCTGTCCCAGAGAGGAAAAATGGCCTCAGGCTACCTACATGGAGTGCTTGAGGCTTAGCATGCTCAGCCCTGTTATTTCATTTACCGTTTACATTAATAAGGAAGGCAGTATTCTTCCTGTTTTACAGGTCAGGAAGCTGAGGGTCAGAGATGCTGTAGTGTTAGTGACAGAGTCAGGATCTGGAAGCAGGGCTTGGTTCCAAAGCACATGCTCTCTCCTCAGCTTTTGAACTTGGGAGAATTGTGCCCTTTGATGCAGACAGGCAGCAGAGGGCTGGTCACTAGCTACCGCAAGGCCATGGCTACTCAATCCCACACAACAACTTCTCACCCAGGCAGAGGGCTTCCTTTGCAGTTCCTCACACACACCTCTGTATTGGGGAGGGTTGTGTTGCTCTTTCCTCTATGGGTGCAGCATCCGGGATCCAGCCCCCGAGTCAGTCAACCCAGCCAGGTGTGTTTTGGAGTTGGACAGGTATGGGTGAATTCATCTTCCTGTATTTGATGGTACATCGGTTCATCTTATTTCAGGGACACAGGAATGAGAGGACACAAAAAGACAGAGATCAGCTAATGAGTTTCATCTTCCATTTTCCCCCTACTAAATGTGACACCAAGTATCACCCAGATCATACCGGCATGGTGGGATTCCTGGATGGTCTGAGCAGTCCCAGGCCTCAGAGCTGTTGCTGATTCCTTAGTGATAAGAGCAGACATGTCAGATTTGCTGGAATGTCTCAGCCCCATTTTTGCAAGGACAGAAGTCAGACCTGAGAGAGAGAGAGAGAGAGAGAGAGAGAGAGAGACAGACAGACAGACAGACAGACAGACATAACATGGGCATCTGTGCTGAGATTTTCCCCAGGGCAGAAATTGTAGGTCCCTAGTTACATTTCATCATAACTTTATTTTATCTTAGTCAAAGGAATGAGCTTCTTTCCAAGTCATCAACAGACATTGTCAAAAGAGCCAACATGAGTAATTCCTAAAGTGGGGGTAAGAGGCCTTTAAGTGGGAAATTCGTCAATGTCAAACTTCTCCTCCTTCAATGCAGAGATGTAGCTCATCTCTGGAAAAGGACCAGTAATGTCGGTTTATTGACATCCCTGGTTTCCTAAGAGAAAGAAGAATCATGAGATGGTGTCAGGGTGACTCAGGCCATGTTGGGGATTTTCCCCAGACCTTGTACAAGATATGAAGCTCTTTGACTGTCTCATTTTACAGAGAAGACTGAGACCAGCGAGGGGACATGACTAGTCAATGTCACAGTGAGTCAGGGGACCAAGATGAGCCTTGGGTTCCTGGTCTGAGGCTTGACTGCCTTTGGCTTCCCAGTGGGAAAATGACATCAGCCTTCCCAATGCAGGAGGAGGAATTTGTGGGAAAAGCCCCCATTGCTACAAAAAAGCAGATCAGTGCTCTTTAAAAGAAACATTTTTTCCCAAAATAAAGAACTTCTAAGACAGTGCATTTTCAGGAGACAATGTATGGACTGTAGAAAGAGCATTGGAATGGGGTCATTAGAAACCCTGGCTTCACCACCAATCATTTGTATGAGTTTAGGAAAGTTTACCTGTCTCCAGGGACCTCACCATTTTTTAATCTATAAAAATGTAGCAATTGTACTGAAGTTTGAGTGGTTTTCCAACATATTCGATGATAGATCAACTTCTCAGGTTCCACAGTGGTAGAAAATCTCAGAAACCTGGTGGATAAGTTGGGAGGTGCATGCACTGAGGTGGGTGAAGACAGGGACAGGAATCCACTCATTTTAGATACCATCCCAAACCCCAAGCTTCCCTGCATGCTCCAGGACTACCCATCCTGAGAGTCTCCAACACACTGCCACATTTCCTACCAGGAGATGGCTCTCTTACCTCACGTCCCAACTGTATTATTTGGAGGGAAAGTTATTAATCTCACCAGCTGATGGACTTGCTGTGGAAAAATATCTTCTGAATTAAGGAATGATGGGAACCTCTTTGACCTTGCCCCTAGGGTTTTGACCATGTGCCACCTGCATCTGTGCAGGAGGCCCTCCTTGTGTTGTATCTCCTGAGAATGTGCTCCTACACTAGATGGCCACATCGCAATGAAACATCCCTTAAATGAATGGAGTGTAACCTAAGACCTGAGTGTGTGTGTCTGCTCCTACAGATGCTGAAATTCTGACCCCCCAAGGAGAAGGTATTTGAATGCAGGTCCCTTGGGAGGCGATGGGGTCATGGAGCAGAGTCTTCATGAATGGAATTAGTGTCCTTATAGAAGAGACCCTAGGGGGAGCCACAGGTTGCCATGTAGCCATGGTCAAGTCCAAGAACCACACAACACACTAGTCCTCAAAATGGCACCAAAATGGCAACAAAAACCCCGTATCACAAAGATATCCATCTCTTCAAGAGGTGGACCCCTAAGTTCCTAAGAAACATGCATTTCACCAGGAAGCACAAGGGCCTGTGGAAGAGGCAGGTCACCAACGCCATGGCCATGAGGACATGTGCTGAAACTATTCAGGCCTCATAAAGCTCAGGGAGATGAAGCCCCCAGTGCCAAAGTGGGTCAGCTGCAAGTTCAATCAGCCTGCTCACATTGCCCACCCCCATCTTGGGGCACACACTTGTGTCCTCATTGCTAAGCATCTTAGACCTTGCTGTCCAGATGCGAAGGCCAAGACCCAGGCTGCAGCTTTGGCTCCAGCTCCAGCTTGGGTTTCCCAAGGTGTCCAGGTCCCCATGGGGACCCCAGAATAAGACCTTTGTCTGCCAGTGTGTGGACAAAGACGGATGTGACCCCTGGGCTGCCATCTGTAGGGGGCTGGTGCCCTCCCATGCTTTTGTACAAATAATCCTGAGACAGGATCTGTTTTAAAAAGGGAAACTCTTACATGTGAGCACACACAGAAGGTGCTGTCTATGAGAAACAGGCCCTGGCCAGACATGGAATCTACTGGTGTTTTGATATTGGACTACCCAGACTCCAGAACTTCAAGAAATAAATGCCTGTTGTTTATAAGTTACCTAGCTAATTATAGTTTTGCAGTAGTGGCTCAAACTGACTAAGATGTGCAATATAAGAAAACAAAAACAATTTTTAATAAAATACCTAAATAAGTATTAAAATCAAACAGAGACTCTCACTTCCAAGGTGGTGGACAACGATGGGTTTCTCAGACTAAATCTCACCTTGAGAACAACTAGAAAAACTGGACAGAGTAATTTAAAAACTTTGTTGAGGTATCAGAGAGCTACCAAGGCAGCCAGGACTTGAGCCAAAAATCAATGGGAGAAGGAACTTAGAGGGGTGAGCTCGACACTTCCAGTCTCCACACTAGGCATTTGACAATGTCAAAATGCCAGTGGACGGGCTGAGAATTTCCAGCAGTCTCCCGGGGCTGCAGAAAACCATATTCCTGTTCAGGGCCTGCAAGGAGAAGCATCCAGGTAAGCCCTCAGGGCCTTCAGGTACGGCTGCTCAGCAGCTACCCTCAAGCATAAGGGTGACCCAGGGATGGCCCGGCCTTTCAGTCTTTCTGAAGGCCGGGCCATCCCTTTCAAATGGGATGAATCAGCTGATCCAGCCTGGATTAAGTTAATCTGCAGGGCTGGGATACAGCTCAGTGACAGAGCACGTGCCTAGCAGGCTTAAGGCCCTGAGTTGGCCGGCACCCTTCCCTTCAGAAAAGATAATCTTCCCTTGGCCTAAGTGCCTGCCAAAAGCAAAAGTAAATCCCCCAGAGGCAGGCAGATACGGTCATCTAGAACCTCAGATTATCTCTGTCGTTTTACACCAGAATATCTAGTATTCAAACCAGACAGACTGTAGGTATAAATCCAGGCCACGGAGGGCCCTGGTGATGTTTCAGGGTTCTCTGCAGCTCTGAGCGTGTGATGTCTCCCTAGGATGGCAGCTGCTTGGAAACAGGCCCACATGCTCGTGCTGAAGGCGGTTGCTGTGGCACAGAGCGGCGTGAGCTGAAGCTGCGCTCCCGCATTTCCTCCAGGCAGCAACCCCAGGGCGTCAATATTATTATTTTCTTCACTTCACAGATGGAAAAACGGGCTGGGGTTTTGACCTGCGTCTCTGTCTGACTGCACAGCCTGCTTTCCCCCTAAGATGGTCTTGTTTGTGAATGTTGCGTGGTGACAGGCTGGAGGTGGAGGCTCACCCTGTGCTGTCCCAGCTGCCTGGCCTGAAGCTGGCCAAAGGAAACCCTCATCTACCCAGCCTTGTGGGCCCTGCATGCAGGCAGACCGCTCCTGAGTTTAAGCCAGGAGAGTCCATGGCGTCTGCAGGGCTAGGCTCACACCATCTGAGGGGACCCAAGGTTATGTGAAGACATCGGTTAGCGCTAAGTGACATTCGCCCCAATACGTGACTGAAGTCCTCAGCCTCCTGACACGCCTGTATGGAAGATGGAAGGTGATGGTGGCGCCTCCACATCCCTGGGGACCCTGGACAGGGTCTCACTCTATTCCAGGCCTCCTGCTGATTTCTCAGTGGCCCTCCAGGGGGTCCAGAGGAATCCTGCAGGCTGGAGAGAGTGGCCCAGGGAAGTCGCTCAGCTCTTCCTGAGCTCCTCATTCAGGATCCTGGGGGCCTGGGATTGTTTGGAGCTGAGGGTGAGGGTGGGGCCAGCAAGTGGGTGGGACCCCCTGCCCAGCCCACTGCCCCAGTGCTCTTTCATGCTGGCGTTTTCCACGAATTAGTTCATTGTTTAGCATTTGTGTTAATTTTTCTTTAAAAGAATCACACTATTTTAAAAGGATGTTAAAAGGCTGTCTTTCTAATCTCACTTTCTTGTTTGATCGATGAAAGATCTCAGGCCTAGCGAGGGTCACACACATAGGTCATCCATGGGGGCGATGGCAGAGCCACAAACCTGGAGCTCCTGCCACCTTCCCTTGCACCGTGTCAGCCCTGTAAAGATAGTACAGTGGCCCCAACCCACAGACCCTATGCACCAAGGCCCCAGTGGGTGCCTGAAGCTGGACGGCTGAGCCACACACAGACTTTGTTTCTTCCTATATTACATACCAGTGTTAAAGTGTCATTTATAGATTAGGCTCAGTAAGAGATTAACAGCAATGACAAAACAATATATCAATACACTGTAATAAAAGTTATGAGAGTGAGGTCTCTGTGTCTTACTTGCTGCCTGTATTCTGGGGCTGCTCCTAACTGTGGGTAACTGACATGGCAGAAAGTCCCACCTCGGATGGGAAGGGACTGCTGTACTACTCACTGGACTCTGTGGGTGGTTGACTGTGGGTCTCGAGGACAGACTGGAGTATCCCCTAGGACAGAGAGAAGTGGGGGGCAGTAGGCCCCCGTGGTGGGAATGGCTGGCTACTTGTGATGGTTTTAACAGTGGAGTTGTGGTTTGAACTCCTGTGCGGTTGCAGGAGTGCTCAGAGGTGAAATGATTGGACTCTGAGAGCTGTAACTTAATCAGTCCATCCTAGTTTGAATAAACTGGGTGGTAACTGTAGGCCAATGGGGTGTGGCTGGAGCAGGTGGGTCCCTGGGGGCATGTCCTGGAAGGGTGCATCTTCCCTGGGGCCCCTTCCCTTTCCCCCTGCTCCCTGGCCGCCATGATGTGCTGCCTCACCATGGGCCCAGAGCAATGGAGCCGGCCATCTACTCACTGAGAGTTCTGAAACCATGAGCCCCAAAGGTACTTTTCCTTCTCTAAGTTGTTCTTGTTAGGTATTTGGGTCACAGGGACACGAAGCTAACCAACACAAGTGGGCCAGGATGAGGATCTGAGAAGACCTCTTCTGTTGAAATAGTTGGCCCAGCACAGTCCCTACCAGTTCTGACCCCAGAAGGCACTTGCCTAAGTGGGCAGCCATGGTGGGGTCCCAGGCAAGCAGCCACAGCCTCCTGGCAGCATCCTCCTTCGCTCTTCCCACACCTGGGACTCCTGGAGGAGCAGATGGACCTGTGGGATGCTTAGCTGAGTAGTATGACTTTTAAGTTTGGATTTGATGAAATCAGTCAGGCCGGCAAAGATCTGGCCATTTTATGGAAGAGACTCTATTTGCCCTCGCATGCCACTACCTGCTCAGGTGGTGGGCTCGGGTGTGAGCTGATCTGGACATCTCCAAGAGAAACAATCTCAGCCTCTTATGCTCTCCCAAAGTATTTTGTCCCCTCCCCTCACTTCCCTCTTAGTGACACTGTCTGGTTCCTTTCTTCCTTCCTTCTTTCTCCCCTCTCTCTCTTTTTCTCTCTTTCTCTTTCTCCATCTGTATTTCTTTCTTTCTACTGGGGATTGAACCTAGGGGCAATTTACCACTGACCTACATCCTCAGCTCTGTTTATTTTCTATTTTGAGACAAGGTCTCAACTAAGTTGCTGAGATTGACCTCAAACTTGTGATCCTCCTGCCTCAGCCTCCGGAGTCACTGAGATGACAGGTGTGTGCCACTGCACCTGGTTGGTCCTTTTAAAGATTTGACTGCTTTTGCACTTCCCAGACATCATCCTCTCTGAGCAAGTGGCTTTGTGTGGCAAATGCATGACAACATGGGCAAGGGCAGAAGCTGGGAGTCCAGCTGGAGGCTGGCACTGACCTCAGGTAGACAGTGATTGGGACTGGCTGTCAGGGAGATGGTGCAGATGCAGGGGAGTGGGCAAGCTGGGGAGGTGTTTGGAGCAAGAGCAGCACTTGCTGATGGATGAGGGATGGGGCGGGGTGCAGTGAGGGAAAATGACTCTTAGGTTTGCAGCTTTGGAACTGGGAGTGTCCTGAGATTTTAATTCTGTGACCTGCCCAAGGTCACATGGGTGTAAGTGGCAGAGTTGGGATCCAGATCCAGGTCTTTCTGACAACAGAGACACTGGTCTCCCCACTGCAGAAACCAGTTTCCTGGGACTATGGATCTTCTGCTGGGAGGTATCTGGGAGGTGCCTGGTGAGCCCGGAGCCTCCTAGCAGAAGCAGCAAGAGCCGCTTTGTCTGCCAAACCTGCAGCTGGCTAGTGAGGGAAGTCAGACAACCACGCCCCCCATCCTCCCCTCTGGCTGGCAGACGCTCTCTGGTCCACACCACCCAGAACTGCATTTCTCAGAATAGCCCAGTGGCCTTTCTGGAAAGCTCTCTGCAGCGCTTCCTTGATAGCCTGCTTAGTCCCATGCTCCACTGTCTGCAGATGTGAACTTGGTGGTCAGGCTCAACTAAACTTTCACCTCACTGGGCAGCGAGGGTGGGAGGCGGTGTTCCCACGTGCAGCCTGCTGACCCTGAGCCACGAGGCAGGGTGACAACAGCCCCACATGGGCTCTAGGGACACAGACTGGTCATCCACAGGAGCTCGCAGTGACTAAAAGCACTCACGTAACCAAGCACCTAACCCAGTTTTCTGTGTATGAAACTCAGCATGACCTTCAACGTCCATTGTGATTTTATAGACTGAGCTCTCAGCAAAGCGTGTGCAGACTGACCGAGGCCCCCTTCATCACAGCTGTCTTTCATTGTGACACACAGACCTTCTATTCCCGCGCTGGGTATGCTATAGAGTGTGTCCTCTCTCCAGGTTGTCATGACAATTCTCAATGAGAAGCTGTTTCTGGAGAGGGATCTGGAAAAGAAATGGGGGAAAAACACTTATTGAAGTCAAGCCTAGTGAATCTGAGGGTTTCAATGGCGTTAATACATCTCACAATGGCCTCTCGGGAAGAATCACAATCGCTGTCATCTTCCAGCTCGCGGCTAGGAACTTCGCTGTTACGCAGTGGCAAAGCATGAAGTTCAGAGTCCGTTTCGTTATACTAATCACAGCAATAAAGATAAAAATAATTCCATGGGGACCTTCCAAGTCAGGTCCCCCTGGCATGATCCCTGAAGGAGAATGTGTGCCATTATTCAAAGGCACGTCTCAGTTTTGGGGGGTGGCTGTGTGACCTGGGTAACAATTTCCTTCTCTGCCTGTCTGTCACTGGCCATCGGCCTCACAGTGTCGTCTTCCCAGATCTTAACCAGCAACATCTCTAATCCTCACCAATGACCCTGCGTGACAGAAGAAAATAAAGGCTAACACCCCCACTTCACAGCTTAGTCACCGATTCCTTCACAACAGAATACCCAGGGGACGTGATCCCCAGGTGAGCACGTCTCAGAAGGGCAGGACCCTGGAACTGTGTTTGGGCCAGCCAAGGTGGAAATTACACGCTTGGCGAGGATACTTCTTTCGTCTTTTCTTTCCTTTCACTGTAGTAAATCTGAAAAATACAGAAAATCATCTGAAAAATCTGAAAAATATGGTAAAAATTATACAAAAATCTTAATACCTGGATTTAATCTTTTTTTTTTTTTTTTTTGTATTGTTGTTTGGGTTTAAACCCGGGGGTGTTTACCCACCAAGCCCCATCCCCAGCCCTTTTTTATATTTTATTAGAGTCAGGGTCTTGCTGAGTTGTTTAGGGCCTCACTAAGTTGCTAAGGTTGGGTTTGAACGAGGGATCCTCCTGCCTCAGCCTCCTGAGTCTCTGGGATTACAGTGTGCACCACTGTGTCTGGTTCTGGATTTAATCAGCACTGTGGAAAGAAGGATTTGATGTATAAATGCATTGCCCTTATCTGCCAAATCCTGGAAACTGATGCCAGACAGGTCAGGATGGGTCCTTTGGCTGCCTAGGGCTGGCCTGAGTGGCATGTGTCCTAATGGCCTCTTGCTGGTTGGATGCAGATCCCAGGAGGGTCACCTCCATGCTCACCTGCCCACACCTCCACCTGTATCATGCTGTGTGTCAAGTCCTTGAGGTTCTGAATTTTCACAGGCTTTGGCTCATTAGACCTCAGGAACAAAGTGGAAACTACAGTCCCTTGCTAGAGAGCATCCAATCTCTTAATTCATCTGTCCAACATTTACATAGGCCGTGTGGGGATAAAGGTAAGAAGAAGCTGTAGCCTTTTTCTGAAGGAGCTCACAGACTAGCCTGGAAAACAGGAGTTTGAGTTAACTAATCAAATGACGCTTAGGAGTGTACAGTTGACTCTTTCATCTGTGAGCTGTCAGTGGATTCAATCAATTGTAGATGAAAAAATATTTGAAGCCAGGTGTGGTGATGCAGCCTGTAATCCCAGTGATTTGGGAGGCTAAGGCAGGAGGATTGCAAGTTTGAGGTCAACCTCAGCAATTTAGTGAGACCAAGCTCAGGAATAACAACAATAACAATAACAATAATAATAATAATAGTAATAATAATAAAACAAATAGCTGGTCAAAGTGGCATTTACCTGTAATTGCAGCAATTTAGGAGGCTGAGGCAGGAGAATGACAAGTTTGAGGCCATCCTTAATAACTTAGATCCTACCTCAAAATAAAATTAAAAATAAAAAAGGGCTGGGAATATAGTTCAGTGGTAGAGCACCACTGGGTTCAATCCCCAGAACTGCATGCCAAAAAAAAAAAGTATTCCAAAAAGTTAAAAAAAATTTGACTTGTGCTCTGAGCACTCTGCAGAGTCTGCATGACTGAAGCGACATGCAGGCACACCTGCAGCAGCCTCCTGTGTTCCACAGACCCTCAGTCCCTCCAGCACTCATTCTTTGCTTTACATCGCATCATATACTGTGTGGTCAGACCTACAATGGCTGCCCTTGTGCTGGACACATACAGACAAATTTTCTTGACATTTTTCCCCAAACAACACAGTATAACAATTATTCACTCAGCATTCACATTGTGTTAGGTATTATAAGTAACCTAGATGTAATTTAAAGTGTATGGGAGGTATGGACACTTTTGATACAAATGCTATGCCATTTCCAATAAGAGACTCAAGTATCTGTGGTTTTGGTATCTGTGGGATCCTGTAACCAACCCCTGCAGACACCAAGGAATGGCTGTACTTCATTTGACATATGAGCAGATGGAGGTACAATCCAACATGGTTGTCAAAGTTTGGGTGCAGCAAGTCCCAATTTTAGGATAAAATATTAGGAGATAGACAACCCAATGATCCTCGTCTTCTGATATGGGTACCTGTGTAGGCCCTTCTCATGCTGAATCACGATGTGGTAGAGCTAAAGTTCATGACTTCCAAGCTGAGGTGTGAAGCACCAAACCTTCCACCTTGTTCTCTGGGTCATTTGTCTCAGGCAAAGTCAACTGGCACATCTTGTGGACTCTCAAATTGCTATTTGTTGAGGCTCTGATTGATTGAGAAGGCTGAGGCCTCCTGCCACTGGCTGGCACCAATTCATCAGTCACAGAGGTGAGCCACCTTGGGAATAGATCCTCCAGTCCCAGTTGAGCCTTCAGATGTAACCACATCCCTGGGTGATACCTAACAGCAAACCTCCTGAGCATCTCAGAGCCAGAGTCCCAGCCAAATCATTCCTGAATTTTCTGACCCTCAGAAACTGAGAGATAAAAATAAAATATAATTACCATTTTTTTGGTACTCAGGGGATTGAACTCAGGGGCACTTAACCACTGAGCCACGTCCCCAGCCCTTTTTTTGTATTTTATTTAGTGACAGGGTATCACTGAATTGCTTAGTGCCTCGATAAGTTCCTGAGGTGGGCTTTGGCCTTGAGATCCTCCTGCCTCAGCCTCCCCAGCTGCTGGGATTACAGGTGTGTACCACCATGCCCAGCTAAGATTGCTGTTTTTAAGCCACCTAATTTTAGGGCGATTTGTTATGTAGCATTAGACAATGAATACAGTGTCTCCTATTGCTCTCCCGGGAAGAAGGTACACATTAGCTGCATTTATAGAGTGCTTAATTTTGTGCCCTGCACTAAGCTGGGGACTCATATCCTTAATCTGATCAATCCTTACAATACTAGGGCAAGAATCCCATACAGTGAGCAGCATCTGTATTTCCACCTAACAGATGAAGATGTGAGGGTGGGAGAGGGCAGAAGTTGGCCCCGGGTCAGGTAGTTAAAAGGTGGCAAGGCTGGCATTTGAACTTAGTGCCACCTGATCCTAAAGCCCAAGTTCTTAACCACATTTACCATATTTTCTTGTAAATGTGCAATCCAGGAAATACTTATTGAGATTCTGCTATGGCCCAAGCCAACTGCCAGGCCCTGGTGTGTGCGATCTGTGCCTTGAAGCTTAAAGGACTCCCCAGCACAGGCTCCAGGCTCCCTCTCTAGTGCACACTCCCTTTTTGGAATCAGGACCAAGAACTCACCCTGCCTCCTTTGCCCTAGACAGGGCTTCTCCTTCCTTGGGTTCTCCCATCCACCCTTTGTCTCTCTCCCACTGGTAGTAGAGAAACAGAGTCTCCGCTATTCCCAGAGGTGTACCTACAGGCCCTGTTCCTGTGAAGGCTCTTTTTGCTACTCACTGCCAAGCAACATGGTAGCCAAGTGAAAATAAGCAACAGCAGAGACATCACCAAGGCCGTGGCAGCTCACAAGGCCTCTGGGGTCCTGGTCCTTCATACAGCACATTGGTTGTGTATCTACCATGTGCTGGGCACTGTTCTGGGCACATGGAGCACACCAGTCAAAAAGCAGACAAAGATCCAACCCTGATGTAGTTTCAATGGGAAGAAGGAGGGGACAAGAAACAGTGGACTAAATGAAATAGCATGTTAGACTGTGGAAAGAGGTCTGGAACAAGGAAGACAGAGAACAGAAAAACGTGACGGGGGCATGCTGGGGGAATGTTTTAGCCAGTTTTTTCACTGCTGTGACCAAAAGACCTGACAAGAATAATGTTGGAGGAGGAAAAATTTATTTGGGGCTCATGATTTCAGAGGTCTTAGTTCATAGATGGCCAACTCCATTGCTCTGGGCCTGAGGTGAGGCAGAAAATCATGGCGGAATGGCATGGTGGCAGGAAGTGGCTTAAGACATGACAATCAGAAAGCAGAGAGACTAAGTTCTGCTCATCAGGATCAGAATATAAACCCAAGGCATGCGGCCAATGCCCCACCTCCTCCAGCCACACCTTACCTGCCTCTAGTTACCACCCAGCTAATCCATTCAAGTGGAGCAATGTATTGATTAGATTAAGGCGCTCATAACCAAATCATTTCACCTCTAAACTTCCTTGCATTGTCTCACACACGGGATTTTGGGGAACACACCATATTTAAACTATAACAGGGAGGGTGGGAACAGGTTGCAGTTATGGGATTGATCAAGGGAGGCATCATCTAGAAGGGGAAGGAGTTGGTAGAACAATCAACTATACTTATTTGCTCAGCATGGAGGCCATGTGGGAATTCCAATGTTGACACCTGGAAATTTCCAGGCCAGGTATGACTAGCTCTCTACCCTACAAATTGACCCAGCAGTTATCAGGGAAGATTGCTCAGGGAAACTGCTAGATGGTGGTTATCAAGGAGGGGTTGCCAGGTGCAGGGGTGCACACCTAGAATCCCAGCAATCTCGGGAGCCTGAGGCAGGAGGATTGCAAGTTCAAGCTAGCCTCAGCTGCTTAGTGAGACCCTGTCTCAAAGCAAAAAGGGCTGGGGGTGTAGCTCAATGGTAGAGTGCCTATGGGTTCAATCTGAAGCACTGGGGGCGGGGAGGAGAGAAGGGGTGATTTTGTGATTTTTGGCCCAGGGCACATTTGGCGATACCGGAGACATTTTTGGTGACCAAACTACAAACTCCTGGCATCAAGTGAGCCGAGGCCAGGTGTGCTGCTAAACATCCCACAGAGCTCAGGACAGCCTCCCCCAACAAAGAATTAACTGCCCCAAAATATCCCTGGTGCTGCAAGTTGAGATAACTTGATCTAGATTCTGGGCACCTCATTCCTGATTCACTCCTAAAATTTCATTTGCCTTCTGCTTCCCTTTCCTTTCCTGGGGAAGGAATCATCCTCTGATTATTCCTAAAAGGATAAAGACCTCGTCCCCTCTTCCTGGAGAACGTGCCTCCACTCCAGTACCTCTGCACAGGGATGTGCAATGCCACCCTAGACAGACCAGCAGGGCCTCCTCGCTGGGTCCCCATGATTCTGTACCCCCAGCCCAGACACCATCAGTTCATCTCCCCAGAGAGGAATTTCAGTGCCGGCCACTCAGCGGTTCCTCAGCTCTCCAGGAGGCCACCGGCTTGAACTGGGTTCTCCTTTGCAACAGTCCTACCTTGTCTGTGCCAGGTGGCAGTTCTTCAGCTGGGATGGTCATTGGGCTCTGGCTTAGGTGACCGCGCTATACAGAAAAGAGAATGTATTGCGTTTATCTTTTTGCCAACTTAGGAGTGTGAGATGTCAAGATTTCTCCCTAGATCCTTAGGATGAACTGGGGCTAAGACTTCCTGGCAACAGGCATTTGAAAATACCACTCGCCCCTGCATGGCTCTACGTCATTTTTTTTTTTTTTTTTTTTTTGGAACTGGGGATTGAACTCAGGGGCACTCAGCCCCTGAGCCACATCTCCAGCCCTATTTTGTATTTTATTTAGAGACAGGGTCTCACTGAGCGGCTTAGTGCCTTGCCTGTGCTGAGGCTGGCTTTGAACCCACCATCCTCCTGCCTCAGCCTCCCCAGCCACTGGGATTGCAAGCATGTGCCACCATGCCCAGCTCCAAGCATCATTTCATGGTGGGGTTTGACACTCAGTCCTCTATGTCTGAGCAACCCTGGGTTGCGGACAGCTTAGGGAAGCCAGGAGTCAAGAAGTCCTGAGTCGCCTGGCAACCTCAGTACTTGGCCTCCTGAGCAATTTGTGAGACAGACACTGCTTTTCTTTGGACCCCTGAATATTCTCAGGTCAAAAAGGAATAGAACGTGTTCAGTTTGCCATTTGAGATGCTCTGGGGTCTTAATATAAGTATGGTGAGGGCTGAGATCTTTCAAATGTGTATCAGTGATTTGGGTTTCATTGATACCCACACTTCCTGAACTGTGCCCGCCCATAGTGGAGTCTTAATAACAGCTTGTTGAAATGAGTATCATTATGAGACTCTGCAGTGTGATGAGTTCCCAGCAAGCCCTGCTGTCCTTGGATGCTCTGTCCTTGAGATAGTGAAGCTCAGGGGAGCTACACCCCTGACCTCCTTGGTGACTGACCCTCCATCCCAGATCCAGTGCCTGCTGCCCCTGAGCAGGCAAGTGATGCTTTCTGAAGCCTCTCCATTCTTCCTCATTTCTGTGTCACCAAGGCTGAGAACAGCCCCTGGCACAGTAGATGTTCAATAAATATTGGGTGATTGAATGAAGGAATGAGTGAGTGAGTGAATGATGTAGGCTCTGGCAAGCTCTCCTGGACTCTTTACCTATAGCCAAGAGCCAGGCAGGATGGGCGAGGAGCATAGCTCTGTTCTTGGACCTGGGGGATCAAGGCTGTTGGCTCCACAGTGTACATTTTGTACAAGTCCTGTTTGTCAGACTGTGAAACATAAGACTGGTTCCTGGCTCCCTACCCTCTTGCCTCTTCCCATTGCCAGGCAGGGAATTGCCACTGGTGACAAATGCTGGATGGCACGGCTGACAAGCCGGTCCCATGTGTGCAAGGCCCTGGCGCTGCTGAGTGTCAGGCTTTTGCTCCTGTGCTTTTGGAGCCATGAGTTTGGAGAGAATCCACCACTTAACAGAGTGAAGCTGCCGGAGTGACAAGCAACCACCTCGCGCCAGGAGAGCCTTCCTGCCCAGAACGTATGGTGCGTGTCCAAGGGCTCTCAAGGTACCCGGAGCCGTGCCAATTTGCAATAATTAAGCAGTAAGACCCAAGTGAATGGGTTTGCTATTGCTGTGTGACAGCCAGGTGCCTGGAGTGTGAACCGAGGCCCAGCACACAGTTCTCTGCATCACACTGAAAACTGTCTTGTTGAAGCTATAAAATTGTCAGTGACGCAAAGAGGGAACAATAATGATAGTGATTTGATGCTAATGTGGCAGCTCACTCCAAGGGCTTCCACACATCATCTCCTTCACCTTGATAACATCTCAGGGAGGCAGGGACTTGGCCTGGCCTCTGTCTTCCATTGTCTACCCAGAGCCCAGGTGCAGCTAGAGCACACCTGCAAAGGTGGGCTTGTCTTTTCTTCTATGCTCTGGGGGTCAGCCGGACTATGAGTGCCAGATCCTGAGGAAGTACTTTCCCTCCATCACCTGTACCAAGTCTCATAACAGCTCTAGAAAGTTGGATCTTGCTGGGCATGGTGGTGCATGCCTTGTGATCTCAGTGACTCAGGAGGCTGAGGCAGGAGGATCACAGGTTCAAAGCCAGCCTCAGCAACTTAGCAAGGCCCTAAGCAACTTAGCAAGACCCTATCTCAAAATAAAAACACAAAAAGGACTGAGGATGTGGCTCAGTGGTTAAGCACCCCTGGGTTCAATCCCTGGTGTGCACGCACATGTACGTACACACACACACACACACACACACACTCAGTTGGGTCTTGTTATCTCTGTTCCACAGATGAGAAAACTGAGGTTCTCGTTTACCTGTGCATCACAGAGCAGTCAATGCAAGGAGGGAGCAAAGCCCAGGTCTGCTGGAATCCAAAGCCTGTGCTCTCAATGACCCCAATTTCCTGCCTCTTTTAAACAAACCAGCAGAAGCCAGCACGGATCCTGGTGTTGGATTAGTTGGTAGGGCTGCTGCCACACTGTACTGCGTGCTGGGGCTTATCAGAAATGTATTCTTTCACAGTGCTGGAAACTAGAGATCCAAAATCAAGGGGTTGCAGGCCAAGCTCTCTCAAAGGCTCCAGGGAGGATCTGTCCCATACCTGTCCTGGTGTTGCTGGCCTTTCCTTGGCTTGTAACTGCATAATGCTGTCCTCCATTTCTATGTGACATTTCCCCTGGCTTCACAAAACCATCTTGTTAATAGAACACGCAGCACTCTGGACGAAGGCCCCAACCTACACCAGGATGACACTATTTTAATTTAGCTAATTACATTTGCAGTGATCTTGTTTCCAAATAAGGTCACATTTGGAGGTTCTGGAAGCTAAGAGCTCAATGTATCTATTTGGAGATGCGTTGTTTTGTTTTGCAAAATTTGTCATATAACCTATGTCACAATGGTTTTTAATCTACATTGAACATAAAACAAGGGAAGAAGGAAATACCTTTGACTTACAGCTGGGTAAGTGAGCACAACCCTAAAGACAAGACACCAGAGTGGCCCAATCACAAAGGGCAATTTCTTAAAAGAGTTGAAGTCCCCCTTCCCTGGACTTAAATGCTGGGCATTTGCTGGAAGTCCTCTGTGGGGGTTGGAAAGAGCAGAGGGCCCCGATGGAGTCTGCACATTCCAATCACCTGGGGTGATTGAAAAAATATGAATGCTGAAGAGCAACCCAGATCCAGATCATCAAAATCTTTCTGAATTTTTCTGTCCTGCCCAGAGCTGGGGACTCAGTCAGGGTCTTCCAGAGGTGACTGCACTCTCTCCATTCTGCATAGTCTCCTTGGATTAAATTGAATGTATTGGCCATCAGCTCTCGCCCCCATAGACCCCACCCTACCACAAAACAAAACAAAATAACAACAAAAGAAATCCTCAAACAGAAAAACAATCTCATGATGGTCAGGATGCCCTGATCAGACCCTCTTACAAAGGGAAGAAAGGGATGACACCAGAGATTGGTCAGGAATGGAAGGGAGGCAGAAGCAGGATGACTGACTGTGGGTGACACAAATTCATCTTATTAAGGAGTAATGGACAGGTTTGCTCGGCAATGAATCATCAGAACTTTCTCCCTGGAGCTAGAAGAAATGGGAAATGCCAAAGTAAAGCAAGTTGGAAAGAGCAATGATTGCAGCTTCGCAGCGAGTCCTGATGGAGCCTGCGCATTCTGACCACCTGTGGTGGTGGGAATTGACAAAATGCCAGTGCTGAAGCAGCACCCCAGAACCAGACCCAGGTTTCTGTATTTTTCTAGAGCTCCTCGGGATTGCAATGTGCAGCCCAGGTTGAGAACCACTGAGCTGCAGAGTCACCCATTGCACTGTGATCTTCACCAGGAGGAGTCAGGGACACAGGGTCATAACAGTCCCACCTGCTGAGCCTTCCTGGGCCCTGCGTGCTCATCGGGGGTCACTCACCAGGGTGCTTCTTACTGGCATATCCATTTCTTATTCTTATTTCCTCTGATGCTGGGGTGAACCAGGGGATTTTTAGAGTCATTTTGATGAGGTTATTTTTGGTAGCTATTCTGGATAAAAAAAGACTCTTAGCAAAATATGAAAATGGATTTTTATTGCCAAGAGGTCAATAGAACAGACTTCCCTGAACCCTAAGCACCCTGGTTCCCAGAGACTGGCATGGCAGGATAGGCATGATGTGAGACCCAGTGAGTCCTGGGTGTGGGCAGAGAATATCTGCTTCATTGGTTACTTGGCAAGAAAAAGTTTGAACTTGATGATTTCTGTCCATTTCAAAATGTCTTTAGGTCAAAGCACGTATAAGTATGTCAGAATGTCCCTGAGTCTTAGCCCATCTTGGGCTTCTATAACAGAATATCTGAGACTGGATAAATCATAAAGAATGGAGATTTATTTCTTAAATGTTGGAGGCCAGGAGGTCCAAAGTCCAGGAGCGTGCATCTGGCGAGGGCCTTCTTACTGCAGCATCCTGTGACAGAGCAGGGAAGGCAAGAGGGGCTGGAGAGCTAAAGGGGGCTGGAGAGCTAAAGGGGTCTGAGCTTGCCTTTATGAGGAACCTACTCTTAAGACAATGACATTGATACTTTCAGACCAAAGAGCCCAGCCTTCGTGAGAATGAGAGAGGCATAGACTTCTACCTCCTTAGCTGCTCTTTGAAAATTTTCAATTATTCATGATTGAGCACAATGTTTATGATACAGGGTCTCAATGTGAGATTAACCAGTATTCCACCCAGGATTGAGCCCTACCAGAGGAATTTTCTAGAGGGTCCCAGGTTCCTTCTGGGCAATAATTTCACCTAAAGGAGGAAAGCATGGAGTCTTCCCAATAGCCCAGCAAGGAGGAGTGCTTGCGGCTATAGGACCCTTGTCCCAACCAGGTTGGGGCCAAATCATACCCCCAAACCAGTGGAGGCAGAAGGAGCTGGTTGGGGACAGATCCTATCAGTAGTGCTCAGGATGCGGCCACACTTTGATGCATAGAGTCCACACTTCCTGTGGAAATGGAGGCCCTGTCCCCCCCCCCAGTCCCCCCCCCCCCCGCCCACAGTGCCCTCCACACTCAGTGGCGGTGGCCTCGGGACCACAGCCGCGGCTCAACTTTCAGCAGCACGCGCAGCAGCAGGAGCACAGGGCGTGGACTCCAGGAAGCTCAGGCCAGACCGCCCTAGATACCCAGGTCATCAGAGGGACGCGCTCCAGGCCCTGCGGAAAACAGGCGGGACCAGAGCAGGAGAGACACCCGAGCCCCGGCTGTGGCTTGGGGAATGCGGGCCATAAAAGCAGGCTCGAAGGGCAGGGTCGGTGTGCAGGGCCAACCTCAGGCCCACATCTGGGCGCCACCCGGGCGGTGCGCACAAAGCTGAGCTCTGTTCCCGCCAGGGCTCGGTGGGACAGCTGTGCGCCCCCTCCCCGCCCACGGCAAATAGTTCCCAGGCCGCTCTCTGCTCCGAAGGCTGGACGAAGGCTGGACGTGCCTGTTTATCAGCTGCCCTGCCTGCCCTGGAGGTTCGGAACGTCCTCTCCTTCCTCCTCGCGTGTGTGCCACCTCTGGGGTCGCAGCCCACCCCACACCCATTCTCCAGAGAAAAGCACTCAATGACTCATGGAGACACATGCTTGGCAGTTTCCTTTGTTTCTTTTCAAGTGAGGAACAAGACACCCATGGAAGTGGCCCAGTGGTGTATGAATGAGGTCCTATAAAGTGGCAAGTGGCGGTTCCCAGCTGGGGAGGTGCAGGAATCCTGGCTGCGAATTCCAGAGTGCGCAGAAGGTTCCTGGGCTGGGGGCTTGGCAAGCAGGTCGGTTTGGAAACACTTTGTGGCTCCTTGTCAAGGGTACGGTTGGGGGAATTCTCCGAATATTTCTAGAAACCACTGAAGGGACCTCATAGCTTTTTGGCTATGTTTTTCATCAAGACTCACTTGCATTTGGGCTGATGGGGAAACTTGTGGATTAACCTACAGAATCTCTGGTAGGGTTTCAGAGGACAGATATCCGTTTCCATGGCTAGAAATAAAAAGGTCGGCTCTTACTCAGCGGAGCCCTCTCCTCCTGGGCCCTTTCCTCCCACCTGCAAGCCCCCCCCAAGGGGGATGGCCCAGTGGCCCCTAGTGAGAATCACTCCTCCTTCCCTGGGAATAGTCGTTTGGGGCTAAAATGTCCAAGAGCTGCTCTCTGGTTGCCTGGGATACCAAATGGCTTAATAACCTTGATGAGGCTGAGAGAGTATGAAACGATGATCAAAAGGAACACCCGCCCTCTAGACGTCCTCTGAGCCTGACAGAGGATTTCACATGTGAGCAAATGAGTCATCTCGCAGGCAAGCCACCCTCTAAAGCTAGGGTGTGAAAGAAATCAAGCCAGGCCAGAGAAGTCGGTCCTTGGCCAAATCAGGATCTAGTGAAAAGAGGAGCCATGAGATTCCACCTGTACTATTTTTCATAAATTCAAATATCTGCAAAATTGTGAGATGCTCAGGTAGAAGGGGTGCACAAGCCTGGGTCCCCCCTCACCTCCACATGTGGTCTATTTATCTGCACACCTGACTTTATACAGACCAAAGGGGAAACATCATTTCACGTCTAGCAATAATAAGCTGTTTCACCTCAGGCAGATCTCCTTACCTCTCTGGTCTGTTTCTTCAGGTGGAAATGAAGGTGTTGGACTGGGTGCTCTGTGGGTTCCCTCCAGTTCTCAATATTTTATGACTCTAAGAATTTTTTTCAGGTCAACTACCTGAAACAATTAAATATCTAAGTCAGGCACCATGATGGGTATTGGAAATACACAATGAATGAGACCTTGTCCTTGCTTCAGAGCTCAGTACGGGAAACAGAAGTTGATTCTTGGCATACATCAAGATTAAGGGTAGACTGGAATTATATACAAGTTCCTTCAGGAGCCTCGAGAAGAGTCCCCCAGCTTTCACATGTTGGACGCTTAATCCCCCAATTCATATGCTTATGGTATCTGGAGGCGGGACCTCTAGTAGTGATTGGGTCATGAGGCCTCTGCCCTTATGGATGGATTAATCCATTCTTGGATTAAAGGATTAATAGGTTGTCACGGGAGTTACTTTGGTTTTTTTTTTTTTGGAACCGGGGATTGAACCCAGGGGCACTCCACCACTGAGCCACAACCCCAGCCCTATTTTGTAATTTATTTAGAGACAGGGTCTACACTGAGTTGCTTAGGGCCTCACTAAGTTGCTGAGGCTGGCTTTGAACTTGCGATCCTCCTGCCTTAGCCTCCCAAGTGCTGGGATTACAGGCATGCGCCACCGCGCCTGGCTACTTTGTTGTAAGAGTGAGCTCTCTCTACCACGCTTGCTGTCTCGCCATGTCATGATGCAGAAAGAGGCCCTCCTCAGATGCTGGTACCATGCCTTTGGACTTTCCAACCTACAGAAATTGAGCAAAAATAAATTTCTTTATTAATTACCCAGTCTCAGGTATTCACTTATAGCAACAGAAAACAGATGGTGTCCAGTCAAATTTGATGAGGTTCAGGTGCGTGCGCTGCATGGGCCAAGGGTAAAAGCAGCATCAGGCAGACTCCAGGTGGTCACAAGCACCTGAGACAGGTCGACGTGGAGTGCTAGAAGATGAAGAGGAACAAGAAGTGTTTTGAGGTTTCTGCAAATAGCTTCTTGTGAAGAAGGATGAACCAGAACCTGAGGCTAAGTACAGAGGGACCTGGGGCTCCACAGCAAAGTGACACCATCAGATTTGGATTCTAAGATCATCATGTGAGCTGCTGTTTTGAAGGAAGAAAGGCTGAAAGCATGGCGGCCAGGTACCCAGGTCTGGATGGCTACAAGAATCCATATGGAAACAGGTAAAGGCCTGCTTGGTAAAGGGCAGGAGGGCAGGAGTGGGACACAGCCGGGAGACGTGTGGCTGACGTGGTCTGGGGAATGGGAAAGGTGGAGGAGTCCGGGTGATTCCTGGAGTTTAGGCAACGGGCTGATGGAGTCACTGTGACCTGTTGAGGGGGATAGAGGAGAAGAGCAGGCCTGGGCCTGGCGTGGGTGCGGTGCCTGCGTAATCTGGAGCTTACTGGCTGGAAGGTGCCTGGGCAGAGTGTAAATGGACGTGTCCACAGGGAGCTCTGTCTCCTGCCTCTACACTGGGAAATCGCTGGCCCACAGCCCCAGACTGGAGGCTGACAGCCCTGGGAGGTGGGTGAAGACGCCCTCCAGGAGCACGTGAGCTGGGAAGTGGGGCCTGACCTGCAGGAAGCAGTCTGCATAAGCTCACCCAGCAGCAGGGGCAGTCTCCTTGGGGGAGGAAGAGCCAGTTTCCAGAAAGAGAAAGCAGGAAGGGCATGGAGTGGCCCCTGCCAGGATATGGGCACAGCAGCAGGAGGGAGAGGGACCACTGGACACCATGAGGCAGGTGGGAGAGGGGCTCTGAGAAGAGGAAGGCAAAGGGGAGGGGGTGGCCTCATCTGTCCAGGGTGGGTCTGCCCTCACCCACCACTGTCCTGATCCTCATTCTCAAGGGAAGCTGTACTTGGGAATGTCACAAAAGATCTCCTCAGTGCTGAGATGCCCTGTTGGCCTCTCTGTCTGGAACTCTTGCCTCTCAACTTCTCAGGTTACTCCCTAGAGAGCACCTTCAGACCAGCCTGGGGCTTAGGACAGAGGTCAGGGAGGGCCAAGGGCAGCACAACTTAAAGCACATCTCACACCAACATCTCTTTCCAAACTGCACATTCAGACACTTTATTTTTGAAGAATTTTAAACCTATAGAAAAGTTGGAAGACAAGTACGATGAGTGTGTCCACCATCTGGCTTCACCAATGAACATTTTGCTACATTTGATCTCTGTCTCCTTCTGTAAACTTCCTTGCTCTTTCCATTCACTCTTCTCTCCACAGAAATACTCCAGGAGGTTCACAAGGATTCCTAAAGCCATTATTGGTAATGCTAACTTTGATAACAAGTAATGACAGCCAAATCTTTCCATGGGAAACGCATCTTTTACATTGTGTAATTAATGAGAAATTAGTGGAGTGTTACTATCTTAGTCTGTTTTGTATCATTGTAACAATATACTTGAGGCTGGGTACTTTATAAAGAAAAAAGGTTTATTTTGGCTAACAGTTTTGGTGGTGAGGAAATTCAAGAGCATGGCACCAACATCTGTTCTACTTCTGATAAGGGCCTCATGGCCACTCAATTTACAGTGGAAAAACAGAGGGAAAGTGGGTGCGTTAGGAGAGCGCATGTAAGAGAGCAAAGGGAGATGTCAGACTTGCTTGATAAGAACCAACTGTCCTGGTGATCAATCCAGTCCTAGGAGACCTAACCCAGTCTGGTAAGATAGGTATTAATCCCCTCCATGCCCTTGACCTAATCATGTTTTACCAGGTCTCCCCTCTTAAAGGTCCCACCACTCTGTACCATTATGCTCGGGAGCCCATTGCACCCTAGAGGTTCAGGAACCTTGAGGGGAGCAAACCACATCCAAGTCATGGCAGTGACTGCCAGGCCATGTGGATATCCCGTCCCTGCCAACCTTGAGCAGTGGACTTGGTACCCACTGATGACCCTTCCTGAGTCGATTATGATGGTGGACTCAAAACTCAATTCCTTTGCTTGTTTTAGGCATCACTGTGGGTTTGTGGACAAGGTTGAAGTGTGCTCATCACTTATTAAACTTAATCATTATCATTGTGGCCATATCGTCCCAAATTTGGTCAGGGGGTTCCCCTCAGGCTGGGTCCTGTGTATGTGTGACCTGTTCCCCTTTATCCGAGCACTTTCTCACTTTCTCCAACAGGAAATATTCTAGGTTCACCTGGTCCATGCCTTGTCCCACCCTGGAACTGGCCACTCCTCTGAGAAGCCCTGACATTCTTTAGCTGGGAGTGGCATTTAGAAAACAAAACTCGGGTGTTGGTGTGTTCATTGTTACAGGGAGGTCATTACTTCTCGGCCCTTTGGTGGTGTTAGGAAATGACCACGATGTGAGTGGCTGAAGGCCCAGCTGCTCGGTGCGTTACTTTATTTAATTCCCACAACAACTTCTTAACATAGGCCCTGTTGTTGTAATCTCGTTTTACATTTGAATAAGCCAAGTTGAAAGTATTAAGGAATCTTCGGGAATCAGGATTCAGGGATGCCTGGCTCCCAAATGCACTCTCCTAACCACAGCCTGTATCTTGAGGGACTGGGATCGGCCTGGTCCCACCTTCATGTTCATGTTCGTTATCACTAAACTTGAAAAATGTTACACAAATCTGTGTTTCCACTGTACAGATGGGGAAACTGAGGCTCCCAGAGGGTACGCGATCTGCCTTAGGTTGTCTGCATAGAGACAGAGCCAGACCCTGGATCCTGGTCAGAGCCCCTGAAGGACTGTGTTGGTGTGCTGGGGGCCTTGGCTCAGCCAAGGACAGAAGGGGAACGGATCCCTGAGCCCATTTTCTCTGGGCTGCTCTGAGGACTGTGTGGGGAGGACAGGAACCCTGGCCTGTAGGATGGGCACAGGGCACCAGCGTTCATAGTGCGGGCTTGAGTCTCCTCTCTGTCTCTTATCTACAGGACATTGAGTTGATCACTCACTGACATCTCCAAGCCTCTGTCACCTTGTTTGCAAAATGGGGGTAATGGCACTTACCTACTTCCGGGGTCATTGGGAGGATGGGATAACACACAGGAGGCGCTTGGCCCAGGGCCTGACCCACTCTGATTGCTTGAATGAATGTCATCTGCCTTTGTTACCATGTCACAAATGGTGGAGGCAGCTGTCGCAGAGATGAGAGGAGATCATCAGCGCAGAGCTTGCTTTGGTAGGCTCCGCATCGCCCCCATCAGGTCAGTCCTTCAGCACCGAGCCAGTGGCTTTTTAAAAATCAATTACTTCTTAATTATGCTCAAGAGAGAAAGCAGTTCTGGAACTTCCTTGCACCCTTGTGTAGCTCGCTGCTGTCACGGTGGGAGAGACACCCGAGTCCAGAGTGGGGCTGGGGCCCTGGGTGCGAAGGGCAGCACCAGAGAGGGGAACGGGAAAGGCAGCAAGGTTGCCTATAGGGTGCTTTTACTTGTTAGACGGGAAGTCCTTAACAACTCTCTTTAGTATTTTCTCCAACTACCTTCTTGACATCTCCTGGAGATCAGCAGGCATCACAAACTTAAACGGAACTCTCGACTGTTCCTCCAAAACAGTGCCCCACAGGCCTGTTTCAGTGAATGGTCATCTAGTCATCTTATTTGAACCCCGAAATAGGCAGCTTTGGATTCGGATAATGAAATACCTGAAGAAATTAACTTATGCAGAGAAAAGGTTTATTGGCTCTTGGCTTCCTGTCCAAGAGAGCAGCAAAGATCTAGTGAGGGTGGCACATCATGGCAGGAGCAAACCATGAGCCAGGAGCAGAGGGTGGGGGGAGAGGAAGAGGCCAGGGTCCCACAATCCCCTTTGAGGCCACACCCCCAACAACCTAAAGGCCTCCCTCTAGGCCATGCCTCTTAAAGGTGCCACCTCCTCTCAAAAGCACCACTCTGGGAACCAGACCTTTAACACACGCACCTTTGGAGGACTCTCATCCAAAATGAGCAGGACCCAGCCTTACGGACAGCTGTCCTCAATCCCCTCGTTCCTCATTGGTCATGACCAGAATTGATCAGCAAATCCTGGCTGACTCTTCCTCCAAGAAGGTCCCCAACTATGTCATCTTCTAATGGGGGCCTAGGAATCCCTCTTTCCCTCCAGAGGCAGGTGGTGGATGGAGGGCAGCTGCCCTGGCAGTTGGCCTGCTGAGGCTGGGTTGCAGGATGAGCCCCCATCAGCTTCTCCCCTGAATCAGGCACACTCTCCCTCTTAGACCAGGTCTCTGACACAGTCCTCCGTGTCACCAGCCCCAGGGGCAGCACCTGCCTTGGGCAGGAGGCGAGTGAGCAGAACGTGCCCTCCCAGAGGTTGGAGGTGAGAGTAAGCTGTGCAGCCCTCCATTCCTGTTCCTCCTGGTTCCTCCAGCTCTCCCTTGGACTGGAAGTGGCCTTTCCAGAATATTCTCTCCCCTGTCTCTGAGAGCTTGACCCACAGAGGGTGTTTCCCCCCATGCTGTCCTCAAAGGGGAGCCACGTTCCTCTCTTGCTGGATCACATGCCCATAGGACCTCTGGTTTTGCTTCTCCGTGGTCCTTCTGAAGCCAGCAGAGGTGTGACCTCTGAGGACAGCAGTCAGGCCCTGTTGCTTGCCAGCTCCAGACCTGTTTCCATCTGGGGCCTTTGCTGGGTCTGGATGGCCATGCCCAAGATGGTTTAAGAGCTTTCCTTCCTGAGAAATATTCCCAGCAGTAGCTTCAGACTGAGCTTCGAGTCTCTTCCCCAGAAAGATCATCCTACACCCAAACCAAGTTGCTCCTAGCCCATCCCATCATCATCCGAAGTTTTCAGCATTGCCCTAAGTTGACCTCCCTTCTCACTTAATGGATTTATTTTGCTCATCTGTTCACTAACTTGCTTATGGTAATGGCTTGCTTATTCCTCTCTTAGAGCATAGTTCATTAGAACAGGGGTTGATCTTGTTTCCTGTTCCTGGCAAGAAGTAGGTGCTCAATTAAACATTTGTTAGGGGTAGAGTGGCTGTCAGGGAAAATACTGCCCATGGTCATTCTTCTTCCAGAGGCCTGAGCTATATCCCAGGAGATGGGTTGGTGTCTTTGTTTCAGAAGCTGCCTGACTGCTTCCTAACCCTCCAAATCAGGAAATTCTTTCTGTTTGGCCGGGCTCATCTTTGTTTTCAGCACAATAAAGCAGTTTAGACTTGTGCGGGGCTTTGGAAGACATTTACATCTGGGTTTAAATCCAGGTTCTGCAACTTGTTAGCTTTGTAAATCACAGGAAGTGATCTAACCTCTTAAAGTCTCCATTCCTTTGGCTGTCACATGAAGAATCTTGCAATTGTCACTTTGGTAAAATGACATGAGAGAGTGCTTAGCACAGGGCCCAGCACCTTGAAGGGCCATAGAATTGTTTTCTGTTATCTGGGATCTGTGGGCATTGGGGGAGGGAACAGCGACTAGCTTCCTGGGGTGATCAGTGGACCTATTTGTGACCACTGCTTTAAAATGTCCTCTGACGTTGCCCTTGGGCCTGGGTCCATCTCTGCTTCCTGGGAGGAAGTTGAGGCCCCACCTGAAGCCCCCTCATGCCACAGCACTGGCAGGACGCAGGACCCTTCCCACCGGACTCTTCTGATGGAAGAAGTCACAGGGACTTCTGCCAGGGTGCTCCCAGGGTAGCCGAGTGATCCCAGGTGACTATGCGGTCATTGCTGGTGTCTTGTCATGAGCTTGGATAAAGCCAGCCTGCTTTGGTCATTAGCTCCTGCTCTTTCAAGATAAAGAGAAGCCACAGTTGGATCTGCTTCTCTGTACAGGAGCTATTTTTAGATTTCTGGCTTCATAACAACCCTGGAATTTCCTATTTTCTCTCTCTCTTTTTTTTTTTTTTTTTTTTTTTTTTAAAGAGCACAAGTCAACTTAAAGCACTGAATAAATAACCCACCAGAGAGAGAGAGAGAAAGAGAAAGAGAGAGAGAGAGAGAGAGAGGGAGAGAGAGAGAGCACAGTACAGTGAGGCAAGCCCAGAATCTGCAGCCAAAAACCCCATCATTGTAACCCGGGGATCTAAGGAAGTTAATGAGCCTCCGTGGCTCCAGCTCCAGCGTCTGAGACACCTTCAGGACTCAGGGCCTCTACAAAGGGAGTCCCAGCTCGGGACCCTGGCAACTGGACCGGGCCAGTGTCACAGAGAGTAGCTGAACCAGGGCCAGCACCTCCTTGGTAGGCCTTGGACGCCTGTTTCCAGCACATGCTGGCTCTTGGTCCTGCCTGGTGTCAACAGGGTGAAGACAAAGGTAGCCATTTAGAGGTGGACTCTCCACAGGAAGGAAACCAGCACTGCCCACCCCTGGCTTCATACGCACAGGCCGCACAAGGTCCCCATTAAAGAGCATGAAGATCTGGTTTTCTGCCTCATGGGGAAGACAGGGCCAGTTCCTCCCAGGGTACTAATGCGGCAGAACCATAGGGCCCTGCACCGTCACCAGGTCCTCTGGGCTCCCAGCGTGGGTTGAAAGGGCACAAAAAGAAAAGAAGTGAAACCCTCAGCTCAGGTGGCCGCCAGTGGCACTAAGGACTTAGTATATGAGTGACCCCAACTGCAAAGCCACCCATGCCAGACTGTGACCTGGAATGGTGAACAGTCCCTCAGAGCTAGCCAGCTGCTTTAGGTGGCCAGGAAGAGAAGTGGGATTATGGGAAGGAAATATCCTTCTTGTAGCGAAGGAAGTCATGTGGTTGACCCCATGGAATGGGAGGAGAGAAGGAAGGGCAAACCAAGATGCCTAGCCCATTGGCTCTACTAAACATGGGGATGGTGGGGAGGGTACACCAGGGGCCTAGGGGAGACCATGGGTCTTCCCCTAAGTACAGCCCTCCCAAGGGGCAATGAATATGTGATGCCACTGGGCTCCCCTGGGCTGTCTGTCCTGCCTTTGGACTCCCTTGCTCTGTCCATGGACCTTTGCCTCCCATCAAAGACAGCTCCCAAAGAGCAAGAATGGGTCACGTTCTTTGCAACCAATGTGCAGTCTCAGGTCCAAGTCTCAGAGTGCTCTGTGAAACGGATGGCAGATAAACACGTGGGCTGAGTGAGGACCTGGCCAGGGTCATTTCCTCACCAGCCTTTCTATGGAAGTAAAGGCTGAGAAAGATTGGTTTACAGGGTTGGGGTTGTGGCTCTTGGTAGAGCGCTTGCCTAGCATATATGAGGCACTGGGTTCGAGCTTCAGCACCACATAAAAATAAATAAAGGTTAAATTAGGAAAAAAAAAAAAAGATTGATGTACGGTTCGTGGGGGAGAGTCTGTGCTTGGTCAAGCTCCATTGAAGCCTCAGAAAATACTGCTTCTGTGAGGCTTTCTGCTTAAACAGGGAGAAGCTGCCCTCTGCTGGCTGTCAGTAAAACCACACACGGAAGGCCAGGAGCGCTCTCCCAGGCTCATAGACTTGGATACAGTTCTTTAGGTTTCAAAAGTTTTGATTTTCTCCCTCTCTTTTCTGTTCCTCCCAGTTTGAACATTTGACCCTGCTAATGCCAGTTGAGAATCAACAGCCTGTTTTGATAGAATAATTTTATCTTCGAATACAACAGTTAACAACAAAGGAAATGAAAACATCATCATTAAATATCAAAGCTCAAATTCACTACCAGGATTATGAATTTTTGGAAATGATTGTTTATTTCCACACAACAGAGAAACTATTATCTTTGGGAGGCATTTCTTCTCTATCATAAGAGCAAATGTGTTTATTGAAAATTGATAGTTGGCAGAAAGTTGTGCGCATTCCTGTCTGTGGGTATGTTTGGTTGACATGGAGTCTGGATTAAAGTCTGCTCCTCCAGTTGGGTCCACTGGCTGGCATGGCTGTGAGGTCTTGGAGGATGTTGGATTGTCCTTAGACCAGTTGCAGCATTCAGATCAAAGTTTTAAGTGTCTTGCTTGTATTGTGCTCATGTCGAATAACCTCCTGCACAAAGGGTGCCCTGACTGTGTGGTGAGCTGATGTGAATGACGTCTTAGCTCGTCTCTGCAAAGTCACTTCTGCAAATAGAGCAATCTGATTCCTGAGGATAAATCCTGACAATCTGGGGACAGAAACCCTTTCACGTGAACCAGCTGAGGTGTCATCAGTGCATCAGTGGGAAGAATGTGGGCTTTGGAGTCAGCCCTCTGTCCAGATCTCAGCTGAGCCATTTGCCAGCCGGGATTAAGGCCACTTCTTTAGCTTCTTGAAATCTTGTTCCTCTTCCGTGAAATTGAGGCCCTGATATGTACATCAAATGGTGGATGTGAGAATCAGATGTGGCATTTGGAAAGGCAATGGTCACCTCTGTGAATGGTGGGTGGCCAATCATTGTTATCAATGGCCAGCCATGATCAGAGAATGTCAGAGGTGACCATGGCAGAGGGGAAGGACCTCTGTTGGCTGAAAAGTCGAGTGTTCTTTCCTTATCAGTATATACAGTTGTGATCCTCAGAGAGATGCTTTCCTTCTCTCTGGAGTGACACCTTTATCCTGCTGGGCTACAAGGCAGCCTGCTCACATCTCAGGGCGATTGTAGTTTCCCGCGTGCCTGAACCTGCCAAGCACCTGGCCTGGCTGCTTCTCCTTGAGTGAGTGGTCTCCAAACTATTCTGTCCATACTCCTCTACCATTAAATGATTTTGAGTATGTATACTCCCTAATATATGTGTATTAATTTCCCCTGTATCTGTGGGTCCTCACCCACAGATTTGACCAACTTTGGATCAATATTATTTGGGAAAAAATTGTGTCTCTATCGAATATGTAAAGATTTTTTCCCTTTATCATAATTCCCTAAATAATGAGTATTACAACTATCTGCATAGCATTTACATTATATTAGGTATTATAAGTCATCTGAGATGATTTGAGATAAATAGGAGGATGCTTGTAGGCTCTGTATAAGTGCTAGGCCATTTTGTATAGGGACTGAGTATTTGAGATTTTGGTATCCCCAAGGGGTCTTGGAACTGAACCCCCCCAGATTCTGAAGGACAACTATATATTTTCATGCTTGAGAACACATATATACTCTACTCTCTGTCTATATATAAAATATTTATATAACTATAGGTTTGTGTCCTTAAAGAAAATAACTACAAATAGAATTTGTAGTTTTATCTTCCTACATCTCAGCATATTTCCCTAGGTAATATACTTTAGAGACCACATCTCTTCAGGGTCTGGGAAGAATCAAACTGCCCAGACTTTCAGATGCTATTCTTCCTATCATCTCATTTGCAATACCAAAATCCAAGGATGCTCAATTCACTCATATAAAATAGCCTCGTACTGTGTAAAAGCCATGCACACTCTCCTATATTTTTTAAATCATCTCTGCATTATTTACGACAATTAATTTAGTATAATGCCAATGCTTTGAAACTATGCACCTTAGCAACTATATAAGTAGTTTGGCATTGTTTAGGGAAAAATGACAAGAAAACACTGCACGTGTTCAGTCCAAATGCCATTTTTCCCCTGAATAGTTGTGATCCACCACCTGTCGAATCTGCAGATTTGGATCATGGGGCTCCCACCATCTCCACCTACCTCCCACTGGTAGCGGTGTTTTCCCTGGGTTCCCAGGGTGTCCATGTGTTGATGACAATGGATGACAAAGGGCTGCCATCATTCACAAGTTATTTAGGCATTTCTAGGGAATGCACGTTTGACACAAACCCCCTGCAGGGATCTAGGGCAAAGGGAAGGGAGGAAGGGGTGCTCAGATGGCCTCTCTGTCTGGTGCCGACAGTTGTCTCAGAGGTCATTGTGAAGTCCCACAGCTATTGTGTGCACATAAAACTCTTAAGGCAGAGGACAGCAGCACCTTGCAAGGCCCCAGGGAGGTTATCACCACTCCTGCAGGCCATATCCACATCTCTCTAGGACACTTGGGTGTCTCCCAAGGATGGCTGGGTGTGAGGTGTTGTGACCGTCCTCACCAATGAACATTAGGGAATCCGTGGTCACATAGGTCACAATTAAGATTTTACCATTAATATATAACATCAATCCTTGGAAACTCATATGCATTTCTAAACTTTCTGTAATCAGCGTTTTAAAAATCTGAAGCAATTAAAAATGGCTGAGGTGTCTATGAGAAATTAGCATGGTGTAGAAATGGCATTCACCCATTGGAAGAGGGATGATGACTAGACCATGAGAGCAAAGTGCAAATTCACGAAGATGGACCAAAAGCACGGAGATAAAAGGAGAATGAATAGAAAGACATGGGAAACCGCAGGATGAATCGAACCAATGAACCGGGTGGAGTATTGACCTGCAGCATTGACTTGGAGGCTCGGAGGCAGGAAGTGTGGGCTACAGATGAGCAAAGACTGACGCTGGGGAGAGCCTCTCACCCGTGGAGTAAACACAGAGGCGCTTTGCTGATCATCAGGAGGATGTTCTACCGAGCTACCTGCCAAACCAGGGGCAGCAGATGTCATCACTACAGCAACGCTACCCTGAGAAGTTCAGGTCCAGGAGGGAGGCTCTACCTAGAGAGGAGTCCTGTTTCCTTCCCCTAGGTTTGAATAATTGACCACATGCTGAGAGCAATAACACTTGGGGCTGGAAAAGCCCTGGAGGAGCCGATGTGAGCTCTGTGGCTGGAGGCTGAGAGGAGCTCAGGAGGCAGAGAAGTGCATTCTGGGCAGGGGAGCAGTATGAGCCAGGGCTCAGCTCAGGGAGGAGCGTGGCTGGTTTGGGGGAGTGAAGGGTTCAGTGTGGAGGGAGAGGAGGGAGAGGAGGGAGAATGTGAGTCAGAGAAAAGGAAGCCAGGGAAGTGGGTTGTAAAGAGTTCCAACCCTGCTTTGTGGGCAATAAAGGGCAAGGCTGAGGGTTTTAGAGAAGGCAGCAATAGGATTATCATGTGCATTGAGGAACTTCTAATATGGACAGAGGTTTGCCCCCAGGCCTCTGGCACTAAGAAGCTGCCCTGATTGGACTGACCACGGTCTTGGGTCCCAGTCTCCGGTCTCCTGTGTTCTGGAAGCAGCTTTAATGCAGTATGGCTTCTGCTGGGGCAGCCCTGCCATAATTCCTAGCACTGTTTGGTTTGCTTGGAGCATTTGTCCCGGAAATCCTTCAAGTACCTAGAAGCCCCAGACATGGCCTGAGTCCTCAGTCACTGACAGGCCACCTGGTCTCTGGGGAGGGAATGAGTTGGGTGTGACATTTGACCTGAGTCCTGGGCTGCAGCAGCACTTCACACTCAGGCTGAGGGGACAGATGGCCAAATGCTAAAGACACTGGGAGCTCCCACATCGTGGTGAGGGAGGAGGAAGGAGGGAGAGACCCCCTCCCTCAGCTTCAGGGTGATGTACACAGGGTGGAGCCAAGTGATGCAGAGGTGGAGATGAGTGTCCATTTGGAGTCGGGTAAATCTGGGGTCGAGTTCTACTCAGCTGCTCCCTGATGATATGCCCTTACTAATGATTCAGTTCCCCTGCCTCAGTTTCCCCTCTGTAACTAGAATGGCCATAATATTCCTATTAGACTCTAGTACTGAGTGAGTGCAATTTAATAAGATAAATGCTTGACATACGGACAGGTGCCCAGTAATTAATAAATGGCAGCTATTACTGACTTATTTTAGAGAGTCTCATTCACGATGGCCTTTTGGGAAGTGGGTGATGCTGGGTATTGAACCCAGGCCCTTGAGCACTCTGAACACGCCCTCATTGAATTACATCCCCAGTCCCTGTTGACATGTTGGTTTTCCCCATAGTTCCATCCCCCATCATCCGTCTTCTTTCACCTGGCTTTGTCTCTCTGTGTTCCTGGTAGCTTGCCACCACTCCTTTGTAAGCTCTTACTGCTCAACTTTGCTCCCTAGGGAAGATCAGCAAGGCCTCAGCCCCTCCTGGAGTGCTGATCTAGCTTCCAAAACATGACTGGCGAGACCTTAACAAGCAGTTACTGAGTTGAGTGCAGCGTGGAAACTTTGGCCCATTCCCTCTGGCTGGCTGTGGCTTACGGGTGGGGTGGATTCACAGCGTGCAGCCTTGCAGGACAGGATGTTCAGGGAGCTCAGTTGTGGAAGCAGTGTCAGGAGATGACTGTGCAGCCGGGAGAGTGCTGGTGGGAGGCTGGAGAGAAGAGATGGTTCCCCTGGGCTGGACCCTCCGCCCAGGGTAGGGAAATGTCATCAGTAGCAGGAGCTAGGGTGAAACTCGGGTGATGGTGTTTTCAGAGGTCATTATGAGTAGGGAAACATACAGGCATCTGTAGAACTTGAAGTTCAACTGATATGTTTTATGGATTCTTCTGGACCTTGCATTTGGTCCAGGGGCAGGAAAGGATTCACCAGGAAGCAATGTTCTGAATTCTCTAAGCCCTAGGCACAGGCAAATAAAGAGACATTGATATGGGCAGGAGCCACATGAGATCATTCAAATTCTGATCAATAAAAAGACTTTCTTGTTAACACCCAGTACTCCTTAGAGATGGGCAGATCCCCCAAAGAGTAGTGAGTTTCCCAGGCTGGGTGGATTGAAGCAGCAAAAGTGGTCAGATTGTAAAAGGGACATGCATTTTGGGGGGTTTGGACTAATTCAGTCTTTAAAACTCTTCAAACCACGAGGGGCTATGATTAAAGGCATCTGGAGACTGGATTCCGTTTAGCACCCTGCGTGACTCTGGCTGAGACACCAGCTGCAGCCTCATTCCTACACTAGGACAGGGAGGGGTGGAAGGGCAGGATCTCTAAAGTTCCTTCCACTCCCAAATCTCAGGATCACATGTAAGAATTGGGGAAAAACAAATTTTAGAAAAAAGACATTTTCTTCTTTTAATCTGAGCTTTGGTAAAATGTAAAAATGATAAACCTTGGATCATGAATTTCTAAAATGACCAATGAAGTCTTTCAGCTACATTATCTGCATATTATGCTCAGTCTCAGTCTCCCAAAAGCACTTTGGTTTCTTCTTGCAGGGCAACATTACTTTTTAAATTATATAATCGGAAGGGTTTCAGATCAATTTCTGAACTCTGGGAACATTCCGTACAACACAGCCACAGACTCAGGAGCAGGATGCTTTTCCTTGCGCGTTCCAAAGACGTTTTTATTGTCATGCCTTGTGGCCTCCCTGTGCTCTTATTTTTGCCAAACCTGTGAGAATAACTCACACTCAGGCCACAACTTCTATCCATCTGCAGATTTCCCCCAAGCTGTGTTGACGAAGGGAACACTTCACCCTCTTTATGCAATACCTGGGGTGGAAGAAGCAACTGGTGACCAGAGTAAGTCAGACACATGCACGGAGACCCAGAGCTCAGGGCAACACTGCTCTCCAAAGCAGTTGGCTCACAGCAGTAATTTATGGAAGGCAGAAAAACGTTCCTCCAGAGGACAAAGTTAATGCACTGCTGAAAAGTGGACGAGAAGAAAGAAATGAATATTTATGGAGTGTCTGCTCAGTGCCAGGGGTTGCTGGAGCTGTTAGGTCTGCAAATGGAGAAGCGCGAGTTGACTGCTGAGGCAGAGTGACAGGATCAGGCAGATTACGGCTGAGAGGCCCTGGGCAAGTGGCCTAACTGCTTTGTGCCTCAGTGTCCTCATCTGTAAGTAGGGATAAGAGTTGCCTGTGGGGCAGGAGTAAAGAATTAAATAGGATAACACAAGCACGGGACTTAGTTCAGCACCTGGCTCATACTAAGTACTCAATATAAGTCAATTATCATTTTTATGTTATCTTATTTAATCTTCACAAAATCCCTGTGAATTGGCAATGTTAGCCATATATATATATATATATATATTTTTTTTTTGATACTAGGTATTGAATCCAGGGTCACCTAACCACTGAGCTACATCCCCACCTCTTTTTATTTTTTACTCAGAAACAGGGTCTCCCTGAGTTGCTTAGGGCCTTGCTAAACTGCTGAGGCTGGCTTTGAACTTTCAGTCCTCCTGCCTCAGCCTCCTGAGCTGCTGGGATTACTGGTGGGGCGTGTGCCACTGTGCCTGGGGCATGTTAGCCCTATTGGATAAATACAGAAATCAAAGTTCAGAAAAGCTCAGTACTCAGCTGACTCAGCTCATGAGTGAACTCAGAAGTCAGAGTGAGCGTAGAACAGGGGTCTTTGTCTTGAGAGGCTGATCCCCACCTGCAGCTCCAAGGAGAGTCCTCAACACCCCGGAAGGAATAGATCAACTTCTGCTTCTCACTACTTTTCATTTCTCTCTCTCTCTGGAAAGAGTGAGCTTAGCACCTAGAGGCCTTCAGTCACTCCCTCACCAAACCCTGGTTTGGGTGTCTTTCAGGGCTGCTTGTCTTCAGAATGTAGGTGCAAAACATGGCCAGCGTTGCAAATCCAGACAGGGCTCTAGAAATCATCTCAAAAGCACCCCAGGTTTTCATGAGAAGAAACTTAGGGTCCAGAGAAGTGGGTCCCAGGGTAACATCTCAGAGCCATGTGCTGACAGAGGGGACCAGATTCTGGCTAGCCTTCTGACACTCTTTCTGTGACACCATGTACTTTCCACGGGCTGGTCTCCCTTGGTCCCGGCTGGCCTTCACTCTTTGGTCCTCCTCTTGTCGCCTTTGACCCCATTGCTGTGTCTCACCCAGAAAGAAGACGGCTGCCTTGACAGCCCACCACACATCGCCCATTCAGGTCTTCATGCAGCACTGGATGCATTCCTCTCGGGTGACAACAGGAACGCTTCCCCACCCAACTCCATTCTATGCACAGGACCCGTGAGGACCAAGACTGGCAGGCTCCGAGCACATGGCATGTGAGGTGGTAGACAGCCAACTGGCAAAATGGACAGAGCTGTGAAGACAGCAGGGACTGGTGACAGGTGCACTGCAGGTCATCGAGAGACTGGCTCTGCAGCCAAGCGGGGCTTTGGCACAGGGGGGAGTTCAGGGACACCTTTCTGGAGCAATGATGCTTAATCAAGACCTTGAGTCTCAGGAAGTGGATGTTGGAGGGGGTTCCAGGGCCCCAGGGACAGGGGCTTGCCTCAGCTGGCCCTTGTTAAAATGCTGTGGGAACTCCTGAAGGTATTACGCAGGGGAATGACTTGCTACAGTTTATTTAATTTTTTCAATGCTGATTTATGGCTGCAGTATAGAATAGATTTTAGAGGACTTATCAGTAAGCTTTACCATGGTGCAATAGGACCCTCAGGTTGCCCATGCTAACATGACACTTAGCTCTCTCTCACCATTCTAGAACACCGACAGCTGGCCGTGCTGGGCCCAGCTTCCCTCTCGCTCCAGAATTGTGCTGACGGAGCAGCCTCAACACCACTGAGACCAGGAACAGAGGCCTGACCGGGCCCTGCTCTGCTGGTCAAAGCAATTTACGCTCAGGCCAAAGTTGAGGAGACGAGGAGATGACAAAACTCTTAGTGAGAAGGAAGGAGTGAATAACTGCACACGATAATGCAAGCACCCAGGGAGGCAGGCCAGGAGCCAGGAGCCCAGTTAGGAGATGCCTGCGATTGTTCAGGGAAGCTAAAGGTGACTTAGACCCAGTTGATCAATGTGGAAATGGACTGAAAGCGTCGGATCGGGAACATGTTTGGGAGGTGAAGTCAGTGTGGTCCGTGTGAAAGGGGCGTTGGGAAAGGGAAGGAGCCACAGTATTTTATAGTGATGGTGCCATTCGTTGAGACAAGGAGGCCCAAAGTCCATGTGGTCATGTTTGTGGTGCATGGACCATCTGCATGGAGAGGTCACAGTGGTAGCCGGCTCACAGAGCAGGAGTTCCAATGTGGGCAGGGGAGAGATTGTCAGTAACCTGATGCTGTGGTTTGGAGGTGGCTGGTCCCTCAGGGGTTCTTGTGTTGGAGGCTTAGACTGCAGGATGGTGGTGTTTGGAGGTGGGGCCTCATGGGTGTGCCATCATCAGAGGGACTGAGGGAGCTCTTGTGGGACCCCTGGAACTTTCATAAGAATGAGCTTTATAAAAGCAAATGTGATCTCTGAATTTCTCTGTGGCTTCCTGATTGGTGATGTGATCTTTGCCTTTCACACATGCTCATACCATCCGTCATGAGAGCCCAGATGATCAGAGCCCAGTTGATGCCAGTGACATGATCTTGCATCTCAGACTAGGAGCCAAAACAAACCTCCTTACTTTAAAAAGCTAGACTGCCTCAGGTGTTTTGTTTTAGAAACAGAAAGGGGCTAACACACCTGCCTTTGTGCCCATCCTTTTGTTCCTTTCAGAGGTAGAGTATTTCTGATATTTGATGCTATGGGGGTGGAAAGAACTATGCTTTTAACTTATGAAAATAAGGAGGTAAAATATGTAATGCTTTTAGAGTAATTTATAGTTTCATGTTCTGTTAGCGTAGGAGTGTTCAAATCAATTAGGGGAAGCCTCTAGGCAGAGGGGACTCTGAATGGGGTGAAGTATCAGAAGGCAAGCACTGTGAGGTGAGGCCCTGCCAGGGCCAGGGGAACCAGCCGGGGAACCAGAGCCCTAGCCAGGTGCAGAGGACCTGGGTGGCCTAAGTAGGGAGATTGGTCAAACAAGTGAACATATTGAGCAGAGTGGGAACCAAGTTTCTTACTGTCATGAAGGAAGGTTCGAGTATGAGAATGGAGAAAACTGGAATTTTTAATTAGTTTGGAATTGGACGTATTTGTGGGAATTTGTGGTTTTCAGTAGTTAAGTAGTCTGCTCAGTCTGCCTCCAAAAAATACCAGACTGGCGGCCTAAACAATAGACATTTTTGCTCACATTTCCGGAGGCTGGAAAGTCCAAGATCAAGGCGCCAGCAGACATGGTATCTGGAGAAGGTTCTCTCCTAGCTGACAGTCCCCTTCTCTCTGCAGCCTCACATGGCTTTTCCTCTGTGCAGGGGAGACCATGCGTGGGGTGGGGAGGAGAGAAACATGTCAATCTGGTGCCTCTTTCTCCTCTGATAAGGATGCCATTCCTAGTGGATTAGGACTCCACCTTTATACCTCATGGAACCTCAATTACCTCCCCAAAGACCTTTCTTCACACACAGTCATTTTGGGGGTTAGGACCTCAGCATAGGGACTTGGAGGGGACACAATTCAGTGCATAATGAATACAGAAATCTATCTATAACTCTGTGCATGTTTCTGTCTATATCTATATCCTGCCTGGGTATCTATAAGATGATGTCTATGATGATCGGTGTCTATAGCTCTGCTCACGTATCTGCATGAGCATATCTGCATCTATATTTCTATGTCCCTTCTCTCTACATCTACGTCTATGCCTATAGGTACATCGCTGTGTCTTCACCTAGTCTCTACATGTACCCCTGCTCTGTCCCTCACGTCGGTCTGAGAGCCATGACATTCATATGGCCATGAGCACATTGAACACTCAGATCTTGGTTTCTGAATTATAAAAGACACTTAAAAGAGCTCCCAGTGGCTACACCGGAGAGAACACGGGCACTGAAATGAAAAGCCACAGTAAGAGATCCCTCCTGAATAAAATAGGAAACCACAAACACAGATAAATGAATGAGTGAATTGAAAGTGACGAGGAACATGGTACTCATACAGTTTAAAAACACCTCCTCATAACACAGTTATTCTAACAAAGGAGCAATGAGCTATTTCCACAGGAGAACACTGGTTGACACCACTCTAATCAGCAGAGAAAAAGTGAACATCTCCAGCCGGAGGACAAATCAAAATTTTGTGCCACCTGACAGGATACAACAAGAACACAAACTTGAACTGTGACACTCCTTCCAAAGATGTCTGACCTGTATGTCGCCATGAGGGGACATCAGACAAACCTGCTTTGAGAGACACAAAAAATACCAGGCCTGTCAGCGTCAAAAGCGTCAAGGTTCTGAAAGTGGACAAGACTGAGGAGTTGTCCCAAAGCAACTGTCATCAGGGCTGGGTCCTCTTTCTAGAAAGGGCCGACCATGAAGCTTGAATGGAGCCTGAGGTCCTAGTGCATCTGGGTTACTTTCCTGATGTGGAGGTTGCACTGTGGCCACGACGGTGAGATTTTTATTTGTAGGAAATGTGTTAAAATAGTTGGGGGCTTGGTTCATCAGGTCAGCTGTGGTTGTTAATTCTCAAAGGGCACAAATCAAGTTCCTTGCTGGTTCATGATTTTTACAAAAAAATTAAGGATATCTTATTTAGATCTCATAAATCACAGAGTTGAAAGACCAAATGGTCCATTGCCTCAATTTTACAGATGAGGAAACTCAGGGTCAGAGACCTTAAGTGAATTCCCCGGGGTCCACAGCTAGTGAGAGAACCAGATCTAGTGTCCTTGTTTTCTGTGGTCTTCTAGACTAAGTATAGACAGTCCCTCAGCACTAGGATGTATGCAAGAGAAGAGGAATCACGAAGGTCATTCATCAGGATTTGGAAGGCAGGGAAAGAGCAGGGTCCCTGACAAGTTTCCGAAAAAGAGTCTTTCAAATTGATGTAGGACTCCCAGAGTTCTTTCTTGAAAGTCTGCTAATTGACTATGCAGTATCTTCACTCTATAAGTTGACATTCAATTTTAAAAATTAAAACAAGTCGAGTGCAGTGGCATACACCTGTAATCCCAGTGGCTCAGGAGGCTGAGGCAGGAAGATCCCAAGTTCAAGGCCAGCCTCAACAACTTAGTGAGGCCCTAAGTAACTTTTCAAAACCCTGTTTCAAAATGAAAATGAAAAAGGTTTGGGGATGTGGCTCAGTGATTAAGCTAAAAGCCCCTGGCATCAATCCCAGTACCAAAATAATTATGATGATGATGATGATGATGATGATAATAATAATAATAAAACAGAAAAAAGTATCATTTAAAAAATTTAAGCAATACAGAAAATGCAAACAAGAAAGTTTTAGGAATCATTTTGAGTTACACCATTGTTTCATTCTCTTTTCTGTTGTTATAGCAAAATACCTGAAGCTAAATAGTTTCTAAAGAAAAGATGTTCATTTGGTTCACTGAGACTGAAGGTTCAAAACTGGGCAGACTCACCCTTTCAGTGTCTGGTGAGGGTCTTCTTGGTAATTGAATCACACCATGTCCCTGAAGCAGAGAGAGAACAGCCTCATGCAAAAGGGATCAATTGCATGGGGTGGCCCCACTTTACAGCAACCAGTCTTGAGAGAACTCTCTGGGGTCCTTGGAGAACTGCATTAACACCTTCAGAGGGCAGTGCCCCCAGTCACCTTCCACCAGGGTCTGCCTCTCAAAGATTCTATGGCCACACTGGAGATGGAGCTTCCAGCACATGAACCTGGGGACTCAAACCATATCCAGACCATAGCCCCAGTGGGTAATAACCACTGTTGGCTTTCAGTGAACACCCTTGCAGATTCCTTTTTAATGCATGTATAATTTACATGTGATTTTGCATATCTGTCACAATTCTATGTCAGTGACAGATCTATGTGGGACTGATGTTCTGCTGGAATGTTCTGGCAGAGCCTTAAGGGTGTGGCTGGGTCTATTCAGCTTCCCAGACTTCTGCCCTCCCAGTTGTTAAACATTTTAGACATTATCCCGGTATCTGCAACATCATTTTTAATGTTTATCATTATCATGTTTAGTGGCTAGAGATGATTCTCTTATATGAATTCATCATGATTTATTTAACTAATCCCTTATTGATAGGTATTTATGTATTTAGAATATTTTCCATTGTTTAGTACAAATAATGCTTGGATATGGTTGTACATTTATATACATATCTTTGTATGCTGTGTACTGAATTTCCTTACTTTTTTTTTTTTTAAATGAACAAACACCGAACCCAAAGACAATGCAGGCACACATTGAGAATTCACTCTAAGCAACCTAGTAATCCAGAGTTAAAGAGCCTATCTTGTTAGCTAAACCAGAAGAGACATTGAAGGCTAGTTACACTCCCAACCCACTCAAGGATCTACACGAATCATCGTCTAGGCAGAACTTGCTCAGCCTCTGCTCCCCACTTCCAGGGGCTGCCCAGCCCCTCCTTTCCTCTTCATGTGGCCATGTCTTTGTTGGATGTATTATGAGAGGGCCTGACTCCTTTTAATTCCTATTTTTCAGGTGTGAGTTTCTCTCTGGTGATTCCCTAAGCATGTCTAACTCCTCTTTCATTCACCCTTTAATTATTTGAAGATAGCTCTAGTCTTCCCCTAGAGACTTGATTTCATACCCCAAGTGCCTCCAATTCTTTGTCACCTTGTATGACTTTACAATAAAAGAATAAAGTACAACAATACTCTCATTTGATTCTCTCCTCTGTGCTAGGATCTGTCACAAGCCTTTGCATGCTTTAGTATATTGACTTCTGCCCTCTAAATTAATTGCTGTTGTCTTGAATCTATATGTTAAGATGCTGGAGCACAGAGAAACTATGTAGCCTGACCCAGGTCACAGAGCCAGTAAGTGACAGGTGCAGGACTCAAACTCAGAATGCCTATCTCTGAGGCCTTGCCCTCTGAGGGTTGGGATTCTCCCAGGTGGCTCCCACCAGCCAAAGCCAGTCTTCTGAGGTCACAGGTGTGAGCCCTGAGCAACAGGGTTCATGGAGCTGGGGAATGGGGCACTGACTGGTGGAGGGACAGGATTGGGCATCAAGGAGTTGGCTACAGAAGAGGACTACCTCTCCACCCACTTAGAGTTGGAAAATCCCAAGGAAGGACTGTGATTGGCCCAGCTTAGTGTCCATACCTGGGGAAAAGTAAAACACCCTAATTAGAGCAGAATCCTTGGTGGTGAGGCCTTGAGACTGTCCTTTCACAGAAGGTCTGTAGGTGATTTTGGGATGGGCAGACTCTGATTTACTTCTTTGCCTACCAATGTGCTGCCCGATCACATGGGGGACATTCTTAAAATGGACGTCAGCTCTGGAGATTCCCTTTCAAGTCTCAGCAGAAGAAACCCCCGATTATGGGAACTTGGTCCTTGAGGGGGGTCCTGGGCTTGAGACACAAGGCCCTAAGGGTCTCCTCCTCCTGCCACCCCAGATATGGCACATACCATTCTGTTTATGCCCATGAATGTTTCCTGGAAGAAAACAAAACTTATATAAGATTCTCAGAGTATAAGCTGAAAACTCCTAAGAACTTCAGTTCCAGACAAATTAAATTGATGAACCAAGTTTTCTTGGATTTAGTTGCTTAGCTAGCTCGGACAACGTATAGGACACTCTGCCCATGTTTCTTTGCTTTTTCCCAGGGATCATGCCAATATCTGGCTGAGAAAAATGAGTGGTCCATGAATCACATCTCTTGAGCTACTATGTATGACTCTGACTTCATAACCCCTCACAGGCTCCTCAAGGAACCCCTCTTTCCTGTTGCTCATAAATCATCGGCTTGATAGTCGGGTCTAGAATTGCCTTGGGAATTGATGTAGAACTTAAGTCTCTTGTTTAGTTTGCTGTTAGAAGCAGAGGTTGAGTTCGTTTTCTCTGTAGCTCATGGGACACCTTCCCCTTTGCTCCTGCAGAGCCCCATCTCATCCATTTATTCATTTATGCGTACATTTGTTTTTTGATTTCCATTTACCACTTCCTTCCCTCTCCCCCAACCCCAGGCACCTGTTCTTATGTGTTTGATGTGTGCTGTTATCAGCCATGCTCTGCCCAAAAGTAGTGATAAATATGCATGTATGATTAAATGTACAAAAATGCTCCATAGATCATTGTTTCTTTCTTTCTTATTATTTTTCTTCCATGGTGCTGGGGATGGAACCCAGGGCCTCATGCATACTAGAGAAGCACTCTACACTCAGCACTTCATTTATTTATTTAGGAACCAGGGATTGAATTCAGGGGTTAATCACTAAACCACATCCACAGCCCTTTTAAATATTTTATTTAGAGACTAAGTCTTGCTGAGTTGCTTAGGGCTTTGTTAAATTGCTGAGTCTGGGTTTGAACTCGAGAGATCCTCCTGCCTCAGCCTCCCCAGCCTCTGGAATTACAGGTGCACACCACTATGTCCTGCTCAGCACTATATTTTAAAGCTGTATTTGTGTTGCCATATGTTCATGGACTCTGCTCCTCCTGACCCGGGCAGAGCATTATAGGGTGTGCCTCCTCCACTTGTGCCCATCCATCACCCATAGCTGGACATCTGTTGACGCTAACCGTCCTGACTCTATATGCATGGTTCCTTGGGATGTGCAGGAGGATTCATCTGGGACACATGCCTGGGGTGGTGGCACTGTTGGACCATAGAAGACAGGGACATTCAATTTGACAAAGTTCTGCTCTCTGAGAAAGGCTGCACTAGTCTACAACCTCCCAGTAGAATCCAAGAACTCCACTGTCCCCCATCAGGGCCACTGCTGGGCATTATCCAGCTTCCTGATTTTGGCCCACTGGATGAGTATGCATGATATCATTGTTATTTAATTTGCGTTTCTCTAATTACTAATGAGTCTGGACAGCTTTTCACCTGCCTGTTATTCCAGAGGATTTCCCATGATCATGCCTCCCATGGTCATTTATTCATTTGAGGAGAAGGGTTTCTAACCCGTTTTTGTTGTTTGCTGGCCAAACTCTTGGTTCTAGAGAGGGGCAAAGAAAAATTAAGACTCATGAACAGATTTTGAAGATTAAGCTGGAATTAGGTGGAGTTCTGCTCTCTGATGGAGATGCAGATCTAGAGTTATGCCAGTAATCTTTATTTACATATGTCTCATTATCAGGTTAAAGACTATGCAATCATTATTCTTTGTATTCAGGAAAGTTACAGAAACTAGGGCATCTATGTAGCTTTTTCGCAGTTGCAATCCGCAGTTGCAAAGTGCAATGTTAGGAGCTGTGTGTAGCTCTCAAGAAAGTCCATTGTTAAAAGTTACTGTAAAGTAGGCAGGAACTGGAGAAGCAGAGCTGATGAAACATTGTGGTTGTCTAGCATAAGAATTCCTCCCTTCCCAGGAGCTATGGGCCTGAGATCAAGGTCAGAGCTGATAAGACGCTTGCACAGAGTCTCCTCATGTAGGGCATTGGCACAGCAGCTAAGCAGCCTGTACCCTTGCACAGAAACATTCCCAGGCACCGGGCATGCCACAGCCATGAGGTCATCAGAGACCCCCAATCTCAGCCACTGCTCTCCAGTTGTTGTGATGTCCAGGGCCTCGCACATGCTAGCAGGCGTGCTACCACTGAGCTGCATCCCCAGTACCTAATCCGTTTGTTGATTTGCAGGGTTCTTGCACATTCTAGAAACCAACCCTTAGTTGATTGGGACACTGCAAGTGCCTTCCCTCAACCTGTCACCGTTCCAACAACCTCGTCCTTATCTGGAGGAAGCCCTTTCATTGGGATGAATTCAAATCCATTAAGCTTCACATCATGCTTCACACTTGGGCTCCCCACCGCCAAGCCACCAAGAGCTTTTCTGGAGACTGCCACCACATTCAAATTGAGTGTGACAAAGACCAGACATTCATCACCTCTGTACCGTGGGACCTAAGCTGGGGTTTAAGCACAGCTTTGGAATCTGGGCCACTGTCCCCCTTTCCTCTTGCCTTCTGCCCAAATCCTCCTGAGCTTTATTATATTGCTCCAAACAGAATACTCACACCCCTCACCCATGCGTGGCACACTTTCCAGAGTGCTCGCTCCTTTTTGCTCAACTAGATCTGGCCATTTTTCACAGCCCCACTTCCTCAAACAAAACCCCAAACTTGGATGAATCTAGCCTTCTTTGATTCCTTCCTTTCTACCCTTCTTCCCGTATTTCAAAAACAGTCATTACTAGAATCTTATTCTTTAATTATCGCATATGTTTTCTGCTCTCTCCTTGGGGACAGTTGTCCATCTATATTTATATTGCTGGTGGCTCCTGGGTCAATGCTCTCAGTAGGCACCTAATAAATACTCTTCTCTCTCCAAATCTGAGTTGCTGCCAAAGACTGATTACTTAAGCCTCCAAAACCTTTTTAAAAATGCATTCCTTCCTCTGCATCTCCAAAAGCCACATCCGTGCCTGGGTTTAATCATCACATGCTCAGACTCTCACAACCTTTTGGACCTTCTTTCTTCCTGTTTGCCTCGGCTCCAGTGAGAGCAAAGAACTGTTCTCAAATCCTGTCAGCTTAGGATCTCTGGGTTCAGAGGGGCCTTACCCAGCATCTGAGCCACCTACCTCTGGACTCAAACTCCTTGTACAACTTTCACATTCCTAGCAAATGGCTGCTCAATCTGCTTGCTCACCTTCAGCCATGAGAGACACTACTTTTCAGGCTATTCATCCCCCTTTACCCAGAGAGTACTTGAAACTTGTCACCTCGCAGCTTCTGACTACTAGTGCTAATTTTTCCCCTTGGGACCATGCTGATAACTCTTAATGCCTCCCCTGGTAAATTCACCTCCTGAAGTCTGCTGCTCAGAGCCAAGCACAGTACAGCCTAGTGAAGAATGGAACACAATTCTCTTCTCTCTTCTTCTATGAGTGTCCTGGAGCTGCTGCAGCAATTTACCACAAACCTGGTGGCTTTAAACAACAGAAATTAATCTTCTTACAGTTCTGGAGACCTGAATTCCAAAATCAGCATCACTAGGTGCTTCAGTTTGGATCTAGAATGACCCCCAAATGCCCATGTGCTAGAGACTTGATTCCCAGCCTGGGGATATTAGGAGATGGTGGACTTTTTAAGGAGTAGGGCCTAGAGGATGTCTTAGGTCACTGGATTGTGTCCCCAAAGGGGACAGTGGGAGCCCAGTCCTTTCCGAGCTCTCTTTGCTTCCTGGCTGCATGAGATGAGCAGTTTTGCTTCACCTTGTGCCCCCTCCATGACGTACAGCCTCACCACAGACCCAACAGCAGTGGTGCCAATCATTCATGGACTGGAACTGCCAAAATCATGAGCTAAAGTAAACCTTTTTTGATGGATTATGTCAGGTGTTTATTATAGTAATAGAAAGCTAACACGGGGCCAAAATCAAGGGGTCTAAAGTTTCTCCTTAGACTTTAGGGGAGAATCCATTCCTTGACTCTTCCAGCTTCTGGTGGCTGCTAGCATACCTTGGCTAGGGCTGAATCATTCTGATCTTTGAGGATAGCATCTTTAAATCTCTGTTCCATCTTCATGTCCCTTACATTCTTTGTCTATCTCTCATACTAGGGATTGAACCCAGGGATACTCTACTACTGCGCTACATCCCAGGTTCCAAATTATTTGTGTATATATATATGTGTGTGTGTGTGTGTGTGTGTGTGTATGATTAATATATATATTTTTTTTTGCACAGGGGCTCACTAAATTGCCAGACTGGGCTCTAACTTTTAATTCTCCTGCCTTGGCCCACTGAATTTCTAGAACTACAGGCCTATACCATGGTACCTGGTTTTACCTTCCCTTTTGTGGGAGGTCAAATCACCCTTTGCCTTGCTCTTATAAGAATGCACATGATTGTGTTTAGGATCCACCTGGATGGCGCAGGATAATCTCTCCCTCTCAAGAGCCTTAATTCAATCCCATATGCCCTGCCCTCACCCCACCACTTTTCCATATAAGTTCATATTCTCTAGAGGAGAAAAGGCAATATCTTTTCTTTACCCAACACAAAGGTCATGGCCAACACCCTTATAACAAGGACTGATTGATGAGGTACAAGTTTACATTTAATGGAAGATTGCATGACCTGAGAACCTTCCAAAGTGACCCAAAGACCCAGGGAAAACTTAGTTTTCATGTTGTTTTGAAGAAGAAGGTAGAAATATGACCTGATAAAAAGTATGGACTAAAGGTGCTAAAGTGAGAGGGGAAAGCCAGCCAGGGCTGTCTGCAGATTCTTCTTCAACTTCAGGTACAAGACAGACACCTGTCATGAGACAGTCTTATGACCTACTTTCTAGTAAGGCAGTTTGAAACTTCTGTATGGTCAGCTCTTGGGGGAAGGTCAGAGAGTGACTTTTATGCTTCTGCTGTTTTCTTAGTTTATAAGATTCCATATCGTTGTCTTTGTCGCCCGCAACAAAGACGCAATCCCAGGAATGCGTATGCAGCTCTTTATCTTGCACACCCGTTTCTTTCTCTTTTTCTCTCCTGTTTCCTCCCTCAGTCCCGTTTCCTTTTCCCCCCAGTCGCTCAGTGTCTCCGTCTCTGTGTCTATCTGTCTGTCTGTCTCTGTCCGTGGGCGTGTCTCTCTCATACCCTCAGTTGAGCAATCACAGAACTTCCACGTGAAGCATACACGGGCAAGCATAGACAAAGGCTTAAAGCACGAACCGGACACACGTGTGGCCAGTTTACAACCAACCCATAGGAATAACTTTCGCAAAGATACACCTGTTTACTCCGCGGCAACAGCAAAACTGGCATACCGCCAGGCTCCATCTTAGGAGACCATCGGGAGCGTCCGGACCACCCAAACAGCTCCCCCTTTTTTCCTTTATAAAAGAATGGCAGGGACCGTGCCTGTCTTAGGTTGAGTGGTCGATACTTGTTCTTACCCATCCTCAAAGAATGCATAGCTTGATGCACCTTCTGTCTTAGGTTGATACAAGATCACCACTTCATTACCCGTCTTTGACCACCGGTCCAGCATACTGAGCCATATAGCAGGGGAGCTGCCCGACTCTATGGCAGACAAGGCCTGATGAATGGCTTGTCGATCTATTATTTGAGCCTTACGTAAAGCAATTACCCAACGGAGCAAAAACAATATTGCTATTAAACCTGTAGTTCTGTTAGTAAGATCGTTCTTCCTTAACTTCCTCTAGAATAGTGTTTCCCTCCTCTATAGAATCCTTAAATTTAGGTCTTCTTTAATTTTTCTCAAATATTTTGTAGTTTTCAATATTGTACTTCTTTAGCTGCATTTATTCTATTTGGTGTTTCCCATTCTGTTGAGGGACTTGTTTTAAATGTTCTGTTTGTTGCTAATGTTTAATGCAGTTGATTTATGTACGATGACCCTGTCATTGAACTTGAATTCACATTGCATTTCTTGGAATTGTTTTATTGTTACTTAATTCTGTAGAATTTTCTATATATATAATCATGTCAATGACAGATAGTAACTTTTACTTCTCCCTTTCCCCTATTTGTGATTTTTATTTCCTTTTCTTGATTTATAAAATAAGTTTTGAATTTTGACATCTATTTTTTCCCTTATCTGATCAGATAATCATATAATTATTCCCCTTTACAGCTTTTAGTAATGCCCTTAGAGGATTCTCCATACGGACTCTAGACATCTCAGAGCCCATAGCTTATATAGTTAGTGGCCGCTTTCCGCGTACCTAGTTTCAGTTTCACTGGACAGCCTTTCGCTTAGTCCGGATAGTCACTAAACCGCGAACGTTCCTCTAGATTAAGTCATTTTACCGCGAACCTTTAACTTAATTTTATTTCCTGGTTTTCATTCACCCACCCCACGAGAGATCCCGGGTTTCGGCACCATTTATCGTCGTCTTTGTCGCCCCCAACAAAGACGCGATCCCAGGAATGTGTATGCAGCTCTGTATCTTGCGCGCCCGTTTCTTTCTCTTTTTCTCTCCCGTTTCCTCCCTCAGTCCCATTTCCTTTCCCCCCCCAGTCCCTCAGTGTCTCCATCTCCGTGTCTGTCTGTATCCGTCCGTGGGCGCGCGCACGTGTGTGTCTCTCTCTCTGTCTCTCCCTCTCTTATACCCTCAGTTGACCAATCACAGAACTTCCACGTGAAGCATGCATGGGCAAGCATAGACAAAGGCTTAAAGCACGAGCCGGACACACGTGTGGCCAGTTTACAACCAACCAATAGGAATAACTTTTGCAAAGATACACCTGTTTACTCCGTGGCAACAGCAAAACTGGCATACCGCCAGGCGCCATCTTAGGAGACCATCGGGAGTGTCCGGACCACCCCGACAATTCCATATTTTGGGGTAGTGTGTTCTGAGCCCCAACAATTCACAGGTTCTAGGAATTAAGGTTTAGATATGTTGTGGGACATTTTTTCTGTCTATCACACTCCCCTTTAAAGGCTACACCTCCTTTAAGAGATCCTGGCATCTCATTAGCTTTTTGGTGGACACTGACTTTTATACTGAGTGTATTGTTGACTCTAATGAGTTAGCATTGAGGCTGATCTTGGCTTGGTACTGACTATAGAATGTTATACTAAATGAATATCAGTTAGCTTTGCACTGCTGTTCCAATTCTGTTGATATCATCTTAGTGCCATCAATCATACATTTGGTATTTCTGCCAACTAATTAATCTGGAAATTTAAATTTGCTAAGCACTTGGTTAGTTTTGTCAGTGATTGAGATGTTTGGCAGGCCTGGCTGAAAGCAGAGCCCTGGGCACCTCACCAGAAACCTCTCTCCATTCAGGTCCATTCAGGTGGCTCCTTTCCCATTCCATCCTCTCTCCTCATAGGATCCCTACTGATTTGTGTCTTGTGCTGGGTAGGACTTGGGAGTAATGATTTCAGATTGATCAAATTTTATTTCCCATATTCCAAACCCTATTTTAAATACCTTAATTTTATATCCACTCTGACTTTTGGAGCTGTCACTTTTGAGCATCTGACACTATGGGAAGATAGGATATAGGACAGTGGGTCTTAAACTTTAGAGATATGGGACAATAGGTCTCAGACTATCACCCAGAGGGCTTGTTAGAGCAGACTGTGGTCCCTGCTGCAGTTTATGGGGAGGCAGGTCTAGGGAGAGACCTTGAAAATTCACATTTCTTATAAGTTCTTGAATGAAGCTGATGCTGCTGGCCTGGGAACCAGCATTGACACCCACTGTATTCCATTATGTCTTCACATACACAAAGATGTCAGGACTTTAATTGCTTCTCTATGAATGTTTAGCCACAACAGGTGTTTAATATTTGCTAAATAATGAATAAGCACTTAATGACTTGAATTAAAAGGCTGAGCACAAAGACTAAAGCATGGTTTAGTGCTGTTTTTCAACCAAAATAAAGTGGATTTAAGGAGCTCATTCTGCACCTGCACTTCTGGGCTATCTTTGGTCCTTAGATCCATTTTAAGCTCAGGGTCCTGGCACTTCTTTCTCCCAACTGGTCCCTGACTCCAGTACTGTCAGTCATTCACATGAGGTGTGGCCCCCTCCAAGCAGAATTTCCATCACCCTTTTGACAGCTGGGTGATGGATATTTCAAAAGCTGGCCCTTCTGGGAGATGGTGGAGATAGGTCTTCAGGATACCAAACACTGACAAAGAGAGTTCCCCTAAGGCAGGCTCAGCATTGGGCATCCAGGAGACCCACCTGTCTTAGCTTCTCTGGCTAAGTTTTCCCAGACCTGAAGACCCCAGGCCCAGAGGGACACATCCCAACCTTGCTGATCTGATTTTAAACAGAACTACCTGTAAATTTACTTTACAAAGTAATCGATATGCATTTCCTCATCCTCTTTCTTTTGCTGTGCTATTCAGAAACATCTGAATGCTCACGGCTGCTTCACCTTCTGTGAGATTTCAATCAATAACACAGATGACCAGGTGCAGAGGAAGGTCCATGTCACAGGGGCTAACTGCCTGACACAGATGACTGAAATTCCCAGGCATTTTCACATTGATGTATTTTATTAAGTAAATAAAACACAAGGTTGATCTATACTATAGTTGGAAAGGTCTACTCCAAGTTCATGTTAAAACCTAATCACCAAGGTAGTGGGGGTGTTAGGAGGTGAGTCCTTGGGGAGGTAATAAGGACAGAGTTATCATGAATGAGATTAGTGCCCTTCTAGCAGAGAAGGAAGAGAGCTCCTTTCTCCCCTGCAAACCAGGTAAGCACACAGTTAGAAGGTGCCATCTATGAAAACTTCTAAACTTTCTTAAACTATGTTCTAGGTGTTTTAAATGAACTCTTATTCTTTGATCTTACATCATTCATTCCTTGTTTCTATCCACAGCCTTTGTGAAGATTGATGTTACATATTCAATATATTTAAGAAAATGACTTGCACCTGTAACTCATTGATTCCTTGCCAAAAGACATGAAATTCCAGGAAAGGAAGCCAACAGTGTTGTTCGCCCCGCCGAGAACATAAATGCGGTAATGAGTATTCAGCTGATATTCTGTTCACGGCAGGCGGTGGCATGGCTCTCTGTCCTTTCCAAGTCTTACTCCTTCCTTTCTCTTGCATTTCAGCTTTAGCCTGCGTGACTCTTGCAGCCAAGATCTCTGAGGCATCCCAAAGGAAACAGCCCCTAAACCACTGATCAGGAAAAGTCCCCAAATCACCTGGGAAGCTTAGGGACCTGGCGTCCAGCAGGGGGAGCCCTGGTTTCTGTCTGGGGGACGACCTCGCTTCGCGTCAGCAGCGTCCGGATGCGACAGCCGCGCAGGGACGTCCCGCGCGTGTCTGAGGTGCTGCGAGGTGACTCGGGCTTGCAGAGAGGCATTGGCCTCTCTCCGAGCCTGGAGCTCAGCCGGGCGACAGGCGAGGGACGACTTGGCCCCCGACGGGCGGATGATGGACAGCGCGGCGCCGGGCAGCGAGCGCGCGGGCGGTGACGCGGCGGGCGAGCGAGGTCACAGAGTCACTAATGGCCCGCTCCTGCGCCGGCGGAGGAAATGGCCCTGCCCAGCATTGATCTTGGAAGTGGCTGAGTCGGCGCTGCGGTTCTGAGGAGTCCAGCCGCCTCGCGCCAGATGCCCTTCCGTGTCCATCGTGCAGCCCTGGACCCACCCATTCCCCTCCCAGGCTCTCCCTCCCCTCCCTCTCTCTTTTCTCATTCTGTCTCTCCTTCCCTCTCTCTTCCCCTGTCTGTCCGCCCCTTCACTCCTCCCTTTCCCTCTCCTGTCTCTTCCTTTTAAAATGTTTCCAAATTTCCAGCCAGGAGCCCTGTTTTTGATAGGAGATCTATCTTACATTGAGATTTTCAAGATCAAAGGCCACTGGAAGCAATTTTGTAAACTTTGCTTTTTTCCAAGGATTGTGGCTCCAGGAGATGGGGCTGTTTAAATAGCTACAGTCCCAAACAGGCTCCTCCCCTCTACTTTGAAGCTACGAGGAAGGTTGGAGTTCTGAACGTTTTTCCTTGAGGAAATTTGGGAATTCTGAGGTCCACGTTCTCAAGAAGGAGTGCCTGGTGGAAGTGTACTGGGCAGTTAGTACATGCCAGATGTTGTGCTGGGTCCCCTCCAATCCCCTGACTCTCATTTAACAGAAGACAAAATCAGGGCTCAGGAATGCATGGTAACTTGCTAGCTGACCTACCTAGTCTTGGCCAAAGAGAGATGGGTTATCCAACTCCAACTCTGGAAGGGTCTCCATCCTCCCCCACACCTTCCAGGAAAGCAGTTCCAAGGATTGATTGAAGGGAGACCATCTCTTCAGCAGATGGAGAGAGAGGTGGCAAAAGGTGGTTCCAAATCCTTTGCCCTACACTTCAGGGTCAAGATGTGGGCAAAATGGGGGTGCAGAGCTTGCTTCAAGGTACTCTTAGCATCAACATGACCAGTATTTCCCCCGGTGTCCTGGCATTTGCCTAGCTTGGGGGTGAGGGTAGGGTTAGGTGCTGTATTAATTTACTAGGGCTGCCATAACAATACCATAGACTGAGCGACTTAAACAACAGAAATTTATTTTCTCACAGTTCCAGAGACTGAAAGTCCAAGTTCAAGGTGTCGGCAGGGTTAATTTATCCTGAGATCTTTCTCTTTGGCTTCCAGATGTCCAGCTTCTCTCTGTCCTCATATGGTCTTTCCTCTGGGCATGCACAATGCTATCATATTTCTCCAAGAACAAGTCATAATTAGATAAGGGTCCACCCTAAAGGCCTGGTTTTAACTTGATTACCTCTTTAAAGACCCTTTCTCCAAATGGATTTAGGACTGTAACTTGGAATTGGTTGGGGGAGAAGGGACACATTCAGCCCCCGACAGAAGCCCAAATAAGTTTTAGATGTGTGATGACACACCCCGCAAAATGTGAACTTTCACATGCAAATGATTTATTTTTTATGCATGCACATAAACATCTTCCTTAAAAAGAGACATCCATGAGAAAAATGCCCAAACACTCTGTACATTGCCTATTCGTTGTTTTTAAGAGTCACGAGTCTTTGGTTTGGCTCAAGAAAAATTATGTGTGAAATCCAATAAATTAGAAGTCTATTGCTCAACCACTTTTGAAAAATGCCTATCACAGAGGCCAATTTTTTTCCTCCTATCAAGTCTTGTGATTTTCTATGAAACCAGATCTTTACAAGAAAAGGCTGAAGTGTGCTGGAGGGTGTAGTACAGGATTTAGGACGCTAGGTGGCGCTTGGGGTAGAAGCGAGGAGGAGACAAAATGTCCGCAGGCTCACTTGGTTCAGGCTCTTGATTTGATTTGAATGAAGAATGCATCCAGTCATTCTTGAAGTTGAATTTCTTCAATCAAAAAGGAATCTATTTCTCTGAATCTAGTGGAAAAGTCAGGTTAGCCTCTGTGTGCGTGCATGTGTGTTTTAATGAGCAGTTTGTAATCTAGGGATCATAATTGAACCAGACTGTAATGGTTGTTATTATCTGGAACTCTTTTTGCTCTATCAGAAATGTTAGGCATCATCTGTGTTCTCTTTGGGATGGCACCTTCAAATCTCTTCTTCCTCTTGTTCCCACAAGGCTGCGAGCCTCCTGGGTGCAGACTCTCCCTCCACGGTGGGAGTAAAGATTCATGTCTCTGCTGAATACACTGGCTGTCTGTAGGCAGGGTACTGAATCAATTGAGTCTGAGAGCGTAATGTTAGGAGAAAGGGATGAAAAAGTGTTTGTGAAGTGCAATGCTCATCATGTGCAATTCCCCAGGCCATGTACTACAGAGCTTCACCTTAATTTAAATTCTGAGGTTGGAGTGGAAAGTATCAGGGTATTGCTAGCATATGACGCTCATGGATTCTTATTCATTTGTTCTCCTAGGCTATTGTGGGTCGGTGGGGGACTCTAGATTACATGGCTATAGCTCCTCCATCCATCTTGCTGGATGAGGCAAGGGCAGGGCAATAGATGACGTACACATGATTCGTGAATGTTCTCCTGAACTGTCTCTTGTCTGCTAGGTCTGAAGTTACAGGGCTTCTATTTCAACACCAGTTGCTCACACCACATTCCTTGTTCAATGGTAAAACCAGATTATTTCATGATTTTCAGTTGCAGCTGCACATTTTACTGTTTGTGTTGGATGGTTTCCAGTGTTCCCTCCTCCTATTTATTCTAGAACTTTCTCTACTCTTAGGGCCTCAGAGGCTGTTCTTTGTGAAATGGTCTAATCCCTGTCTACCAGCTCTCTTGACTTCTGGCTTTCCAGCTGGGCTCAGGCATTGATGGAGGAGACAGAAGTGAGATGTCTAAGCCTGTGGTCCCTTCCTGCTGGCGGTGGCAAGTTCCTCTGGGGCCCTGCTCCTCTCAACAACCCTGCAGGGACCTCTCATGGTTTGCTTTGGCATCACCTTCTGCCCTCACCCCTTGAGGTTTGGTGTGAAGCAGCTTCCTGCTCTGACGCCCTCGGTTGGTTTGTTCACCTGTCCAGACCCCCCTCTGTAAACAGGCTCTTCATTAAGTAGGCCCTTCTCAGCCAGCCCCTGGAGACACTGGCTCTTCCTGCTAGCCCTCGATTGATTCACTGTCCAACCAAACTGGGGTTCATAACTTAGCCTCTTTGAGCCTCCATTTCTTTCTAAAATGGGAACATTAATATCTACTTTACTGGTTGTGAGCAATAAATATAATAACTACTATAAAACAAGATATTAATTTCATATGAAAATTTGTAGTTATCAGCACAATGAATGCCACAGGTTAGGAACTTGATCAATGTTTTTATTCATTTATGTTGGTTTTTTTCATGAACGGATAGATTTATGAATGAATTGATGCTCAAGCACCGTAGGAGCACATTAACACGTGAGTACCACATGCTCCCCTGGTGGCCAGCACACATGAGGGTCCAGGGCACAGACTCTGAGGCCAGACTGCGTGTGGGAGAAGCCTGGGCTCTTTCAAGCTCCATGTGACCTATGTGTGCCTCAGTTTCCTTAGCTCTTAAGTGTAGCCAATGATAGGACCCCACCCCCCATGTGGATGCAGACAGGATTATATCAGGTAATATGCAAAGCATGAGCTTTTGATTATTTCTGGAACGTACTAAACTGATGTTGCCCCCTCCTTCTTGTTCTCGGTGACTCCCCCCCCCCCCCCAGTAAAGGCTGCACAAGTTCAATTGCCATTTGCAGCCACATTCAGCAGGAACCTTGCTGGTGGCAGGGGGCAGCCTTTGGGTCTCATCTGTCCCAGTGGCAGCTTGAGACTGGGTCCCTGATGCTTTGGGGTAACAGTTCAGAGGCCGGGCAAGGCTTGAGTGCTAGACTCAAGCTGTTCCCCTCAGCAGAGAGCAGGCTGGAAGGTTTTAGCCCCCAAGCTCAGAGTCAGCAGACAGTCCATGTGGAACAAGTCGACAGATGGTGGGATGAGCGGCCACATCCCTGTCTCTGTGGTGTTCCTTCAGTCTGGGAAGCTGAGGGGCAGCCTGAGCAGAGAGGGCTTCTGAACAGGGGCCTCCTCTGGCTCCTTGGGATGAAGGTCCCGCCAATCATATTCCTCCTTCCTGCCAGGATGCAGAAGTGTCCTCTCCATCCTTGAATCCCAGAAGTGGAGTGGAATGTGCTGCAGACGTGTAGCCTCCTTCACTGTAGCTCCCTTCCACATGAGCTCTGGGAGGATGGAGTCGGAGCCCATCTTGTGGGCGTCATGAGTGTTGAAGTGTGGTGGCTGCAGAGAGGGGGAGGTTGGTTCCCAATTCTGCCCCCACCAGCCTTTGTGTTGGTTTGTGGCAGGAGGATGGGACCATTTGGCATGTGGAACTCCTGTCAATGTTATTTCAGTGCTTTATTAACTAAATCTTCTATGAGTAGGCCCAGGAAGACCCAGAAGTTGGCACTGCTCTACCTAGAATTCCAGGAAAACCGAGTGTACCATCAGGATGGAACCATCTCCCCCTTTTAGGCATAGAGTGGATAATTTAGAATGTTTTACTCTTCCTTCGGGTCCTGTTTTCTGTCCCTGTGGTTAATAGCTGTACCTGTGCAGGTGTTCAGTCAGTGATGGATCAATGTGTGACAGTGGTCCCACCAGGTTAGGATGGAGGTTAGGATGGAGCCCAAGCATACCTCTCGCTCAGTGATGGATGGCTAGCAGTCTTAATTTGTGTCACAACAGCGATGTTGCCCAATGACACAGTTCTCAGAATGGTCACCAGGGTCGAGCAGCTTATTACGGCCTTTTGGTCTCCTGTTCACAGGCCCTCTTTTAATTTTTCCACTCCTTTCCAAAATTTCGATTTTTAGCACAGAACAATTATGTCTTGGTAAATTCTTTTGTTTGTAATTTCCTAAATTCTTTTGACATAAACGCATGTAGATTTTGTTAGAGTTTTCTGTTTCTTTTGTCTTAAAATAACATTTTATTACAGAGGCATGTTTGATCTGAGATCTGATGTGACCTCCCAGGCTTTTTATGGTTAACCCATGATTCACATTTTGCGTCTCTAGCTTCTTTGCAGGTTTCCAAGTGGGCCCAAACCTCGTCCCTGTGGAATGTCGACTCAATTTGGGGAGTCCTTTTGACATCCCAGCCGCTGTGCCCTGGAGTCTGAGTCTCTTCTCCCCTTTCACTGATGTTCCCCATGACTTCAGTGGGAAAGTCTCAATTTTATTACTTCAGCTGTGGTTGGGGCTATGAAGAAGCTCATGCTCCAGGTCTGATCCTTTTGTGAGGACACCTAGAGGGCACCTGCCTGGCCTGTGGACCATGGGGACTTCTGCTGGGCTCTTTTCCCTTCCAGGCTAGCCCTGGGGGGCCCGTGACGACAGAACTCAGTCTCCTGCTCCGTGCCCAGGTGAGCCAGCCTGCTTCTGCTGCGGTTGTTACCAGATGAAACCTGAGGGAGGAAGGCCAGGTATTTCCCAAACGTCACGGAACATGAGGCCCCAGGTGACTCAGCGAGGTCAGAGTCTGCAGTGGCATTGGTGGCAGCAGCCACAATTGGCAAGTGGGAGCCTGGAGGGAGGCGGGGATGTTAGTGACTGATTGTCTCCTCCCCGACCTGCCTCGTCTGGGCTCTGCCGGGCCTGTGATTTCATCATGCACACCTTTGTAAACAATCCATTTAGCAACCAAATTATACACCGGGTAATTATAGCTTCCAGCCTCATGTCAGGGGTTCCCGGCTCTACAACCTGCAACCGAGGGGGACTGGCTTTTGCTGAAGTCTTGATGAGGCATCCGGGAGAGATGGCATGTGGGGGTGGGTTGCCTTGACTTATGCTAATTGTCTGCGGGTCTTGTTTTGACAATCCCGAAATTGTGTTTGGACTGTTGATTAGATCAATATGGGAAACGGGGCTGGTGCAGTTTGTCTGTGAGGAAAGAACAATCTGGGTAAGATCAGCTCCTTCCGTGTGAAGGAGGGAGTCCCTTCACAGCCCAGGCCACCCCTCTGTTCCACTTGAAGCTGCCTTTTTCTGCACCGGCTCTTAAAATGGGCTGGGGACACCCTAGCAGAGGCCAGGAGCTGGACGGCAGGTGGAGTGACAGCAGAGGGCAAGGCTGGAGCGAAGGCCAGCCTGTGCATTCAAAGCGAGGAATCCATGGGGGCCAGGGGTGTGGCTCAGCAGTAGGCGCTTGCTCAGCATGCGTGTGACCCTGGGGTCAGTCTCCAGCTCCAAAAACATTAAATCAATAGTAAATAATTAAATTCATAAAAGGAGGTATCCAAGGGTTTACTCTGAGCCTCCTTTGGTGGCTCCACAGACGATCCTTTTACAATAGGGCACAGTGGGCGGGGAGAAGGGCACCGAGTGGGAGATGGCGGCAGTAGGGGTGACCTTGGAAGTAGCCACAGCTGAGGAAACCTTGAGTAGGGCCCTGTGCTGGCGAAGGAGGGGGTATACCTCAGATTTCCTGAAAACGGCATCTGCTGGTGATGCTTGGGTTTGTGACCTTGCTGTTCATGGAGATCTGATGATTCTTTACACCTCTGGTGACAGAAAGACTTCATCCCTGCAGCTGAGGACAGGAAGCCCCACAGCCATTTACACATGCTGCATCCAAGTCAGCAGTCCGTCCAGCCTGTGATTCTGCGGCTGGGGTTCCCTCTGCAGGTGCATGGTCTCTCCATGGCAGAGGCCCAGCGACTGACACCTGCATGGAAGGGGACAGGAACCGGAATGAAAATGAGCATCTCCAGGTTTCCTTCCCTGCCCATCAGAGAGCTTTGCGTCTCTGCTGACTGGCCTTTCCCATCCTGTCCACTGGGAAGGGGCCGCCATGTTTAGAATGCTTCCCTGCTTACTCCACTGTGGCTGGTGAAGAGTTCTTTGGAATGATTTTAGGACAGAGATGCTGCAGTACAAGGGAAGTAGACGGGGAAACAGAAGGAGATTTAAAGAAGTGTTGCTGTGACCCCTGTGTCTCAGTTACAGTGTTTAAGAAATGTATAAAGAAAACACAGACAGTCGTTTTGAGATTCTTCGCCGCAGCCCTGGTCTGAGACTGGACCACATGGGTCATGGAGCAGCAGTCTGTGGAAGCAACATGATCAGTAAGGCTGGACAGTAGCTATCACTTTCCTGTCTTTTGGGAGAACCTGGCAAATCAAGGTCTTCTGGCTTAGTCTACATCCTTGAGAGCTTTAGCACACACACAGACCCTGGGATTCAGGCTCTGATCTCAGTCCAGCAGGAACTGAGGGGAAAAACATTTGTTTCCCTCAGAACCTCAGCACACATTCATGAAAGCCTTCCAAAAGGCTGTGTCTAGGGCCAACTTCACTGGGCATTTAGAGGGCTGTGCCCATTTTTTTAAGTCCATTTCTGGGACTCTTTGTAGAACTATGATCCCATTTAAAAATTTGCCTGAGTGCTTCCTCAAATGCAATGGATAATTTGCTTGGCTGTACTATTAGCATATATTTGCATATTTGTTTCCTCATTAAAATAAGAGTAAGAAGAAAAGGCTAATTACACCAAAAGTGCGTGAGTCGCCATGATTAAAACCACATTCAATAATTTTACTCACTGATTTTGAAATCCTGAGCGATCTGCTATTCATCATTAAATTATTCTTACCATGTTTTAGCTGTGTACTTAATGTTTGCGGGAGGACTTCAGGTCAGGGGCTGTGGAATTGGAACTTGAATCTATTCCTAGGGCTCAGGAAGACTTGAATCAAATGGAGGAGGAAGGACACATGTGGAAATTATACCTCCACCAGAAGAGGACTGGGAGCAGGCACCCTCAGTGGTCTCATCAGCCTATGGAGGGACTGGATCCAATCCCTGCACATACCAAATTCTGTGGATGCTCAGGTCACTTAGATAAAAAGGTGTAGTATTTGTTTTTAATCTATACACATCCTCCCATAGACTTTAAAGCATCTCTAGAGTACTTCCTTATAATATCTAACATAATGTAAATGCCATGCTATGTTGTCTTGTTTAGGGAACAATGGCAGGTGGATAAAGTCTGCACATGTTCAGTATGGACAAAACTTTTTTCCAAATATTTTGGATCTACACGATTAGTTGAATTCATGGATACAGATTGCATTGTTAAGATTCTTGGTCTTAAGTTGGGTGTGGGCTTATTATTATGCTTCATAATCAAATAATATTATTAGATTCATAATTGTACAAATGTTATTAGGTTCTTTTGAATATGCTGTGTATTACTTGTGTGTGTGTGTGTGTGTGTATGTGTGGGTGTTACTGGGGATTCCTCCCAGGGCCTCACACATGCTAGGCAAGTGCTCTACTATGGAGCCACATCCCTAGCCCTTTTAATTCGATTTTGAGACAGGGTCTCACTAAGTTGCCCAGGCTGTTCTTGAACTTGCAGTCCTTCTGACTCAGCCTTCTGAGTTGCTGGGATTACAGGCATGAGCCACTGCACTTGGCTCAGGTTTTTTGTTTTTTACTTAGAGCTATCTCGGGAGAGTTGTTGCTTTTTATTCATGATAAGGGGCCAATCTTCTTGAGAACACTGAGTTCTGAAGAGTTAACTTTTAGGAGCATGGAAAACAGAAAGTCCTAATTTGGACACATTTTTATGAGACTCCTGGAGTTTCCATCAGCTCAGGTAAGTCTAGGTAAGTAAAATAAGTAAGTCGGGGAGAATTGCCCTCCTGGCCTGCGTGGGCCCTTGGTCTATTAAGTGACACACTGATCTTACTACAATTGTGGTTCCCTCCCTGGCAGCCAGCACTGTCATTTAACACCACCACAGTGGCACTACTGCTTGGGCCTCCAATGGTAAACACATGACTTCTGGACCTTCTAATGAGATTGAGTCCTGAAGTTGAGGCCTGTAGACCATCTCATCAGCCCTGCGAGGCGTGCAGACCATCTCATCAGCCCTGCGAGGCGTGCCGGGGGACAGGAGGGGAAGAGCTGGCAAGAAGGGTCCCTTTGCCTTTGCTTCCTGCAGTCCTTGCTGGTCACAGCACCCACACCTTAAGGGTTGCTGTGGGAGGTTTGGCAAGTGTCAGGAACAGAGAAGGGGCAGCCATGCCTCTGAGCCAACACCCACCCTGTCTCCATCCTCCTGGTCCAAACACCTGTCCTTCTCTGGTGCTGAGCTTCCTTCCTGATGCCTCCACCTTCTCTCAGTCCTCCCCGGTTCCTGCTCCTTTAGTGACACAGCTTCCTGAATGATGGATCTCCCTGTCTTTCGGCCGTCCCTCCCCATCAAGAGAGGCAGATCATTTTGATTTTCTTTCTCAAAATATTCCAGGCTCTGCCCGTTTCCTGCGAAGACAAGTCTCATTTTGGCTGGTATTGGGGGCCTCCTAGGCTATGGCTCCAGCCTTCCTCTCATGGTTCCAGTGGGTCTCTCTCTGCCCCAGCTGCTCTCATCTCCGTGCAGGTCCTGGCTCACTGCTCAGGCCCAGAGCCTGGCTCTTCTTGCACAATTATCTCAGGGTCTGTTGTCTTCTTGCCGTTTTCCTTTTGGCATCCTAGATGCCTGGAGAAGGCAAAGTGTGAGACGACAGGGGGGTTAAGAAGAACTTGCTCTGGCCAAAAGTGCAGCTCAATGATAGTGTGCGTGCTCAGCATTTTTAAAGCCTCAGGAAGAAGAAGAGAAAGCAGAAGAGGAGGAGGAAGCTTCCAGGCAAAATAGAATAAGCACTGACTATGACGGGCAGCCGTCACGTACAAAGCCCACACCTCTCAGGCCTGTCTGCACCTCCCCTGCCTTCCTCTTGCCCCCAACCCATCCCCTTTCAGGGCAGATCACCCACCAGGTGACTTTGGGTGCTCCTGTGCTGAGTTTCTTGAATCCATCTCTTCTTTTCCAGTTTCACTGTCCCAACTTAGCCCAGATCCTAACCAGATCCTTGTCGGGGTGTTTTCAAATTTCTTCCTAATTTCTCCTCCACCCTGCTTAACTCTCACTGCGCAAGTCTCCCCAGCACACTGGACGAAGATGTCAACAACGTGCCCAGACCGAGATCCAGGTTCCTTTACCTGCATTTGAGCCTCCCAACTTGCTTTTCCTTTTGTACTTTCCTCAGCCTCTGTGACTACACAGGCCACCCTCCTGTCCTGTGACAGCCTTTGCTGTGTTCTTACCCTCTGCCCTTGGGCCCCACTGTCACCTCCCTTCTCCTGACAGGGAACACCTCTGAGTACCTGGTACGCCTTCTTTTACACTGAGAAATGAAAGAGATGGAACTCATCCTTTGTCTTTTCAGACTCAACTCAAATCTTCCATTGATTGATTGATTGATTCAGGATCTATCTACTCTAGGTCGTTGTTCTAGAAACTGTGAGGGATACCACATCGCATAAGAACCCTGTTTGTTCCTCCGGAGGCACCATGCTACAGATCTCTTGGTCTTTCTCCATGAAACCTAATGTCCCCTCCCCACTCAAGCCCATGGAAATGCAGCGAAATTCTTACTGCTCTGAGTTAATCAGGGTCATTAGGTGAGCAAGAAGCAGAAATGGACTCAAGAGTAATCTTTGACCCAGCCATTCTATTGCCAGGAGGTGACTCCAGAATCCCCCACAGAGGGATGTCAAGGTGGATGGACAAGGATGCCCCTGGTGGCACTGTTTGTATACCCAAACAACCTCAATGTCCACCAAGAGAGACCTGGTTAAATAAATGACAGCTCATTCTTACACCTTTTAAAAAGATTTAAGAAGAATTCCATTTGCTGATACCAAGATGGAGCAACCTCTGAGTTAGATTATGGAGTGAAAAAAGCAAAAAGCAGCACAGTATGAAAAGTGTGATCCATCTCCATAATTTGAAAAAATGACACACTATATATTTTGGTAAATGCACACATTTATTTTAGTGGAAAATAGACAAGAAGCTTAATAACAGTGATTCCTTTGGGAAATAGAAAGAGAAGTTCTTATATTTTATTATATGCTGTTGGATTTTCTTACTTTGTGTCATTGACCAAACTTACTGGGAAACTTCAATAAGTGGTGGAATCATGGGACAATTTTGGTTTCTCCCTTAGAGTTTTCCATATAAAAAGAAGTGCAAGCATTGCAGATTCTCAGGCTATGCACCAGCTGTCCTGGGTTGTGGAGGTGGAGGTGCCAGGAAGGGGTGGGATTCAGGATGATGTGAGCTTTTGCTGAGGGGTCAGGTTTGAGAATCACTTCAGGAGCTTCTGGAACACTGTCACTCTTTCCTCTGGCCCAGGGGAGGTGAGGATGTGGGGTCTGGCTGGCTGTAACCCTTTTACTTCCACGAAACAAAGCTGGTGGTCCATGACCTAAGGACAAGCAATGACAGAGAGAAACAGGGACCCTGGTGACATCTTTGGGCCACAGAAGCATGCCTCACCCAAAGGATAGCCCTGTCTCTAGACTTTTCAGTTAGGAAGCCAATAAATCCTCTTTGTTGTTTAAGGCAGCTTGAGTTCCGCCATTCGTCACGTGTGACATTAAGAATCCTGACTGATAGACTTCCATTAACCGAGACCAGCTGAGTATGTCTTTATCCCTTGCAGCCTGAAATTGCCTAATTTATAAAGTATTTAATGATGTTTCCAAGAGAAACCCTCGTCTGGCACCCTGGGCTCCATCTGATTGCCTGCTATATTTCTACCTCTAGAAATGAACTGTCAAACCAAGAAGTATGTCCTTGGATGCATCTTCCATGTTTGTGAAAGAAATATGCTTTCTGGTCACCCTTTGTCATATAACCCTTGAATAAATTTAGATTCGAAGGATTGAGGGCATAACCAAGAAATATTTCTTGTGATTTAACTGATATCTGGGTTTGCTCCTTGAATCACTTCATTGACAGCTATGTGTTGAGCGTTCGCCATGAGCTGGAAACCCTGCTAGGCCCTGGGTGTGGAGACGGTGGGAAGTAAAACAGATACGCTCTTTACCTTCATGGAAGTTAGACGCTAATAGGGAAGGTAGACACTAAACCAATGACCAATAATCACACAGATAAACAAGGCCTTTATATACTTAGATAACTGTATAAAAGAAAAGCTTAGCAGTGATTTCTAACCTACATGAAGAGGATAAAATAGATCCTTCTAAGGAGATGAATTTAAGCTGAGAGTTGAAGAATGAGTTGCTATTAATTAGGCAAAGAATGAGGAAAAGAGTGTTCCAAGTAGGAAGAAAAGCATGTGCAAAGGCCCTGAGGTGTACAAGAGCTTGACTCATTTGACTGTTTTGTATAGCCACTGAAGTGAGTGAGGGGAAGCTCTGTAGGGCACAGGGCCAGAGAGACAGGCAGGGAATCTATGTTAGCCTAAGTGAAATGGGCACCAGTGAAGGTGGTGACACAAAGCAAGAGAGAGACATGTTCTGAGTTGTGTTTTTAAAAGGATCTCTTTAGTTTATTGTGCATAGAATCGATCCAAGAGGCCGAGGGTGAAAGCAGTGAGGCCTGTTGGGGAGTGTTGCAGAAATCTGTGTGAGTTTCTGGGGACTTGAGTCAGGTGGTGGCAGGAGCAGGAGAGAGTGGCAGGCAGGAGGGAGGGGTGTCGAGGAGGACCACCAGCCTCCTGCCTTGAGCCACTAGACAGATGGGGAGGGGCCCCCGGATGTGGAGATTCATCTTGAGTTTCATCTGTGTGGATGCATCCTTGTGCTGGGACAGGTAGAAATTTCATCTCCTGTCTCAGCTGATTGGCTGGAGCCAACCAACCCTTTACAAAGACAGATTTTCTAAGCTTGTCCAGAAGCCAGGCAAGTGTGGGATAGCACACTTCACTGCTCTCCTGGAAGGGCAGGCAGATAAAGGAGGCAGGAAGCCAGTGGAGTGGGGGGATTGGAGGGGAGGGCTGGGAAGACGTCTGGTCACCTTGTCACTTCCTTTGCAAGACCCTTGGATCACTGCCTCCTTTGTCCAGGACCTTTAGTCCTGAGATAACTGCAGGAAGAATCGAGGCCCCAGAACCATGAAGGGCACATAGCCCCTCAGCCCTGGGGACATCTTAGCATCCTGGTTCTTTTAATTACTTGAAGATTTTCATTTCTTTGGCCTATAAGTAGTAGAGGCATATAGGAGTCTCATTTTCAATTTATTAACTTATTTTCAACAAATTGTAGTAACAATGGTATAAAAGAAATTTCTGGAAGGAAACATATTCATTATTCCATGACCCAAGTATAACAATATCTTTTTTGAAAAAAAATATTTTGCATATAACCTTCTAGTTCTTCATACATATTAATTCAGTTCACCACATTCTAATTGAGCACTTAGTACATACCAGGCTTTGTTCTCGGTACCCGGGATACAGACAATAGCAAAATGGAACGAGGTCAACAAACATGCATATTTCAAATAGTTAAGCATACAATATGCCATTTTAAAACTTTAGGACTTTTAAATGGTATTCACATTTTTCTAAATTATTTAATGCCCACGTGGTATGCCAACTTGTTAAGAATAGAATTTATTAAAATATTCACCAACTGGGACCACTGTCTCTGCAAATAGACACTGGGAATGATTCTCACTGCTGCATCCCCAGCCTCCAGCACCATGCCCAACACACAGAAGCAAATATTCAGTAAATATGAGCAGAAATGGCTCTTCATTTCTAGTTTGGGAATCACACTAACACAGCAACAATCATCTTTGTACCTAGAGGCTTCTGTTGAATGATTCCTGAAGACAGTACATTTCAAATTTGCTCATCAAAGTTCTCCCAGAAGCAAGAGAAAATGAACAACTGGGGGTGGGGGTCAGGGTGGGCTCTCAATGGTGACTACAAAATACACATGTATTTAAATATAATTAAAATGATGTGGTCCAGGAAAATGTTTGTAACCTACAGCATTAAGTCTTTCCTGTTTACTTCTGCACATCTCTGAAGAGAGTAGCACTTTACTTTGGTCTACACAACAGGTTCAAGAGGCATTCCCAAGAGTGGAATCTATGGGCCAAATGATATTGCTCTTTTTTGAGAGGAGTGGGTACCAGGGATTGAACGCAGGGGCACTCAACCACTGAGCCACATCCCCAGCCCTATTTTGTGTTTTATTTGCAGATAGGGTCTTACTGAGTTGCTTAGAGCCTCACTTTTGCCGAGTCTGGCTTTGAACTCTTGATCCTCCTGCCTTAGCCTCCCGAGCCCAGTCACTGGAATGATACTGCTCTTGATAGTTATTGCTACATATTATGTTCCTAATGTTTTTATAGCTTTGAGGGGGTTGTGCTGGGGATCAAACCCAGGACCTTGCACATGCTAAGCATTTGCCCTATCACTGAGCTACACCCCCAGCGCCTGATAGCTCTTTTTAGTGCTGTTAAACCTCATGGCATAAGCAGATCAGTTGCACCCCAAGCTTGCCAGAGCTGGTAATGCTCTGGGTTGCTGTGTCATTCCAAAACACGCAGGAGTCCCGATCACCAGGACCTATGGACACGGCCTGATTTGAAAATAGGGGTCTTACAGATAACCAAGTTAAGATGAGGTCACAAGTAGTCCCCAATCCAATATGTGTCCTTATAATGTGGGGACATTTGGACACAGAGACAGGTGGCTAGCAGGGAAGACACCCTGGGTACATAAAGACAGAGATCTGGTGTAACCAGCAAGCCACGGGGGCCAAGGTCTGCCAGCAAATCCCCAGAGACTGGGAGAGGAGGCCTGGAACAGGGTCTTCCTCACAGGCCTCAGAGGATACGAAGCGGCTAACACCTTGATCTTGGCCTTCTCATCTCCACACCACGAGACAAATTTCTGCCGTCAAACCATTCAGTCTGTGACACTTCACTGTGGCAGCTGAGCAAGTTAGTACAGAGGCTGTGCATAAAAACCTTTTTTTTTTTTAACTTAGTGGGCATCCAATGACTCCTGAGTCCTGCTTTGATTTTTTATTACATAACTTGAGAGAATGAACATGTGCCCGGGAGTGTGTTTGCTTACTGAACTCCTGCTTGACTGTGTGTGTCCTGAGGTGGGACCTTGTCCCAGGAGGGAGGTGCCTGCAGTATCTCTGCTTATGTGATGAAGTAAAAGATCATTTAACAGCCTAATTGAATTTTATTTCATGGAACATCTGTCCAATTAAGTCAGACCAAAGAAAATACGGCATTTAATACTTCTGCTTCCTGTCAGCACCTATGACTCCTTTGAATTTGCTGAAATGGGCTTTGAGACAATTCCACAGGGATAATTATTTTGCTCTCACCATCCAGACAGATCTGCTCACGAGCGCTCATTGTGTCTAACAGTCCCTTAGGGCAGGCATGAGGAGGAATGTGCTCACTTCCTGCTTCTGGGACTGGAGTGTCTGCACATAGTAGGGCTGCATACAAGCTGGAGGAATGAGCCTCGAATAGTCAATTGTACCAACAGCCTGTTATCATGTGGGGGTCTGAGGAGGTCTTTCCAGAAAGGAAGTTTCAAAAAAGAGTTTCAGGGTGTCAGGTCTGAGAAGCAGAGCCAGAGACTCATTGTAAAGGGGAGGCTCCCACACCCAGGGTGGGGGGCAATCTCAAGAGCAGGACCTCCTCCAGGGCTTGCAGCCAGGCACCTATTAGGGTACATAATTAGGTGGACTATGAATATGTGTGATTCAAAGAGGCGGGACTTCCCTAGGGGGTTGGAAACTGTTGGGCAAGATTGTATTTCACCATTGGGGGTCTGGTATGTAGGTTTCGGTTTATATCAACAACTCTGGCTGTCAGGTGATGAATCCAGTGATGTGGTCATGGTCCAATCAAACGTTGGTCCCTGGCCTCGTGAGATTAATGGTCTCTTTCTATCCAGGACTTGTTCCTGTTTTGCTACATTCCAGAAAACTTATGGGGAACTGGAAAGTTACAAAGTAATTTACGGGCTGTTGAGTGCATCCTTACATTCTGGCCCTTTTCTGTCCCTTAAATTCCTTTGTCCAGCTCACAAATTGTTACGAGTTGTTTATTCTGTATTTTAACAGGGATGTTTTTCTTTAGAGACAGGGTGTTCCCTGAATTTGTATCCCTAGATCCCTGAATTTGTATCTTAGATCTACTTCTAAGAATGTGAAATGCCTGAAAACCGATCCTATAATGAATCCGGGTACCAAGGCGACTTGCTACAACAGGCAGAACTTCAAGTATCAAGTTTATGTCTCACCAAGTCTGATGTGGGTCAGATGGCCCGCCTTTCTTGCAGCGAGACGGTCCTGTCAGTAGAGGATGAGCAAGGTGGAGGCCTCTAGGGCGGGGAAAGCGAGAGTCACAACAGTTCTTAACTAGCTCAGCCTGGAACTAGAACCTGGTTGCTGATGCTCACTCACATTTCATTGGTCAGCACTAGTCACGTGGCCCCAATCTAACTGGGGCAGGGTGGGACTGGCACGATGTAGAAGAGTTCAAGTGTTGAAGTTTACCAGAAAAGTACCTGGGCCAGTGAATGGGGTTATGCAAGTGCAAGGGTATTCATAATGGAAATCTCTTTAAAACGCAGCCTTGAAAAAAAAAAATCAGAGTTTTTACTATAGAGATTTGAAAATAGTCCACATCTTCCATAGAAGCAATCCTCATGTTCTCCTTTTGAAGGACAGAACAGGAAATAATTGACAAATAAAAAGGGCCCCACCCCTGGCCCCAGTCAGCTGGAAACCAGCTGGGGCCAGAGCCTCAAGGCAAAAAACAAAAAATATTCCTGCTCGTTGGTGCAGTCCCTTCGACAGGTGTCCACCCATGTGTGATTGCGTTGGAGTGTAGGTGAGTTTAGGATTAGAGGCCAAAACTGATTTGTGAGTTTCCTACAACTTTCTCTATCCCACAGGGGCATCATGTCAGAGGCACCTGGGCCCCAGAACAGAGAAGTGGAAGGAGGGTTTGCTACTGAGGTGCTGGGAATCTCCTTGAGGAAGCCAGGGTGTCTGGGCAGAGCCTGCGAATTACCAGTGAGGGGTCCTTGGGGTGTGGAAGGGCTTCCCTGGTGGTGACTCTTGGCCTGCAGGAAAGGTCTTCTGGTTCTGAGTGTCAACCTTAAACACCCACTTGGCCCCAAGTGAAGACCCTGGATGCCAATTCTAACCCCTTTCCAAACCTGCTTTCCTTCTCTTTGAAATAAATGGCGTGTATTGATTAGCAAAACCTTGCTGTCTTTGCTAAAGGCCGTCAGTCATTTCTAATTATGGCTCTGCCCTGGACGTCCTTTCCAAACTCGTTTCACCAAGAAGTTGGTCTGGACAAGAGTGCAGGGGTGACATCTCGCTTCATTGGCTTTGCCCCAAACATATTCCTGATGTGCTTTACCAGTGCCATCGGGGAAGGCATCTGCCAGCCTTGAGTTTGAAAAGTCATAGTACTGGCCTGTTTCACAATTCTATCCCAAGGCTAAGACTCATAAAACTAAAAGTGGTAAGAATTTCTGCTACTTAAGCGCCTGTTTGCATGGCTGGCACTGTGCTAAGTGCTTTATATATGTTATTTTTACACTTTAAAAAGTCGGGATTACAATCATGCCCCTTGTATAAGTAAGGAAAATTGGAACTTTGGGAGGTTACATGTATGTCACTAGCTTGGAGTTTTATACTTAGCAAATGGTGGAGTCAGTTTACAAATTCTCAGGATACTAGCAGATATATAATATTTTCCCATATTTTCCAGATGAGGAAGGAACTACAGGGGTGTTGTGGGATCCTCCCAAAGTGACTCAGTTTATTAGTGACAAAGTTATAACCAAAACCAGGGGCTTGTAATTCAGTCTGGTGGTCTGCCCTGTGTTACCCAAATGCACATTTAACCAGGGTGCCCCTGTCTTTAGACAAGAAGAGAAATCAGCGGCCCTTTAAAAGCAAATGGACATTTTCCTGGTCCTTTGTTAGTACCTTGACCTCTTTGCCAGGAGGCCTAATTCCAACCTGAAAACAGGTTCCCTGACTGGAGACTTGGGACTTGAAGGGCCCTTATGAAATTGTGAAGTTTCTATTGGATCTTTTTCCCCACGTCCTCACTACTCCTAAAACCTTGGAACTTTGGGAGTGGTGTGTCTTTGATGCTAATGAGATAACTGGAACTGGTCTCCACTAGGTAGGTTCAGGGTGAGTTCTGGTTACAGGAGAGGCAAAGAGGTGGGGAGAGAGAGACAGAGAGAGGGGCAGAGAGATTTTCCTTTTCTTATAAGGCTACATGCCTATCAGATTAGGGTCTCACCCTTAGGAGCTCATTTAACCTTATTGCCTCCTAAAGACCCTGTCTCCAGATACAATTACATGGTGGGTTATAGGGCTTAAAGACCGAGACTCAAGAAACAGCCACTTGCCTAAGGCCACCAGCTGATCATTGGGGGAGCCCTGTCTGCTGGGTTCCAGGTGTCCACAGTACCTGTGGCTTCAGGCTGTCTTCTAAAGCCTCTGGGACTCATCGAGGAGTCTTGAGACAGGAATGGGGGATCAGAGGGAGTCATGGGGAGGGAGAGCTTGGGACAGGGGGTTTGAGGCTTCTCCCCCCTGAGTTTCCAGGCAGATCCCGGCTGCCCAGCAAATGAGCTGCTTTGCTCACCTTTATCGCTTAGGAGTTGCATCCAATTCCCTCTGATACAGCCTGTGGAGGAAGGGCCTAGAGCCTGGTCTCTTCCAACATCCAGGGCCTTCTTTAAGACAGGCCCCAGGAGAGGTTTCCTAGGACTGCCATTAACGATTGCCCCCAAACAACAGGAATTTATTCCCCCACAGTTCTGGAATCTTCAGTCAGTGACACTGGCGAGGTGGATCCTTGTGGAGGGTATGAGGGAAGCCCACGCCTCTCTCCAACCTCTGGTGGCTCCAGGCATTCCCTGGATTGGGGGCCAGTCTCTTGCCTCTGTCTTCACGTGGCTTTCCTTCTCGGGCTTCTCTCTGCCTCTGCCACAAAGCCCTTTCTTTTCCTGATACAGTAGTTGATCTTGAAATCCTTGGCTTATTACACCTACGAAGACCCTATTTCCAAATAAGACCACATTCACAGGGGCTGGGAGTTAGGACAGACATAGAACTTGTGTCTGTCAGGGGAACACAGTTGATCACTGCTATGGGTCATCCAGTTTACAGAATCCAAGGCCAACATGGCGGATCAGAAGGGACTCTGGCCCTCTACAGAGTCACTTCCTAAAACAATAATTTTATTACCATGCCTGAAGGAACTCACAGTCATGAGCCAAGTTCCTCTGACCTGTGGATGGGCAGTAGGAGGACTGCAGAGGAGAGAAGCACTCAGAGCCAGTGGGGCTTTGAGGAAGTGGGGCTGCCTCACACCCTGCGTGTGAAGGTCTGTAAGCACCTCCTTGATGTCTCCCACTTGAACGAGTTACCCAGTGCCTGAACGTGCCTGAGGTCAGTACCTGAGGTGTGACAAGGAAACCTAATAAAGAAAATGAAAGGTTCAACTGAACCCCAAATTGTTTTTTTAGATGCTTCATCAAGTAGAATTGAAACTGGGTGGGACTGTGAGAGATGACAGAAATCAAAGGCTGCTCAGCGTGAGCAGAGGGAGGACTTGGAAGCCCCATCCATCTGGGCTTCATTTAGCAGGGTCAGCTAGGTCACAGGAAGTCCAGTGGCCAGGGCCAGGCAGAACAAGAGACTGCCCTGTAGTTACCTGGCCTCATGCCCCTCTGGTCCTCCATCTGCATCTCTCAGCAGGTCGATGGAAGTCCTGTTCTTTTCTGTCCAATGTAGGAAACTACAAGAGTGTTGAGTCCCTCGTGTCCCCTAGTAGAGGTACCAAAGAAAGGGGACCAGGGAGAAGCACCCCTGAACATGTCTTCCTTTCCAGCAATTCCTAGGCAGCATTATAAACGTGTACAGGTGTGATTTATATAAGACAAGCAGTCATTTTCAGAGTGTATGTAATGAGTTCTTGGTTCGCTTGTTTGTTTTTTAAAGACAGGATCATGGGACCCAGGCTGGCCTGGAGCTCCTGGGCTGAAGGAATCTTACTGCCTTCGCCTCTTGAGTGCTGGGACGATAGATGCATGCCACCCTGGCTGTGATGAGTTTAATGAACAAAACCAGCTATTTATCCAACACCATCACCACAGGGAACATTTGTGTCACCCTAAAAAGTCCCTGGTCCCCCTTTGTAACCAACAGCTTTTGAATAACCTGGCAATCACTATCTCATTCCCCACCCCCACCTCTGCAGTTTGGATGTTTACAGAAATCTTATAAATGAGTCTATAGCCTTTTACATCGAGTTGCTCTCCTGCATATCACTTTTGAATATCCAGCATAAGAGTTTTGCAATTCATTTTTTTCTTTTGTTTTTGTGGTACTTAGGATTGAATCCAGGGTCTTGCACCTGCTTGGGCAAATGCTCTATGCCTGAGCCACATCCCCAGCCCTTTTTATTTTATTTTGAGAGAGGCTTTTTCTAAGTGCCCAGGTTGGCCTCAAACTTGCAATCCTCCTGCCTCAGTCTCCTGAGTAGCTGGGGTTACAGGTGTCCTCCGCTGCTCCTGGCTGTTGTTGTTTTCAATAGCTTTTTTCTTTTTTGTCCCCTAAATTGGGCTTAAATACTCAAATTTATGACTTTAATCATTTTTAAGAGTGTAGTTCGGTGACATTAGGCTCAGTCACACCGTTGTGCTGCTGTGGCCACCATTCATGTCCAGGACTCCATCTTCTCAAATTGAGTCTCTGTTCCCACTAACTGCTAACTCCCATCCCACTCCCCTGCTCCCTGTCTTTAAGTTTTAAGTGGTGGACACAGTGCCCATGAGGGTGAGATAGAAGGTGTTGGAGGGGCATAGAGAGGAGGTGTTGGCCTCCCTTCTTTTTTGGCTTCCCCCACAAACCCAAATTGTGGTCCTGCTGGTGCGCCCACCCACTCACTCCACCCCATGTGAGAATCCAGCCATGCCTCATGCTTTGGTTCTTTGGGTCTGAATGGCAAAGTGAAAGGAAGAGCCAGTGGCTTACCCATCACATGGATGTCACCTTGCCTAGGAGAAGACAGGCATTCCATAAAGCGTGAAGTAACAGAGCAATCGATCCCAGTCAACCCTGCCAGTGGGCACAGCCTATGCTTTGGGAAGAGTTGACAAGATGCTTTGTCTACCAAAACCATTGTCATTTCCATTTCTCCAGGTCCAACCTTGTGTTCTACCAAGAAGGAAACTGTAGGGACAGCCAGAGCTCTGCAGCCACGGGGATTTAAAAGTCTGGACTAGGTCAGCAGAAGAGGCCCCTTGGGAGTCTTGCAGAAATAAATCCAGGTTGTACTGGAAACAGAGCCCTGTGTCCACAGAACGCCTCAGGGAATGCACAGAGGCTGACTTGGTTCATTTGACATCATGTGCTTCCCAAGCCGTGAAGCCTCGTGCTTGCTGAGGAAAACCAACAAGAGAGCCACGAGCCCCTTCTGTCCAGTGAAAGCACCGTGAGACTGGGAATCGGGTTCTCCCTTCACTCTAAGCCCCAGGCCCTGGCGCTTCAAGACCACATGGGAGTGAAGACATTAGCTGATGACAGAATGAGCGGGACACAGTAACACACTGCCCCTCCAGGAGCACCACGGTTGGTGCCCTGGGGGACCAAGGAAGGTCGGTGTCCATGAGCACACCTGTTGTTCCTTGGAATTTTTAGTGTCATAAGCAGAATCAAGCCTGGGAAAGTATGGGTGCTCCTTACCCTGAGACTGCCTCACCCACCTTCATTCTGAGACTCCAGGAACTGTGACATGTGCGTTGCTGATCGCACAGTGTGTGTGGGTGGGGCGGGAGGGGAGCCTAATAAGAAGCACCTCTTGATCACACCACTTTGAACTTTAAAATGGTATTGAAAGGCTCGAGGTGTAGATCAGTGGTAGAGCACTTGCCCCACGAAGCTCTGGGTTCAATCCCTAGCACCACAAAAATGAAATGAAATGTATTAAAGCAGCGAACCTGAATCGAGGTGTCCCCCAATCAAAGGAGACGGCAAACTCTACGGAGGCAGGCATTTGGGGGGTTTGTTTACTGCTGCATTTCCGGTACCACAGTAATGCCTGGCATGTAGGTGCTCAAAAAACATGAACTGGAATAAATGAATGAATGAAAGAAGGAAAGAATGACCAATAAACTCGTTCTATAAATGTAGGGGTCAGCCTGACAGTGAGAGCTCACATTTCACTTTCTTTGAAGTCTGTTTGGACATCGGAACCTCTATTGAAGCTGCAGGTAAAAAACATAGCATGCAGCTTCTGCAAGGAAGACCCCCAGGGGCTCACCACTCAAATCCCACCTGAGAGAAGCCAGGAAGTTTGGAGCAGATCACACCTGGGCACCAGGGGTGTGTTGGGTTGACCTCATGACAATAGGTGACCAGGGGTTGGAATGGTCCAAGGTAAGTGTCCTCTTGACAGGCTTGTGTCCTGGCAGGGGGAAAAAATGGCACCAGGACAGATCAAGGAGTGTTTCATGAAGGGACTCTTCACAAAAGGGTCAGGGTTAGGGTTGGGGAAGGTCCTGAGGCCAGCGAGTGGTACCACCTGAGGCCTGAAGGAGCAAGGGCCGCCATGTTTCCAGAACCCAGAGAGGGTGGTTGGAAGAGGTGTCCACCTGGCAGGTGACATGGCCCTCAGCAGTCCTTCTGTGGTCTGGCAGGAAGGGAGGCTCCTCCTAAAATGACTACAAAGCCCTAGATGCGTCCCATGAGTCAAGACACCTTGCAGTCATTTACTGACATGTGTTCACTTTGTAGTCACCGAAGCTTTTTAGGGACTTTTCTCTAAGAGTAAAACAAAACCTTGCACAGTTCCGGGACCTCTGGTTCATGACTTGTGGCTGGACACGTGGTTTTAAGCCTGAAAAGACGGACTCTAATGCTGGTGACCTAGAATATCTGTCACTGCAGATCCTGGATCATTTTGTGGCGGTTCAATGCAAAGTTTTAATGCCAGAAAACTTTCCTAGCTGCTGGGTGAATAAGTTACTGGGTGAATAAGCTGCTGGGCGAATAAATCACACATGATTTAAACAGAGGATGGGTAACACTCTGCAGAGAGCCTCCTAGGGAAATGAAGGCACCTGTCCTCTTCTACTGCTGAGAAGCACTGATCAAGGCTGAGATAAGACTGCAGCCCTCGCTGACATCTTGAATGCAACCTCAGGAGAGACCCCCGAGTCTCTCTTGTAATACCTATGTTGGACATTTGTCATCTTTGTAACTGTTGAGTATTTGAGAGCCTTTTGTAAGCCTGTGGAATTCCTTCCCACATGGGTCTGGGTGAGAAGGAGAGTCTGTTTTCTGCCATAGAAACTGAAAGGCCCAATACTTGCTTTCTGTAGCAAAGACCCATAGCTGGTTACTAAACCCCCTTCCCAACCCCCCTTTGCTATTAGGTCATGTGATTGAATTCTGGCCAATGGCATGAAACCATTTATAGGACAGACCAAGAAGACCTCCTGCGTATGACCCCTTGCTCACTTTCTTCCCCCGTCTCTGGATGTTGATTCCCTGGGAAACCTTCAGGGTTCTATGTTAAAGATGATGGAGTTTTTTTTAGCCTAGATCCTCATAAGATACCCTGGATGAAAGCCCCTGACACCCTCATGTTGGGTATTCTGTGAGGTTCTCAGCCAGGATCTATTTCTACAGCTTGCAACCAAGAATTCAGACTTATATAGCATCAATAAAAATGATCGACCTATAAAGAATTTATTTTATGGGTAAATTGAATTGTTAGCCCAGAATATGGCGATCACTGTAGTTCTCCATAATTCACAGGGCGCTTGTGGGAATTGTTAACACAGCACCATTGGCTGTTAGCTGTGACTTGTGGCCTGGAATTAATTCTGACTTTGAAAGCCTGTCTACAAGGATAACAGGTCATATATCAAACACTTTAGATTGGTTTCCTGGAGAGGGAAAGGGAAGTAGAGATCAGAGAAGGAGGAGAAAAGTAGAACAAAAATAGTAGCAATAGAGCCAACACACAGCTCCTACTATACACCTGCCAAAGGGCTAAGTGTGCCGTGGGCAGTAAGTTACCTGACCCTCACAGCAGGCTCGTGGTGGCAGTACCATTGTCAGTCCTGTTAATGGAGATCAAGCATGTCACCAAGCTAATACCCAGTGGTACAGCAGGGTTTGAAATGGGCGGTTCTTAATCACAGCTACTGACAACAATTAAGAACTGAGGAGCCTAACTCAATTTTCCCTGCCCTTGAAGCACAATCAGAACAACTAAAAACAACTAAGAAAATAAAATCAAAGCTAGTAATACTTGGCAGAGTCCTTGGAATAATTTGCCTGAAGCACTTAACGTTCCCTCAAATATCACCAAGAATCTTTATACATAGGTCATTTCAGGCCAAGAAGTTGATTGTGGATGATTCTTCAAAATGGCCTGAAACGCTCCCAGCTCCCTCCCCAATCTGGCTGCAGCCTGCGGCTCTGCCTCAGTTATTTGCAACACCCGGGTCATCAGAGCCAAGATGTTCTGCAAATCGCCTGTTTACCCAGTTGAGCTGATCCAACTGTGGACAGGAAGTCTGTCCGTAGGATAGTTGCATGGCTCATCCTTCCTGCAAAAAGGCTGAAGGACGGAGGTGGGCATTGAGGAAGAGGGGCCTCAACTGGATTGGTGGGAGAGAGACCAGAAGGACTGCCAAGTGTACAGGACCTGACGATCTTGCGCTGCCTGGGGCTGGAAGGTCAACGCTGTTGGCTGAAGCTTATCTGAGGATGGCAAAGGAAGAGCGTTGGAGGAGGGAAGCCATGTGCGGCTCATTTTATAAACATCTACAGATGTATCCTGGGATCCAGGCCCTGGCACTCGCATCTGTCTCCCCACCCTCCTTGGGCCACGAGAGCATTTCCTTTTGGACTATTTGGAGTGGACTTGGCAGCCAGGCCTCCTAGTGCTGAGCCCCAGGGCACAGGGGCCCTCACTCTTAGCCTGTGGTGGGGGTGCCTGATATTCTACACAGGGGCAACTTCTGGAAAGGCTAAAGCTTCTGTGGCTGGAAAGGTCTGGGAGCTAGAGGTGGGGTGCTTGGTCTGTGCCAGGGGCTGGGCTCCGTGGACAGTGTGGGAGCCATGACAACTACAGTGCAGAGCAGCTGAGGTGGAGGACCTGCTGGTGTCCCCCCTGCCACCTCCTTTCTCTCCACAGCTTAGAGGCTGAACCTGTCGGAGTTTTCCAGGTTACTTGGCTCTCCAGGGAAGAATCCAGAACTCTGTCCTGCACTGTGCTGTCCCCTGCCCCATGTGCATCTGCCATGGACCTGGGAACTCCGAGCTTCAAGAGCAGCTAATCTTCTAGGAGCCAGGGCTCTGGAATCAGGCTGTGAGGAGGAACCTCCTAGCTTTGCCACTTCTGGTCCCCTCATCTTGGTCTTCAGCTCTCTCTGCCTCGGTTTCCTCCCAATACGATGATAGCTATTTTGTAAGGTGGTCGTTGGCAACAGAGGAGTTACTTTATGCAAAGCCCATGGACAAGGCATTGGGTAAGCACTAGGTTTTGTTCGCTGTCATGGTAACAGTGTCCTTTCTGTGTAGCATGAGTGCAAGAGTACATTACTGATAGCAACAGCACAAGTTCTAATAGCCAACATGTACCTAGAGCGTGCTTTGTGTCCCGCTTCTCTCTGTGCTCAGAAATCCTCCTCAGCCCTCATTCCTTGGTCTGCTTAAATCTTCCTCACTGTTCTAATCCTGCTCAAGTGTTGCCTCTGAGGCTGGGGGGCTTGTCTTCTGCGTCAGTAACATCCCTTACTTAATTTTAGTGTGGATCTTCCACCCTGATCTGTTGATATTTTCTTATCCTTCTTAGGAAGCTCCTGGAGGTTGGGGATTGGGCTTTTATTATCTGAGTTTGCTGAGGGAATAAGGGTTTTTCTAGCCCCAGCTGCAAGGACCTTCTCCATCATTGCTTCTAGTTCCCAGGAGGAGCTGCATTAGCTAAAGTTAAGTCCGGTCAGGGGATAGAGGGGGCTCTGAATCCAGAATGCACATGCTTCCTGCTCAAGGTCACAGTGCTACAGCAGCTGAAAGCCTCATTGACTGACTCCTAAGCTACGGGGTGGTCTATGGCCATCACTCACCTGGCACCCTTCACTGGATCTAAACTCATTTAGAGCAAGCAAGAAAAGGGGATCCCCAATGGAAGCTTCTTGAGAGAAGTGCATTTCAGATGTCATTGGAGTTGGCAAGAAGAGCAGCTGGGCCTGATAAATAAACACACTTATTAGGTCTCATTAAATTCTCCCTGTGAGTTGTGGTATCCCACAGAACAGAGGCCACCCCAGCCTGGTTCTCAGCGGATCCTATCTTATAAATTCATTCAATGCAGATGCTTACATTAAGGTAAACGGCAAGCCATTGTGGCTATAAATGACTTAAGCTGAGTCCTGCTGACACAGGAAATACTGCAATGTCCTCACATTGGAACCAAGCAGTGACATACACATTACCTTCGCATATTCAAAGGTAGGGTCCACAGGAGCCCAGCAAGCCCCTCCCCTGGGAAGGCAGATCCATGAAAGGAATTTTCCAAAGTAGGTGCACTAGACATAAAAATAATGACCCCTTTCCCCAAAGATGTCCCCATTGATATGCCTGGAAACTCTGAACATATTGTTTATAAGGCAAAAGGAATTTTGCAGATGCAGTTAAAGACCATGAGGTGGGGAGATGATCCCAGATTATCTGATGTGGGGGCCCTTTCTACCACGTCCCGTGTGCAGGAGAAAAGGGTTAACTGCTGGAGGAGGATGTTGGTGGTTTTTCTATCTATTACCCAAAAGCTTATCTTCTCAATAAACACACAAGAATCAATACTCTTTTTAAATGATAGGGGGTGTGACAGGTCTGGTCATACCAGCTCTGGCCTCTTACAACACCGACAACATGGAGTAGCCCAACTCTCTTTAATTTATAGACACACAGGTAAAGAGGGCAAGGACTGGGAGGAGCTTCTTCTGTGATGGACAGGATAGGGTGGAGTTAGGGGAGCCATCCTCTTAGGGGGAAAATTCCAGAAGGAGACAGGGAACCACTCCCACCCAGTGTCACATGCCTCCTGGCAGTTCCTAGAAGCCAGGCCTCGGCATCACATGACTCAATCAAGTCTAATTCTGCTAAATAAGAATGGCTTCCCACAATCTGAGTGACCCATTTAATCTCAAGGTCCTTATAAAGGGAAGAAACAGGCAGGAGGTTCAGAGATGTGAGGATGGAAGCAGAAGTCAAAGGGAGGAGAGATTTGAAGATACTGCACTGCTGGCTTTGAAGATAGAGGAAGGGGTCATGAGCCAGAAAATGCAGACTTCCTATAAAGCAGGAAAAGGCACATCAGTGTACCCTCCCTTAAAGCCTGCAGAAGAAATATAGCCCTAGTGACACTGTGGGCTTGGAATTTCTGACCTCCAGAACTGTTGGATTATGAGTTTGTTTTGTTTTAAGCCACTCAATTTATGATGCTTATAGAAACCATAGGAAATTCATACACAAGGCACTTGACCTAAAATGCTTCTCATGAAAACATTTCTTCAGACTGTGTACCTTTTGCTTTTCCTGCTTGGTTTCTGGAGCAAGGTGGTCATGGGAGGGGAGGCTCAGGAGGTAGTGAGGGGACGCTCGATGTTGGCCAGCCACTCACCTGTCTGTGGTGAAGAGGTCCAGCTTAGAAAAATTTCCACAGCAGTTGTCATTTTGTCTTATTTTGTTTTTGTTGGGGGGGGGGGAATGTTATTTTTAAAAAAATGCTTTTGTAGGACTACTGTCCTCCAGAGTCTTCCACCACCCCCTTGGTTGGTTTCTGTCTTGTGAGGCTGTCACTCTCCATGTTTTCCATTTGGGCTGCCAGCCATTCCCAAATTGGGGATCACATTTGTAAGCTGCACTGGGGTGGGGTCACGAGGCTGCCTGGTGGACGCGATTGGCTCCAAGACATCAACTGTCCCTCCACATCTGGTGGCCTGGGAGCAGTGCCACTCATGTCACCAATTAATTGAAATCAGGATCTTAAAATGATTCCATGCAATGGATGTGGGGTGGAGGCTGAGATCTGCATTTCTAACAAGATCTAGAAGATCCCCAGAATATGGATTCTGGAGCACACTTTGAGTAAAAAGGACACAGAGGGCTGTCAGGCAGGTCAGGAACCCATTCACAATCTGCCATGGGCACACAGCTTCAGGACAATCTCATGACTCCCAGAGTGGTCCCCAAAGAGGCAGCATTGGTATATCCAACAAGCTTGTTAGGAATGCAACTCCCAGACCCCATCCCCCAGACTGAATCAGAACCTGTAGGCTAACAAGGTCCCCAGGGGATTCTTCTGCACATTGAACTTGGAGATGCGCTGCCGTCAAGCCTGGTTCTCAATTTAGCCTGCATCAGAGCAACACCTGGAGAGCTTGTTAAACACTGCTGGACCCCACTCTCAGAATTTATGATTCACCTCATCATGGATGGAACCCAAGAATTCATATTTCTAACAAGGCCCCAGGTGATGCTGTTGCAGCCCAGGGACCCCACGGTGACAACCACTGCCTCAGAGTAAGTCACTGCCTTGAGACTGGTGGCTGGTATGCCCCAACCAGAAGTCCCAGAGTGGACCCTAGGGACATACTTGCTTGCGTGTGTCTATTCTGAGGCCTATCCATTCCTTTACTGCTGAATCTTTGGTGGTTTCATATAAGTAGCAGATGTATTTTCATTTTATGGAATTTTTGTAAAATGAAGCAGCAGGTGTGGGCTGTTACTTCACAGGGAACTGTTTGACCTTGACAAAGAATTCTGTCTCTGGGTCTCTATTCTTCATCAAGAAAAGGACAGGGTTGAATGCGGATCATAAAACTCTGTTTTCAAGCCTTCATTCCATCTCCCAGGTGAAGGCAGAAGTTTAAAATTACTGAATCTTGTTTTTTTTCATCATTGCTTGGTCATATCCATGATTTATTTAAGTCAGGAAGGCAACCCTCTAAGTGGTGCAAGCGGACAATAAATTCTGTTTTCCTCCCCATTTTATTTATTGTAAAAACAATCTTCTAAAACAGTGAAGACAATGTAAGAGATTAAAATCTTCATTCCACTCTAACACAACGGCTGTTTTCATCTTGCTGTGTCCCCTTCACGGGTGTGGATGAGCTTTGAGTTCACATCCATTTGTATTCTGCGTCTTCAAAGCATTTGATCCTAAACATGTCACCAGCAATGTAGAAATAAATGAGTTCAGCATGAAGTCACTGCTATTGGCATTTAACTTCGTTTGGCTAATGCGATCAGTGTGGCTGGTCCCTCATGGATGTTTTAAGTTGTAATTTTTTATTGTCAGGGAGGCTGACCATTTTCCCATGTGTTTGTTTACAATATGAATTTGACAAGTTTTCTTCTCTGTGCAGGGTCTGCTCATGGGTAATGGAGGAAGCCATTGAAAAGTGGCTGGCACAAGGTCTGACAGTCATTAACAACCTCAGCAATGTAAGTTGGCCTCCTTTCTGAGCCTCCTTCCTCCTCTGGGAACCACTCGGGCAGTTGGGAATTTTGGGTGAGAGTTTGTGGCAAGAGTCTAGTATGGTGTCTGGTGTGCACTTAACGCAACTCTTCTGAGGTTCTCTATCTGCCAGGGCTTGGTGTTGTTCTAAATTTAACAGATACTCATTTAACAATGACATTTCCACGAACACATTTGGGGGAAAAGTGACATCTTGTTGAATCCAGTAGACCAGTTTTCCTCATTTGCAAAACAGAACTAATAATATACCTGCTCTTTGACTCATGAGGATTAAATGAGATGATCCACGTATAACACAGCCTCGGGCCTGGCACACGAGGGAACACTCAATGAACATTAGCCTTATTGTATGCTGTGCCACATTGATAACAGAAAAGATGATTATTTTTAATTTTAATAATCATAGCCAGATTGCTCTCCAAAAATTTTAAGTGGATCTCATTTAAATTTAGAAGAATATTCTGAACTTTGAATTGAAAGACTTATTTGCATTTTGAAAGTCTCCAGCTACACATTGTACTAAGCCTGTTCCCAAAGCTCTCGTTTGAGAAACAAGGAGAAAACATTGTGGAAATAAAGGCATTTGCATAGTGTCAAGCAGAAGTAACTATGGTCAAGAAAGCATCTTTTAAAATTTCCTATTTATTGATGGCAAATATTACTTTCCCCCTCCTTGTACATACATCAACAGAATCTCATGAGGGACTTTCATTCAACATTGCAAAAAAATTTACCAGGGAAGTTGGATCAACCATGAATGATTTCAAATTGAAGACGCATATTCATGTGTATATGTATATGAATATTTTTTTCATATATTCCTGAAAATAGGGAGCCTTAGGGAGGAGGCTTCTCATTTCCTATGTCATAGCAAATCAATAACAACACCTCGTGTGTCTAAAGTGCTTTATGGTCCACAAAGCAGAGTCTCATAAATTTTCTAGTTTGATTTTCACAGTGATCCATCGGGAAGGCAAAGCAAGTTTTACAGTCCTTATATACAGATGGGGACTCTGACCCACAAAGTTGTTTTGACTTTTTTGAGATCCCACAGCGAGCAATAGAGCTGGCTTTGTCTACAGCCATAGGGGCTTGGAATCTGGGACTCAGTTCACCATATGACCACTAGCTCTACTAAAACCCATTAGTCTTGGTCAAACACACCCAACTTAATGTAAATATTGAAAGAACATCTCTGAATCTCTAAACATAATTTCCAATCCATCTTTAAAAGACAGGCTTTGAGTCAGGGATAGGGGCATACACCTCTAATCCCAGCTACCTGGGAGGCTAAGGCAGGAGGATTGCAAGTTGGAGGTCAGCCTCACAATTTAGTGCTATCCTACTTCAAGATAAAATATTTTTAAAAAGGCTGAGGATGTAGCTCAATGCTAGAGTGCTTCCCTTGCATGTATCAAGTTCTGTGTTCAATCCCCAGTGCAGAAAAAAAAAAAAAAAAAAAGAGACAAGCTTTTGCAGGAAAGCCAAGCATGGCTGACTTCCACTGAGGATGATAAGGTGCGTAAATTAGAGCTGATTGATCTGATTTCACTGGAGCTACCACTGTGATTCATTTGACCATGTCACAATCCCCACGTAGTTTTTCATGGACTTGGACGTCTCTCAAATAAGCATTGGGTGTGTTGGTTAAAGATGCTGATATGGCAGAGGAACGTTACACAAATCCGGGCCCCAAGGATTTCCTGCAGGTAAGGACTTGCAAAGTCTTCAACCTGATCCCCTACTTGTGGAGCCAGCAGAAAGGGCTTAGGAAAGACCCACTGTTGATAGGGAGGAAGGATAGCAGGCACCACTCCCTCTTCTCCACAGCAGATGATGTTTATGAGCATTCTTTTGGCATTGTGACCTAGAATAACCCCATGAGAAGGCCCAGCTGATGTAATAAGATTACTGGCAAACACGAGGTGCTTCAAGTCAGACAAATAGTCTGCTTAGTTATACATGGCAATACCGATAATTGTGTGTTCATTTATGTTTTGTGTCAGAGGCAGAGTTCATTCCCAACTACAGTTGTCTCAGCCAACCTACCATTGGCCACTGTATTAGTCTGTTTTATGTTACTATAATGAAATACCAGAGGCAGGCTAACTGTATAAAGAGGTTTATTAAGCTCACAATTCTGGAGGTTCAAAGCAGCATGGCATAGGCTCTGGGGAGGGTCCTTTGGGCTGCATCACATAATGGTGGACAGCAATGGTAGGAGCACATGCAAGAAAGAGATTATATCTCAAAATGGGAAGCCAGAGATAGCTGAAGTCCCACAATCCCAAGATAGGTCCCCAATTGACCCAAGGACCTCCCACTAGGCTCCACCTCTTAAAGGGCCCACCACCTCTCAACACTGCCTCACTGGGGACCAAGCCTCCAATACATGAACCTTTGAGAGGACAAACAACATCCAAACCATAGCAGCCACCTCCCACAGGTGCTACTGCTTGCCTCCTACCATATTCTCTGGGGTACCTGCTGGGACCTCTGGAGCATGGGCCAAGAGAGCACTGTGGGAGATGGGGTTCTGTCACTCCTTGTCATGGGGTCTTGGGCAAGGCAGTTTCCATGTCTGAGTTCCAATTCCTCAACAGTGACGTGGAGATAATAGTGTTTCTTCTTCTTACATAGGCAGGTGGGACAAAGGTGATAATGTGTGTGAATGAGCATTTTTTTCTAGGATTTTTTTTTTCAAGTTGATGTCTTCCAAATCATGAAAGTAAAGCACCCTGACTATAGTAGTTCAAACAGTTCAATGACGTAAAAAAGAAAGATGCTACCATTGCTAACTTTTAGTCCTACCCTTCTGAGCTAGCCCAAGTCTTTATACTTATAAGTTTTTCTACTGCTCATATGAGCATCTGCAGGCCCATGCACACATTTACTGGGGTTTGGAGTTATTCCATTTTATTGAAATAGAATCATTCCAAACTTATGGCCCTGCAACTTGCTTTTTCATTTGATAATACAGCATAAATATCCTCATAAATCTGTGGGTATAAATTGAGCTTAGTCTTTGTTTTCTTGATTTTTTATAAATACATACATGTACATATGTGTATGAAAGTGAAATATGAAATCATTTTTTTAACAAATTTTTTCCTCTCCTCTCCCACTACCACTAGTCACCCTTTCTCTAGATATCCTTTATATTTTCCTCCATATTCATAAAATCAAATATTTATAACCATATATACTCCTCTAGGAGTCGTCTTCATTATTCATTTCAGAAATAGAATAATACGCATACTTGTCTCATTCAACTCCATAAGAGCTGGTGAAAATACTTAAACTAGTTTAGTGTGTGATTTTTAATATCTATGCTATTTTCTGGGGTGGAGGCACTTTTGAGCTGGTAAAATACAGCTCCCAGCTCTTCAGGGAAAGCCCTGATTGCAAGTATTTGCTAATAATATCTGTAATATCTGTGCCCTAAATACTCCCACTATGGGTAATGGAAAGAGATGTGCACAGCATCTCTGGAGAAGTTTCCAGAAAACTACTGGAAAGAAGATCCACTTAGAATTTGGCTTCTGTCTACTGGTGGGCATTCATTATTTTCAGGATTTCCCTCAGAATGACAAAGGCTGATGTGTTCAAGCTGCCTTATAGCTATATTCTTCAAATTGATGTGTTTGTCTCTATCATTGCCCAGGAGTGAGACTGTTGTTTCATAATGAATGCAGAATTTTTTAACCTTAGTAAGTGCCGTTAGATTGTTTTTAAAACAGCCTTTTAAAAAGCAGTTGCAATTCACCTTTCTGCCAGTAACTTAAAGAGTACTCTCTTTCCCAGTTTTTCTGAGAGCAATTGGTAATTATATTCTTTCATAATTTCTGCCAGTTGGATGGATTCAAAGTGGGAACCTGTTTGCTGTTACTTATTTTGTTTCCCTGATCCCAGTCATGTTTGAACACCATTTCATGTTTTTGGTCATTTAGATTTGGCAGTTTGGCACATATCCTGGGTCTAGGATGCCTGGACTGGGAGGCTGGGGTGTAATTTAGTATAACCACAGTGTAACAAAGCCCTGGGTTTGACCCCTAGCACTCCCCACTTCACCACCAAAAACAGACACCTGGCTTAACATCACAGCTCTGCCACTCACTCGTGTGATTTCTCCGTGCCTCAGTTTCCCCACATGCAAAATAAAATTAAAATAAAATGGCATGGATCTGCTGGAAAATTAGAGGAACATGTAAAGTCTGGAGAGTGGTGCCCAGCATACACAAAATACTAAAAACATAATATCTATTATATTCTATACACCTCATAGATTCAGTCTTTGTTCATTTTAACAGTGGCTTCTTCACCTTGTTGATCTGTAAGCACTCTTTATATGTGGATTTTGGTCCTTGTTACTTGCATGGCAAATATCTTTCTAAATCAGCTGTTCCCCTAGTAATCTCTATTATGATCCTTTTTGCTATTTTAAAAAAGTATCTTTTTGTGCATGGTCAAATAGTGGATTATTCTTTAAAAATGTCTGGATGTTCTGATTTGGCTAAGAATTTGACGTGTAGTCTCCTGGATTTTCCTTAAAAGTACTTATTGTTTTATCTGTCCTTCCTTTCAGTTCTTGTTTTATGCCTGTTACTATGCCATCACGGGTATTTTCACATAGTGTCCTCTGTCTTATTATATTTGTTCACATGCATTTTATAGATTTTTGTCATTAGTATAAGTGGATTTCTTCTCAAATTTCTATTTTAAGTACTTATTACCACGAAGGAAATAGCTATCCATACAAACAAACACACACACAGAGTTGGCCTTCCGTATTTCTAGATTCTTCTTCCTCTTCTTTCTCCTTCTCCTCCTCCTTCTTCTTTTTTTAAAATTTTTATGTTTTGAGAGAGGGTTTCTCTGTGTTGCCTAGTTTGGTCTCAAATGATCCTCCCACCTCAGTCTCCAGAGTAGCTGGGGCTGCAGGCCACACACCACCTTGCCCAGATCTCTATCTATAGAATTTTTTTTTAATTGCATTTATACTGAACATTCAAATTTCTTGTTATTTCCTAAACAAAATAGTAAAACAACCATTTGCATAGTATTTACAAAGTATTAAGTATTGTAGGTAACCTAGGTATTATTTAAAGTATACAGTTATATACAAATACTGCACCATTTTATAGAAGGGATTTGAGTATTTAGGAATTGGGGTATCTCTGGGGTTCCTCAAAGCATTCTCTCATGATACCAAGGAACAACTACCTGTATAAAACCAAACTCTCTAACAGAAATTAGTGGGCTTGGTGTCTTAGTTTCAGAGTATTTTTGTATTATTTTGTATTTAGCTACATTACCAAACTGTCCTATTAATTCTAGTAATTTTAAAAACTTATCTCTTGGTGTCTTGGTAATCTCTCCCAGTCCCACACTGGAAGTGGCTTAAGGAGGATATCAAGGTGGCCCTGTGACAAAGGAGTGAACTTCCTGAGTTGGCCACCACAGTCAGCCCCCAGTCTAATCCTGGAAGTGTACACAGCTCAGAAAGATCTTGGCCATGGAGCAGGAGAACTGGGATATTCATTCCCACATCCATTTGTCATTCTTTAGTGGCTACCTGGGGTGGGAAGTCACCATGCCTCTTGTGCCTTTCCGTGAAGTCTCTGGAGGGCAGTGGAGAATAAAACCTAGTTCCAGAAGTCTCTTACTGCTGAAGGCAGCCACCTGCCTTGAACTGGAAATTTCCTGAATGTTGAGTTATACTTTAAACTTCATATGAATTTTGCATTGTACTCTCTCTTTTTAATTGAGCAAGTAATGATGGAAATAATTTCATAATGAGGGTTTTTACATAAAATAACAGCCATTGTGGACCTTTTAGGAAGATGCCCTCCATGTAGCTCGGGACCATAAGTGGCCCGGTACCCATGTGGTCAGCTCGGGGACGCAGCCAGGGGGACTGTGGGAGCTGCCTCCCCACCTTACCCTCCCTCTCTGGGGCTGTGCTCTTACCCCAAGCACGTAATGGATCCAAGCTTCGTGCTTCAAGGCCAAATCCCAACTCTCACCTCCCTCGGCCCACAAGCCCTCTCTTTTTTCCATCGCAGTGCTTCCCAAGTCAGAGCTCTGTGAGCACCAGTGTCATTTCCTGGTGGACCCTCCCCTCCACCTCCTAGTTGTTGGCCCATGGAGTGCCTGTCCCCATTCGTGTCTGTGACAGCTCTTCCCAGAGAATCACTGTGTCCTAACAGTCCCCAGGCCCCCATTCCTGTCTTCCTCAACCTTTTCTCTTTACTGTCACTTAGATTTGCTCCTTAGAGTCCTTGGCCAACCCCCCTCGCCCACAGGACTGCAGGTCAAGAGCTGCTAATGAAGCCTGTACTGGCTTTCGCTTCAGTCCCCTGTCCGTTCCCTCCTTCCCTCTCTCCACAGTTCAAGCTTCAACCAATTTCTGGCTATTCCTAAGTATTGTCACTAGTTAGTTCAAACTGAAAATGACATTGCATTCTTCAAGACCCAGGTGACAGGCCTGGTTCCCTTGATCTTCCTTGACACTTCCTGATTTTCATCCTCACGCTCCAGAGCTCATTACCCCAAGTAATATTTTCATTCTAGCCAGCACACGAGGTTTCCATCTCTCTGTCTGCCTCACTTAGAGATCCCCAGAGCTTTAAGGAGAGAGCTCTAGATAAGAGCTCAAAGATAAGAGCTCTTATCTTTGTTTTCTATGCCCAGGACAGTGCTTGGTAAAAAAACAGAATTTCCAAATATTTGGAGGCCACACTGGGAAAGTAGGATGGATGTTGATCTTTTCTATTTGGGTTTCCCACATTGAAGAAGCTTTCCTGTGCTTGGACTATCTCATCTGATGTATCAGAGAGGTCAGTCTGTTTTACCAGAGACCCAGGGAGCCAGCACAGAGCTAAGACATGGATTCTGACCATCAGATCTCCTGTGTCAAACCACAGTGTGGGGGCAGCTGTGGTGGTGTCTGTGGTAGTCCCCAATGCCAGGGGTCACACTGTGAACTGGGGCATCAAGTCTTGGCGTGTTTCCACCTGTTTCTGGTTCAGGAAAGTCCATGAGAGCCTCCTCGTGTCCTTGGATGTGGTACCCTCGAGCCACTGAAAAGTTCCCACACCTCATGGACTGCTACTTTTGCAAAATATAATAAACGTGCATTGCTAAAGAAACAAAATGAAAAAATCAAATAAAAAGTCTTCGAAACATACAAAATGCAAACACCAACTTTTATTATTAATTCAATAACATGCAATTATTCTGTCAAGTTTCTATAAGTGTTTTTGACCACTTATTTGCAATTCTTCATGGATTAGTGACAAACTACATGATTTGAGCAGGTACATTCCTGTAGGGGCACTGATCAGAGTCAGCTCTGTTGACAGCACCTGAAAACCATGGCTGGCCCAATATACAAGGTGGATGCTGTTTCTTTTTTACAATTGGAAAAACTTAGGATCAGTAACAGGTTAGAGGGTCGCCAAGGGGGGAAATACTCAGGATTGCTGTTTAATACAGGGAGTGATCAACAGGGACATTGCTTGCATATACTTCTGTGCTTAATAGCTGCACGAGTGACCCTGAAGGACAGAAAAAGGAGGGCACTGGGGCCTCATAAAGTTGCAGGTCACCAAGGGAATTTCTGTGGTGGGTCATGGGGAGCTGTCTTCAGGTGTGGACTGGAGAAAAGCTAGCAATCTCCAACCTTCCCCCTAGACAGCAGCAGCTGAGGGCAGGGTGGGCTCCAGGGCTCATTTCCTGGCCACCCAATACCCTGGTCTTTGGAGTTCTGCTCCCTGTAATTTGTGGGCAACTTTTCTCTTTGTGGGTGCTGGGGAGAAGAGGAACTGCCAAAGGCTCTATTTCTCCTTTGGCCTTAGGAACTGCCCCATGGCATGGGTCACCAAGTAGGCACCAGGGACATGGTCAGGTCCAGACAAAAACTCACTGTCCGCCCTAGTGTGGAGCACAGTTCCAGGTGCTGGAGGCAGCAGTGAAGACAACAGAATGGCCACCCTGGCCAGAATATGATGGTTCATATTCTGGGGAGAGAAACGCAGTAAGTGACAAGTATAGTGTGACATTATGAATGCACTTATCAGCCCTGAAAATGCACTTAAAGGTGGTTCTAGTGGTAGATCTATGTCTATTTTTATCACTCTCAGATAAATAATCTTTTTGAAAAAGTAAATAGTAGGACTGGAGTTGTGGCTCAGTGGTAGAGTGCCTGCCTGGCATGTGTGAGGCCCTGGGTTTCGTTCTCAGCACTGCATATAAATAAATGAATAAAATAAAGGTCCATCAACAACTGAAGAAAATTAAAACAAAATTGGGTTAATTATCTAAATAGACATTAAAAGTGTTTTTTAAAAAACGTAAATTGTAAAGGCTGGGGTGCAGTTCAGCAATAGAGCATGCACTTAGCATGCACAAAGCCCTGGGTCTGATACCCAGCACCAATAATAAGAATAAAACAATAATAATAAAGATAATAGTAAATTATGTGATTGAGTATCTCTTCTCTGAAGTGCTTTGGACCAGAAGTGTTACAGGTTTGGGAATATTTCTGATTTTGGATTTGAGGTTGGGGATATTCGACCTGTGATATGCTTGAAGGTGATTTGTGCTGTGGGAAAGATCAACACAGCAGGGTACGGGCCAGGGCCCTGGGGGTGTGGAGGTCAGGTGGAAAGGTGGGGAGGGTGAGGGGCCAGCTTTCAAATATAAAAGCAGCCTCCAGCAAAGCCAGTCACCAGGGCAGGGTATGATTGAGAAGGGTTTTTTCTCTCTAAGATGTGCATGAGAATGTTTCAGACCTTTGAAGGCAACTTTGGGAATGAAAGAAATATAGAGAGTTATTTTGGCAACCTCATTTAATATTCAATTTGTCACAGGTTTTTTATTTTTTTTTAAATCTCATTCCTTGGGTTCGAAGTTTAAGTTACCAATCTTGTCATTCTGTTTTTTAAATTGGTTTGTTTGTTTTTTGAGTGCTGGGGATGGAACTCAGGGACTTGTACATGCTAGGCAAGTACTCTATCACTGAGCGATACCCGTAGCCACCAACTTAGTCAATTTTAGCAATTACTATCAAAAAGATTTTACAATTTAGTGGTTTGGGGCACCCTACTCCAAAATATGGTGCCTCAATATGTTGAATATTTTAAGCTGAAGTAATGTGAGTGCCAACGTGTGTGGGAAGAGAAGTTGTGAAACCCTCAGTGAGAGGTGCCCTCCTTGTCTCAGAGGAAAGGGGCATCCTCATCTCTGTAGACCTGTCAAGGGGAAGCATTTGATCTGTCACACACCCTTTATCCCATTGCATTCCTCTATAGCTCTCCCACTTCACCCAGCCTAGCATTAGGACATCTAGGTCTTACTGTTTCTTTGGGTCTCCATTTCCCTACGAAGGCTCCAGCATCATGCAAAACCTAGATTCAATAAATGTGTCTGTTTCCCTCTTGTTCCTATGAGGCTGAAATTCTCTGAAGTCAGATCTACGTTAAAGCTCCCACACACTGCTTGACCTTGGTGAGTAGGACATCATGATTGTGGAGAGATGGAATGTGGCAGGTCAAGAGCCAGAATTATCCTGGGTTATCTTAGGCCCTTTAATAGCCATTTACTTTCAACCTCTGCTTCTGACCTAACCTCCTTGTGATGATTAGGTAAATCTCACAGAATGTGTCACTAAGCTTTGCAGACCTCCTGACTCCACCAACCCTAAGCTAAGATGCTGTAAAGGCAACATCTGAAACCTAAAGATGAGACTTCCCCTACCCTGCTGCAGCCTGCCTACCTAATGTCCCCATCGTTTGTCAAATGCATTCATCTATGACATGCTATGTTCTGTTCACGTAACCTCTTCTGCGGCAGAACACGTCATTCAGGGTAACTTGAATCTGTGTTCCAGAACCATGATCCCTCAAATACGGCTCAGAATAAACTATTTTCTTATTTTCTTAAAGCACAGTTGTTATTTTACATCAATGTTATTCTGTCTTTCGTTGTAGGGGCCTTGGCCATGAACCCAGGGGTGGGGTGAGGAGAAAAAAATCTTTGCTCTCCTGTTTTAACCTGTTTCTTGTTACAGGGGCTTCTCTAAAATATGACTGTAGGAGCCAGCATTTGCCACCCCAAATATACTTCTTTGGTGTATTTTGAGCTGGTTATTCTGAGAAGCTGCAGACCCAGGAGTAGCTCTGAAAAGCTGTCCTTTGTAAAAGAAATTTACATCTAATTTTTTTCTCTAGGTGCTGGGTATGGAACCCAGGGATTTGTGCATGTTAGGCAAGGGCTCTATCACTGAGCCACACCTCAGCCCAGAAACTTATATCGATAAAAGAAATCTACATTAGGCAAAGTATCTGTTTCAGAAAGAGACTGCTCCAGACAACTTTTATCATCTGAGAGACTTTAATTTGCATAAGACCAGTTTTGTTCACTGTTAGGGTTTAGATATGAGGAGCATTGGTTGGATTGGGAGAGTTGTAAAGCAAGTGTAAAGCAAAGCAACTGTGGACCTAATCAGTCCACAGTTTGAATGGACTAACTGGGTGGTAACCACAGGCCATATAAGTGGAGGAGGTGGTCTCTGGGGGCATGCACTGGAAGGGAGCATCTTCCCTGCAGCCCCTCCCTCTTTCTCTCCGTCCTTTCCAGCTATTGAACTGCTATCCTCTGCCATGTTGTTCTCACCTTGGGCCTAGAACAATGGAGTCAGCTGACCATGGACAGAATTTCTGAGACCATGAGCTAAATAGCTTTTCCTCCTCTAAGTTGTTCTGGTTAGGTATTTTGGTCACAGCAATGAAAAACTGACTGATGCAGTCACCTACCCTCCAATAACGTGTGTCTCCCCAAACTCCAAGCAGCCTGAGGCCCCCGTCCTTTTCTGTAGCTCAGGGTGCGACATAAGCTATAATCATTTGACCCTTCTTGAGTCTTCATGCTTTGTGGGACTCTTGTGTCTAATATGTAATTAAATGTACTTTTTTCCTTTTAATCTGTATTATATCAACTTAATTCATAGCCCAACCAAAGCCTGGAGGGGTGGAAGAAGCCATTTTTCACTTTCCTGTGGTTCTCAGCTAATGAACCTAAGATAGGTAGGAGGAAATTACATTTTTCCTCCCTACTCCCTTAAACATTTATAAATAATTCTATTTTATTTTCATTTTTAGTACCCTGAGAAGGTTAACACACCTTCCCAAAAATGTAAGTAATTTTTATAAAATAAGTCGGACTTGTAAATAAGATGACTCATAAATTCTCTTAGGTATTTCAATGTTGTTTACCAGCTTTATTCTCTTGCCCTTTTCATCTTAAAATCTTAAGTCTAAATCCATCACTCAATTACGCACCAAGTGGGAATAACAAGCCTAATCTGTTAGCGGCTCTAACATAGCAACTTGTCTTAGACATGACTAATAGTATAAATACCAGGTACACATAGATTATTCCTACACTCATATAAAAAGAATTGAGTTTGATTTCTTTCATCATTTTGATACTTAATTCTAGCCACAGAGTGAATGTCACTTACCTATAAGCAGACAGTTGTGTCCAAAAAAGTTGGAGTTTCCATCTCAAGGAGGGCAAGGTTACACACTCTTCAGTCTTTTGGCTAGCAGAAGGGATTTGGCTTATGCCCAAGACTCTGTTGTGCTGCCAGGAACTGGAACTGGGACTCTGAGTCACACAAAAACATGCTCAGCTCATTCTTCCTTCTGATGTGGATTCTCCACTTACCTCCTCCCTGGATGTGGGCAAATTTCTTTGCTGATTGGTGATTTTGCATTTCTTTGAAAAAAATGTTTTTTATTTCTTTGGCTTTCTTATATAATATTCCTGACTTTAAAGACCCTTTAAGACAAGACATGAGACTCTGTTAAATCCTTATGATTCTTTGGTAACCTTTTACTTTCATTGCCTGACTTGGCAAAACAAACCAACAAGCAACATTCTTCATTTCTCGATGACCACTCCAGATTGGGAATTGAACCGAGGGTCTCCCAGATGCAGGGCACACTCTCTACCACTGAGCTACATCCTCAAACTTTTCTATTGTTTTATTTTAAGACAAGATTTTACTAAGTTGATGGAGTTGGCCTTGAACTTGTGATCCTCCTGCCTTAGCTTCCCCGGTATCTGGGATTATAGGCATGCACCACTGTGCCCAGATTGCTGAATTCTTTTCCCATTCTCCTGTCTGCAGGTCCATGACTCTTATAGTTGTTTAAAAAGCATTCATTTGGATGCTTTGACTTTATGGTCATGTAGGGGAGGAAAAGATTTCCTCACCAATCACTAGGTTCACAGATGAGGCCCCTACAGCAAAAGACAGATGAACAAGAGGAAAGCATACAAATCTATTTAATCTAAGTTGTACATGACACAGGAGCCTGTCTAAGGAAGTGAAGCCCCAAAGAAATAGCTAGACCTGCATTTTTTTAATGCTAGATTAATTAAAAAATGGATAGCTGCAGGGAAGTATGATTGGATAAAAATAAGATCTAATGGTATTAGAGTGGGGGAATTTAGCAAAGCCAGGTTCTTCTCTGTGACCCCGTGTCTCTAGAGGCAAGCACATTGCTTTCCTCCAGGTTCAGAGAGGGCAGCTCTTGAATGAGGGTCTTATGACCTGTTTTGGGGGAAAAGGATGAAGGAAGTTAAGAGTGTGATCCTCCCAGGTTTTATGATTTGCTCCAGGGAGAAGGGAAGGGGGAGGTGACGTGTCCTTCCTACTTCTGTTATTTTCTCAAATGTCAAGTTGCCATATTAGGGGGTAGAGTGTCCAGAACCCCATGATTCACAGCATTAAAACCACACTAACAACAAGGGAAACAGTTTTGCTACTCTTGAGAGGTTCTTCCTATCTTTTAAAAATTACTTAATATTAATAGATAGTACATGTGCACACTCGAACATTCAAAATCATAAAAGAGCAAAGAACAAAAAGGAAGCCTCCATCCCTCCTCCATCTGCAGCCTCCTAGAGCTTCTTTCCGCAGGCAAACGCTGTGATCATGATTTGCACCTCTTTCTGGAGATACTCTGTGCACTGCAGGAAATACAAAGACATATGCACACAGCCCATGGGAGAGCACCTACATAGTGACACAGCACATACACTGCTCTGCACCTCGTTTGTTTATTTGTTGTTTTATAGTGTATGTTGGTAATGGATCCTTAGCAATACATACAAACAAAGTGACTGGGGAGGCTGAGGCAGGAGGACCAAAAGTTCAAAGCTGGCCTCAGCAATTTAGTGAGACCCTGGGAAACTCAGTGAGTTCCTGTCTCAAAATAAAAAATAAAAAGGGCTGGGGATGTAGCTCAGGGATAAAGAAACCCTGCATTCTAGCTCAGGGACAAAGAGTCCCTGGGTTCTTTAGGAGGAGGAGCAGGAGGAGGAAGATGAGGAGGAGCAGGAGGAGAATAGAAAGGTCATGTCATGCTCAAGATGGCCAAGCACAATGGTAGAAGGTGACTGGGTAGAACGTCCTACCTGCTCTGGGTCACCGACCTCTGGATTTACTTTTCCATGGGAAAAGACACTTTTTTCATTTGTTAAAACTGGAATAGTCCAGCTTCTGTTACATGTAGTGGAATCAATTCTAAATGATGTGATACTATTTCTTTGTCTGCCCATATCATTACTTATTTAACTAGCCTTGTAGAGTTGAAAAATGCTGTGATTAACAAAAAAAGACTACACTATTCTCTTTCTTCCATGTATGAGAACATTATCTGTAACTTAAATTTCTATAACTTTGAACCACTGGGTCAAAGGGCAGAAGCATTTGTCAGTTTGATTGGCATTGCTGACGTTTTCTCTGTAGAGGTCGTCCCATCTTGGAGACTCCTTAATGTGTGTGTGCAGGGCAGGAATCCTCCAGATGAATCCTTCAGGGCATATATGATCAAAAGCTTAACTCTGTTTTAGAATTTCTCCTGGTGAAATCATTTCCTTTTCTTCTTTAGAAGTAGAAAGGCTTGAGGAGGCCGTATAACCGAGCACAAGACACTATAAGATTCACTTGCTAATTGGGAGGGATGTATCAAAGGAATACCAATAAGAGCTCCTTTCTCAGAAGGGGCCTTAGGACACACATCAGATACAAATCATAGTTCCTTTGTCAGATAGGAATCATAGTTCCTTTGGCAAAGACCGGCGTCCCTCCTTTTCTGAGGCGCTGTTATGCTTTGGATATGAAGTTCCCCAAAGATCCATGTTTTGAGGGCTTGGTCCCCAGTGTGGCAATGTTCAGAGGTGGAGTTTTGGGGAGGTGATTGGGTCATGAGGATGCTAACCTCATCGGTGGATTAATCCATTGATAGTTGAATGGTCTACTGGTAGGTGATGGAGGCTGTTGTGGGATTTGGGTGGAGGAAACAGTTGACTGGGCAGGTATCCCCTGCAAGGGTATTTCTTGTTCCCAGGCTCTCTCTCTCTCTCTCTCTCTCTCTCTCTCTCTCTCTCTCTCTCTCTTTCCTTCCTGGCTGCCATAATGTGAGCAGCTTTGCTGTGATGCTCTGCCTCATCACAGGCCCATAGTAATGGAGCCAGTGGACCATGGACTGAGACCTCTAAAACCATGAGTCAGAATAAATCTTTCCTCCTTTAAGTTGTTTTTCTCAGGTATTTATCACAGTGATGAAAAACGGACAAATACAACAGGCTACTGATATAATTACACTGATATAATTAAACATGCCTATTTTAGGCACCTTCTGGGTCTCAGGTACCAAGCTTGGTGCTGGAAAGCGATGGGTAGTGAGTTGAACTGTGTCCCCTCAAAGATGTGTTCAAGTCCTAGTTTGTGGTACCTTTGAATGCAATATTATTTGGAAATGGGGTCTTTACAAATGAAGCCATACTGGATGAATTCAGTTGTTAAATCCAGGGTCTGGTGTCCCTATATGAAAAAAGAGAGCAGATTTAGACAGAGTCACAAAGGAATGAAGTCCAGAGGAAGACAGAGGCTGAGACTGGTTGTGTTGACACAAGCCAAGGAAAGCCCAAGATCCCTGGGAAAACCACTAGGAACCAGAAAGAAGTGAGGAAGGATCCTTCCCTTGGACCTTCAGAGAGAGCGTGGCGCTTCCGACATCTTGGTTTTGGACTTCTGTTTTCCAGAAGAGTGAAACAAAAACTTTCTGTGGCTCTAAGCTACCCCATTTGTGGTCTTTTGTTATGGCAGCCCCAGCAAACAAACAGATACAGGGCTGAGCTCCTGGCAGGAAGTGGAGGGGCCTCTTTCCTTCATGACGGTAGAGAGGCTCCCAGCATATGTGTCTATTATTGACCAAGTCACAACATAGGCGTCATTATCTGTTTCATGTCTGTCTCCCCTTCTGGACTGGGTTCGCCTGGGGGAGAAACTGTGTCCTGTTTGTTCCCGGATCTCAGTGCTGGTTCACGAGATCTGGACAGGGGCTAGCTGTTGACCGACCAATCAACCAACTGGCTTTCGGGAGGTGGAAGCTTGATAGACAGCTCAGGGTTGGGAAGCCTAGCATTAAATCCCCTGTTCCTCTTCCTGCCAATGACATTGCCCTTCTCCCTGTCACCCAGGACACAGTCGCTTCTGCAGCAAGTCAGACACCGGTTTCTTCCTAGGCTTCTTTGACTCATCTCTACAACCCTTTCTCCCTCTAGTGCCCTCTCAGCACCCCATCTCCCCTGTCCTACTTGGATAATCTCCAGAGCCTTAAAATGGGCTCAAGTGACCCGAGGTCCAGACTCTGCTATCCAACCCCTCCTGCGTCTCCGCTGGTCAGCAGTGGAGGTGCTGAACTCAACCTGGCCAAACCCTTCCCCCCACTCCCCATCCAGCCTGTCCCTCCCCTTGGGGGTCCTATCTCAGTAATCGTCTCCATGATCTCCCCACCTGCTCACCCCAAAAGCCCAGGAGTCGTCCTTCCCACCTGCCAGGACGTGCTCAGGACCAGTGAGCCCTCTGAATATCCCGCAGGTCCTTTGACTTTTCTCTACCCCACCATGTGGCCGTTACTGTGTGCTCACTTGGGCTCCAGTAGTAAGTAGCCTCCAAGCTGGGCTCCTTGCCTCCAGTCTCCTGCCTCTGTGCTCCTTCTCCAGGCTGTAACAAGATTGGAAACAAAAAGCAAATCTGTATCTGAGCATGTAACTGCCCTTTTTAAACTACCCTGTTGTGGGAGCCCCAAGTAATAAGATAAAACCCCTCTCCACGGCTTATGCTGCCCCTCACCACCTGGCATGTGCTTCCAGCATTTCCAGCATGCTGGGTTCTGACCATATTAAAATTTCCTTCAGATCCTCAAACTTGCTTACTTTCTTTCACCTCTGCACCTTTGTGCATATGGCTCCTTCTGCCTGGAGTGCTCCTCTCTTCCTGCTTCATTGATCTGCCCTCAACTCAATTAAGTAGCCTTGGAGGCTACTTACTACTGGAGCCCAATTGAGCACACATCAACTCAATGTTCTGATCTCAGTTTATAAACCAGGTTCCACTTCACTGGGGAGGCTTGGTCTCCTCTGACCACTTAGTCTCCCATGACATTGTTCCATTGCCCCCTCTGCCATCTCAGTCTCACATGCATCACACTTGAACTTATTAGTTTTCATATCCATATTCCTTTCTAGACTGCAAAATTGCACAAGGGTAGAAACCACTGTGTCTCCACAGCCTCATGGTCCTCCCACATAGTAGATGATCGATAAATATTTATCTAACGAATGAATGAAT
>JAJEJO010001887.1:334319-352654 GCA_020662805.1 Glaucomys volans
ATTTCAGTTGCAATTGCTTTATTTTAAACCTTAATCAACTCAAATTAGATTTTTTTTCCACGTCACCTTTACTGGTCTCTCTTCAACCTACACTGCAGAACACATCCAGACTAACTGTCACAAAGTATGACATTCACTGGGTAACCCTCAAGAAAAATGCATTCACAGCTCCCCAAGAAATTCTGAGCAAAGTCCAAACTCTATAGCTGTGCCAAGCCCTGCAAAGTCTTTAGCATGGAGTCTTTAGATATGGACTAGAGCTAAGTGTGTGCTAATGGGCTTCTGTAGGCTGCTCTGGTGTCTAACCAGCACTGTTTGTTTGCAGAAATGCCTCCCAAGCACCCTCTTTGCAAATGAATGTTTGGAAATGCAGCCTGTGATTAAGTTGAGGGTTGCTTGGTGTTTGAACTTGGTTGTTCCTGAAGGTCACCCATGGACTGTGTCCAAGCTGTCAGTAGAGATCAGCACGTGGGCTTTCAATGATCCTTAATTAAAGGTTGTGCTCGGGAGGGCTGAAAAGATTAAGAGGATATGTTTGGCATATGTTTGGATGGCTGACTCTCACAAAGCTCTCAAACTTTAAATTAAATGGTTATTTGTTTATCTAATAATTTTTTAAAAGAAAAATTAGAAAGCCCACTGTCTTGGGGCTTGGGAATACCTGGATCTGACTTTTCTTGACTTACAGGACACTTTCCCGACATCCTTTGTGATGTTAATTGCTGGTTGCAGCTTGTCTGGGCAGGAGGAGGTGAGGCTAGTAGTTTCTTTTTGGCCTTCTGTTTAATTGTTGGTCTGGGTATTGATCAGGGCATTTTCGGCAAGCATCTGGCAACCCCTGTCATACAATCTCAGGGCATTTCCTCTGCCAGGATATGCACAGCTGGAAGAAGGCAGGTATCCACACTACCTCAAGTCCTATTCCTCATCACATTAGGAGATTAGTCTATTTTATTGAGAGACAGGATAGTGACCTGCAGAAGAAGATCTTTGATATTAGTCAAACCTGGATTAGTCAAAGCCCTCTCTCTTCATGCACTGTTAACTTGGGGAGGTTGATTTAGCTCTCTAGTCTCCATTTCCTCATCTCTGTGCTGCAGGTGACACTTTTAGCCTTATTTTGAGGATTAAATGCAATGATTAGGGCAAGTATTTGCCTGGGACGTAGTAAATGCTTATTAAGCATCAGCTGTTATTGTTGTATACTCTGTAGTAGGGATTGAGTTGAAGAGTGAATTTGAAGTCTGGTTGCTGGTTCTGGAGTGGGGAGGCATTAAGACACTTAGAGTCACTGGTAGGATGGAGGTGAGGCGTGTCCTCTCTGGGATTGGCCAAGAATGGTTGACCTGACTGCTGAAGTTCCCTGGAGTTGCTGGGACCTGAGGGGCAGAAACTTGACAGGCCTTTCTGGGGTTTTCTGGAACATGCAGCACCCAACCCTGTCCTCAAACGGGGCCTCCTGACCTATTACTTGTTGAAGTGCACCTTCTTCCCTTCTCATCTTGTTCCTCTTTCCCTATGCTCTAGATTTAAAATTCTGAATTAGTTTTTGCATTTTACCTTATGGTAGCATTCTTATTGTTCGTTTCTTCTTCATGGAATATCTTGCTGAGAATGTTCTATAGCGCAGGCTTTCTATGTGTGAATTCCTTTAACTTTTGTTTGTCGTGGAAGGATTTTATTTCGTCTTCAAATCTGAAGGTTAGCTTTGCTGGATATAGGATTCTTGGTTGGCAGTCATGTTCTTTCAGAGCTTGAAATATATTGTTCCAGGCCCTTCTAGCTTTTAGGGTCTGGGCTGAGAAATCTGCTGATATTCGTATTGGATTCCCCCATATGTAATCTGTTTCTTTTCTCTCACAGCCTTTAAAATCCTATCTTTATTTTGTACATTAGGCATTTTCATTATAATGTGTCTTGGTGTGAATCTGCTGTAATTTTGTGCATTTGGTGTTCTGTAAGCCTCCTGCAGTTGAGTTTCCATTTCATTCTTCATGTTTGGGAAATTTTCTGATATTATTTCATTGAATAGGTTGTTCATTCCTTTGGTTTGTATCTCTGTGCCTTCCTCAATCCCGATAATTCTTAAGTTTGGTCTTTTCATGATATCCCATAGTTCTTGGAGGTTCCGTTCATGATCTCTTACCATCTTCTCTGTTTGGGCAACTTTATTTTCAAGATTCAATATTTTGTCTTCATTGTCTGAGGTTCTGTCTTCTAAGTGATCTAGTCTGTTGGTGATGCTTTCCATTGAGAGTTTAATTTAGTTTATTGTTTCTTTCATTTCAAGGATTTCTGTTTGGTTCTTTTTCAGAATCTCTATTTCTTTGTTGAGTTGATCTTTTGTTTCCTGTAGTTGCTCTTTCAGCTGCTTATTGGAATGGTCAATCATTGCCTGCACTTGCTCTCTTAACTCATCATTTGCTTCTTTGAACATTTTAATCATGTATATTCTGAACTCCTTTTCTGGCATTTCTTCTACCATGCTGCCATTGGATTCTATTAGTGTAGAATCTTGGTTTGTTTGGAACAGTTTCCTCCCTTGTTTTTTCATGTTGTTCATGTATTTTCCCCTCCAGCAATGCAGATCTAGGGTATTGTAGTTTCTGCCCTATAGGCTTAGTGACCCTATAGTTTTCTGAAACCTCTTCTTTAAGCAGGGGAATCAATATTAGCAACACCCAGTACAGACAATATGCAGCTATAAACCAAATAGCCCCTATGAAGACTATTGTTACAGTAGTCTTTTTGTTACAATATTGTTACAATATTGTAATAATAAACAGAGGATGAGTTCTATTACTATCTACAGTATAACAAACAGATTTGCAATGAGGACTGCAGTTTCTAATGGAGGACAAAGAGGATGGGGAAGGGTGTAGGCTGTAACTGTTAACAGTGTAAGAAAAGAATATGAGGAAATTCTAGATCATAGGAAGAGTGAGAAAAAGCCCTTGAGGAAATAGGTAAACAAAAGGAAAGTAGAGAGCAAGAAAAGTATAGAAATAAAAGTTTAAAAGCTATCACAAAGGAGAGAAAAAATATCCACTATCACCATCATATCCTATTCAAACCTCCCAGTCTTTAGTAGCCTGAGGCATGAGAAGCTACCTGACAAGGAGCTTCCCATCTCCAGTGGGCGTCTCAGGGTGGGATTTGCCCCACCTAATGACAGTTTTCGCAGATAATCCAAAATGGTTGCACTGGTTTCCAAACATGTTGGCAAATGGTGAGCTGCAGTGCAGGGCGTAGGCACCGAGACTGTGTGGGGTGCAGACGGTCAGACTGGGCCCCTGGAGGCAGGGTGCTGTCAGTCAGGCTGGCGGTCCTGCAGCTCCTGGCTTTTTTTTTTTCCCCCCAAAATGGCAGCAGCCATGTGTAGCCAAACCTGCAGGTACTGTGATGGTGAATTTCCAGGCAACAGCAGGCAGCTGGCGATCCACTGACAGTCTGCAGGCTCCGCAGGCTACTGGCGGACGATCGGCAGGTGAACCCTGGTTGGTGGGCGATGAGTAGGTGAAAGGCAGGCTGTGGGCAGGCCAGAAGCAGGCAGACAGGCAAGTGATGGATGATAGGCAGTGGTCAGTGAGCACTTTGCACTCAAATGTAGGGCTAGGCTGGTAGACTGTGGGTGATGGAGATAGACAGTAAAGAGCAGGGGATCGATGAGGAGTAGAGACTGCTTCCCAGAGAATCAGATTCTCCTTTTTTTGAATCCTGAGTTATGGAGCAACAAGGAACGCAGCCTCCCCTAGTCTGCCATCTCGGCTCTCCTGTTTACGGTAGCATTTTTGGGCTGGCTGTCCCCAACCAAGGTGTTATTGTGACCTGACCAGCAGCTTCGCCCCATGCAACACACATAGCCTAGTGACCAGGGTTTCTATTACTCCAAGCCCAGGAGATAAATGGGGAAAGTGCTCCAAGTCCAAAGGGACTAGCAGAGCGCTGGACCCGCAGGCCTCCTAAGAAGGGTATTATGGTTTGGATGTGAGGTGTCCCCCAAATCTCCTGTGTCCATGCAGAAATCTTCAGAGACAACATGACCGAATATGAGAGCTGTAACCTAATCAGTCCATCCTACTTTAAAGACTGACAAGGTGGTAACTGTAGGCAGGTGGGGTGTGGCTGGAGGAGGTCCCTCACTGGGATCATGCCTGGTGGGGAACGTCTTCCCCTTGCTCTGTTTCCCAACCTCCATGAGGTGGCTTTCTTGCTTATTTTTCTTCTTAGCATATCGCACCACCACCTCCTCAAGACATCCCCTCCAAGTTAATATTCTCAGGGTAGGGATCCCCTGATCTGAAGTACCCAAATTTCAAAGACTACACTTATCTCTCAAAGCAATATTTTCTTCAGTCCACATTAATATAGGGAAAATGTACAGTTATGTCCCATGAGCTCAGTGTGACATCTTTAATAAAATAATGTGCAGGAGAATCTGGAGTTATTCTCCAAATACAATTGGTAGGATGTCAGAAGCAATTGGTACATGTTTTGAAGAGTGTGCCAAGTGACAGCGGAGGGCTGGGCACCTCCTTCTTTCTCCACTCCTCCAGTCTCAACATTCTCTGCTTAGTGAATAAGAGTTCGTTCCAGGAAATTTATGTTTTTCACTGCAAATACATAAATTTTTGGTACATTTTACCTGCATAAAATTTTGTGATTCTTTGCCATTTATATATTTGCTTGCCAGGACTCACCTTACATGACATGGCATACAAACTGGATATGCTGCTGATCATAGAATAGCTGTTTAGAACTTCGTTAATTAATTAGAGATGATGAATGATTACGTCTCCACTTGCCTTGACTGACCGTAATGGAGCAAGCTTCCATATTGTAGACTGTCCTCTGGAGAGGCCGCCATGACAAAGGAGATCTCCAGTCAAGTACTCATGGGCACCCAAGGCCTCAACCCAACAGCTCTTGAGAAACGGAGCCCTGCCAACACCCACGGAGGGAATGTGGAAGCAGATCCTTCCCCCTGGAGCCCTGAGATGAGTGCAACCTGGTTGATACTTCGATTGTTACAAGACCCCGAGTTAGGGGACACAGCTTCATTGTACCAGGATTTCTGAGTCACATAAGCACATAATCCATGGTGTTGTTTCAAGTTACTAAGTTGGGGGGTAATTTTTTATATAGCAACAGATCTCCGTTATTCCACTGAGTCTTCACAGCCACTCACAGCAACTCATTTGACAGACGAGGACACAAATGCTCAGCGTCTCATTATAGCTGAAGCAACATTCAACCCCAAATTATCTAGGGCCAATGTTCTTGTTATGTCCCATAACCTTGGTCTCCCTCCAAATTGCCACCATGGAAATGGCAGGAAAGTTCCGCCCAGGAGTGGATCTGATAGCATCCACCATGGTGTCCATGAGCAGGTTTGTGTTTGGGGGTGGGCAATGAGGATGGGCGATGCTCAGGGTACCTATCCTGCTGGGCGCTTTATATGCATGAGCTCATTTAGACTTCTCACCAACCTGTTGAGGTCATGGTTTCTAATCCTTATTTTGTTGGTGTGGAAAGGGAGCCTCAAGGGCTAAATAACTTATCCAGAGTCACAAAGGAAGTAAGTTCACTGGGTGGGATTAGACTTAGAGTTTCTGATGCAGAGCCAACCTGCCTAGCATGTGGCTAGCATCTACCTTGAATATGATGGTGGATTGAAAGGATCAGACAAGGTGATGGACAGGGTTCAAATGGTCAGGTGTTTTCTTCCCAATAGTAGGTCTGTGTGGAATTCCCCAGGCAGGGAATGAGCTTATTTGGCAGGGGAGGTCTTGGGGAGTATGTTTGGTGGGGGATAGGAATAGGAGAGGAATGGTATGTGTCCAGGCTTCTCAGAAGAACAGGGCCAGGTCACCCTTTGACCTTCCCCCATAGGGTGGTCCCCCTGCCCGTTTCAGTATGTATGCATCATATTGAGCTTGGCAATCATTTGAATTAATGATGTAGAGATTCTCTAAATGAATCCTGCCACCAACACACAGACATTTCAGTAAAAGATCCATTGCCTGGGAGTTAGGACTGAAGAAAAGCCATTTTACAAGAAATTTGGTTCCATTAGCCATGTAAAAGAAAATGGGAAAGAAAGGAGAGCTGGACATTCTTTCCATCCTCCTTCACAATGACAGAATGATTCTAAATAAGCTTGCTGTATAAAAATCACAGCTGGCTTTTCCTTTAATGCTGAAGTATGGGAAAATCTTTAATTTTTATACTTCCTGGGGGCTAGAGGTATGAAACTTTGCTAAATAGGATGCACCCACCAAGCACATTTTATTAGCTCTCCTATCTGATAGTGCTTTCAATTTTTAAAACAGTTGCTTTAAAAAGCCTCTGGGGGCATGCACAGCAATCTCAGTTAATCCTATAATAATAAAAACCAGTTAAAGTGCTGCCGTAACAATAATGACCAGCGCAGGGGCTTGAAGATGGATACTAAGGAAGATTTCCAGCCAAGGAGCGTTAGGGATTCACTCTACTCCCTCTCCTTCCTTAGCCAGCAGAACCACGCTCATCCTTCTTGTCCAGCTTTGCAGAGCTTGTCCGGAGGCAGAGATAGATGAAGTGACCTCTCCACATCCTTTTCCATACTGGAAGTATGAAAATATTCCTGATGACCCATCCTGGAGGGAACTGATGGTCCATTCCAGGCTGAGTGACATTCAACTCATCCAACAAATATTGCACAGCCACCACTGGCAAAGCCTGGGGAAGTTTTGGGAGGGAAAGAATGAGATGCTGACCCTAGGCGCAAAGAACTACCATCTAATGGGATCCGGTGTTCCTAGGCATTTGAGGGCGAATGAAATAGGTAATATGGTGGATGTTGCAGCCAAGTGCAGTGTTTGGAGGAAGACATCATTGTGATGGCTCAGGGATGGATCAGTCTTCCAAAGGTGGCGGCAAACGTGTAGCTGAACACCCAGATTGCTCCTGGTGATGCAAAGCCAATAAGCACCACAAGAAGGTAAGGGTTAAGAGGGGTTGTGACTTGGAGCAAGTAAGGGAAGCATTGGGGATGAGCCCCAAAGCAGTGTGTCCCGCTGAACAAGGAAAACAGGGAGCTTGTATTTAGGAAACTCATGCATACTCATATTGGAAAGACTTGTCATCACATGGAGAGGTAGGCCATTCTTGAGCATGATCAATTTGCGATCCTGCTTCTTCATACAGTACATATTCAAAAATGGCTGACTGGAGAGCCTCCTGGGTAGAGAATTTAGCATTCAGTGAGATTATAATGAGCAAAGTTAACTCAAGTTTACCTAAAAGAGTGAGTGAAAGTGACTTGGCAATTTTGGCAGGTTCCAAGTGACTCTCTCCGGAGGGCCTCATCTAAACACAAGAGCGACTTAACTTGATGGAGTGTTAACATTCATTTCAAGGCAGCAAGTCTCCCCACATCCCCAGTCCTGCGAGCATAGCTGATTCCCCCTAAAAGTCCCTGCCTAGAAGCTACCCAATGGGATGACTTTTTATTTTATTTTTGTGGTACTAGGGATTGAATTCAGGGGTGCTCTACCATCGAGCTACATCCCCAGTCCTTTGTGTCCTTTAATTTTAAGACAGGGTCTCTACTAAGTTGCTTGCCTCGAAATTGTGATCCTCCTTCCTCAGTCTCCAAAGTTGCTACCTTTACACGCATGCACATCACGCCTGGCTCATTGGAATGACCTTTTAAAGATGAAGGACACTTAGGCAGCTGGGAAGGGGAAGGAACAGCAGGCTGAGGAAACAGCATCAGCAGGGACACAGAGGTGTGGGGGATGGGTTGTTTAGGCTCCTCCTGGTGGCATCAGTAGAGCCAGAAGAGATGTGGAAAGGACATGGGGTCTGGAGGGTAAAGGAAGAAAGGCCTGAACCTAGACAGTCTTGAAGCCACATTCAAGAGTTTGGTCTTCACCCTGTGGATGATGATGAAGCTTTGAAAGGTGGAAGGAGTTAAACCTTAAGAAGGTCAATCCAACAATGGCATTATGGTTTGGATCCAGAATTTCCTCAAAGGCTCATGTGTTGAAGGCCTGGTCCCCAATCAAACATGTTCAGAGTTGGGACTTTAGGAAATGAGTGGATCACGAGGACTGTAGCCTCATTTGTGGATTCATCCATGGATGGATTCATACTCTGAAGGGTCTATTGGAAGGCGGTGGAAGTTGTAGGACCTGATGGGTAAGAAGGTCGCTGTTGCCTGAGGAGTGTGGGGTGGGGGTTGCTTCCACTCTTCTCAAGATGTTTATTGGATCAGATTTTGTTCCTAGAACCCAAGGTGACTTGGAGCAAAGGAGATGTAAGCAAAATGGAAGCATAGTCACCAAGTCTCTAATTCTGCTTTTAGACACCCATCAGATATTTGCAGGAAAAGTGAAAAATCGAAGTCCTTGTTATAGTGGGATAGCTATTCCCACAACATTTACATTGTATTGGTATGATAAATAATCTAGAGCTTATTTAAAGTATATGGGAGATATTCATAAATACATATGCAAATATTACACCATTTATATGAAGGACTTGAGCATTCATGGATTTTTGGCATCCTCCAGGGTTCCTGGGACCTCTGGACACCAAGGAATGACTACACTAAAGAATGATTCATTTATCTGTACCTGGACTTCAACTGTGAATCCTGTATTGGTCTGGTGACCCCTCAGGGGTTGCCACAAAGCCCAGACAAGACCTAGTCACAAAGCTTCACTCAGGGCAAGAATGCCTGGAAGCCAGGCCCAGAGGCCAGCATCTAAGTGAGGAATCAGTGGCACCAAGACCAATGCTGTGGTGGGCATAGAAGTGGGCACAGGGTGGCTGAAGCTGCCTATGGCAGAGCAGAAAGAAGACTATGTTTCTGGAGTGATATGGGGAATACATAGGGTACCGATCAGGCATGAGTTTGCCTCCAACATTCCCAAGAGCAAGGGTTTTTGTCTTGTCAATTTTTGTACCGCTTGAATCCTGTTTGCAAGGTCAGTAGAGCCCACTTCATTTCTTTTGATTTCATTTAAAGATAGGAAAAATAAAATAATAAAAATAAATATATATATATATATATATATATATTTTTTTTTTTTTTTTTAAAGAAAAGTACCCATGAACCTTTGAAATGAGAAACAAGCAACTCCTGAGCAATCCAGCACACATCCTTGGCCCCCCATCCTTGGTCCGTGTGGTGTCCTTGCCTGCAAAGAGGAACATGAATCAGGCCATATGCAAGTGAAATTGTGTAACTCCTCCCTGGCTCCACCTCTAGTTCATCCCCTGGCTACTGAACCTTGATAAATATTAACATCCCACACCAATGGGTTGCTCTCTCCTTTGAAGAATGCCTCATTCCCTCCTGAATGTACAGTCCTTTCTTTACCCTAAAAGATACCTCGTTCTTGAGATAGCTGCATTCTCTCTTGAATGTGTCTCCACTTTCCTCAATAAATCTCTGTGTCTCTGACCAGTGCATGCTGAAATTCTTTTCTATCACATATGCCAAGGAACACACTTGTCCTTAGGTGAGGTCCCCTTCTCTGAGAACTCCTCTGGTGACGACTTTATTGGTAGTTTTCAACACCGCTTTGTACTCTACTCCTTGGTCCATAAACACAAATGACACTCTATGATCATCAGTTGGGTATGCTTTGTCTGAACTCGCACTGGGCACTGGCTCTGGGGTGATAGGTTATGTAAACAGAAACTTCCTTCTTCCCATCTCGGGAGACTGGATGTATTGGGTGTGTGAAGGCTTGGGTGGACAGGGAAAGAGTCACAGTGGCCCTCCCAACCCACCTCTCACAGTTCATCTCTCCATTAACTCTTTCAACAAATACTTACCAGATGTCTGCTGTGTGGGTTGTTGCATTAGATCCTCAAAAGAGAAGCAGGCCTGCTTCCTTTCTTCAAAGAAGTTGCATTTCAACAAGTTATTGGTGTGGGTTGCAGGGGGTGTAAGAATGGCTCTAGCTGTGGGGGGTAGGGTGTAGCCATCAGACATGAGGCACAGGAGGGACAGTTCTGGGTGGACAGAACCCAAACCTAAGCCTGCACATGAGAGAAAATGGACAGGGTATGTTTGAGGACCTGAAAGAAATCCAAGATGGCCAGAGCACAGGCTGCCAGAGGGCAAGGGGGAGGGGAGGCTGGGCAGAGGGTGGCATGCCTCTCCTTGGACTTTGTTGTTGAAACAACAGCTGGTTGAACCCAGCTGGTTCCAAAAGCTCCCAGCTTCCCTTTCCTCCCTACAGAATGAGATTAGGGTACTGGACCTGGGCAGACCAGTTTGTTGCAACAGTGACCTAAGAAGAGAAGCTCTGTAAACATTACGTTATTAATAATAACAGACAGTCAATATAGCCTAAAGGGTTGGGTAACTCCAGGAGCTATAAGACTCGTCTCTTACCTCATGACATGGAAAACATGCCAACCCATGCCCCGAATCCACCAAGCCCAGGACCCAGCACTCAGTAAATGCAGGTTGAATAGAACGGTAGGAGCAATTGCCAAAATCAGTTGCCAAGGACTAGGAGACAGTGGGGAAAGAGGGGGCAGGTTTCCAAAGGAAGGGGACTTGGGGCCTCTGGGACCCATAATAGCCTGGTCTGAAGTAGTAACAGATCAAACAAGCCATGTTCTGACTTCACAATGAGTCTGTAATTCAAGTGAAATAAACTTTCTGGATGGATTCATGTTAACCCAGTTTATTTCACTTCAGTACATTTTAAATTCAATGTGATCAATATAATTCCCTACATACCCAGGAAATTGTTCACAAATCTTATTGCCTGTAGAAGATTTCCATTCCTTTAGATACTACAAGGAAAAAATGAAGGCAGAGAAGAAGCCTTGGGCACAGGATATTCATAAATATTGGAGAGAGTTTATTACTACCTTGACCAAAAGAGAGCCCTGGTGAGCAATATCTAAGGAAACTCATTAACAGTTTGTTTGTGTTTTTCTTCATTTGTTTAAGCTGCACGGAATATACATATGTTCTAAAGTATTGGAAACTGGTTGAAAGCTGTTTAAAAATATTTAGAACGAAATGAAATTTAAAATGTTCAGGGGGTGTAAACTTTATTTGGAGGAGAATCAAGTATTAAAGGGATATACATTTTTATTTCAACACTTGTTGAAAATCCCTCTAAATTGTTTATTTTTTCCACTTTCTTGCCTCAGTGAATAAAGAACTTAGAGGCTATTTTACTTTCTCTGTTCCCATGGCTCTTGTTTTGTCTAGGGCAACATGGCTATATTGAACATGATCATGCACTCACAGAATTATGGAAAATCAGACTGAGAAGCAGCAAGAAAGATAATCTCATAATCCCCTCTTTCTCAAAGAGAAAACAGTCCAAAGGAGGCAAAGTGGCTTGCATCCGATGTACCTGGAGCCGGAACCCACGTTTCCCTCTTCTACACGGGCTCTTTCCACCTCTCATTTTCCACAACTCCAGATGTGACTGGGCTTATGCATACCCCAAAGTGCAACCCCGGAAGTGATATTTTTGCATGAATACCTGGTGTGTGTGTATGTGGGTGTGGGTGAGGGAGAAAGAGGAGAGGAAGAGGGAGAGAGATTTTCATCTTAGGTCTTAGTGGTTTTTTTAAACACGGCCATTTGAAGATTCTGTTTAGCTATGTTTATGTCATTTGTAGTTTTACTGTATATTCACATCTCAGTGTTCAAAGGTTGAGATGATGGAAACTAAGCAAACCAAACTACACGCAAATCCCCTAGTCAGCCCTGTGTTTATGTGACAAGGATGTAAAGGGCCCTTGTGTGAAGTTTTAAGTCAAGATGACTGACATACAGACATTTAGGAGAGTGCTGGGTAAATCAATCAATCCACTGACAGATAGGTTAAGAGCTAGATTGACGCTGTAACAAAGGAAGACCTTTAATATGATGTACGTTATTTAGACGTAATGAAATCATCTCCCTTGAATATATCTAAAGTAGGATTGGTTCCCAACTATACTGCTCCATATAGATGAAATTCTTCTTGAGGAGATAATATGGGAAGACCCACAGAAGCTGCAAAAAGAGTGTCCCTGAACTGTAAGTGAGCGGATAATAAATATGACCACATGGCACAATGATTCAAACCCAAGTGCCCTGAGACCCTGGGGAAGCCTATGACCAGGAAAAAGCTTTTAAACACCAAGACAAAACAGATCATCTTGACAAAATCAAGTCCACTGTGACATCACTCATCTTTGTTGTTATTCAAGTGGTTGTCTTAACACACGACATCCCAGCCTCCAGGGGCATGAACTCAGGAATCTGATGAAATGGACAGAGGAGCACTGGTGTGGACCTGAGGTCACTGTGTATCAGTGAATGTTTATGAGGGCTGAGCCAATGGGCACTGCAGGAATTAAAAGCCACACAGACCCAACTTAATCTGAAATCCACCTCCCTTAATATAGAGGGCAGCCTGAAACCCTCTTCCTGGGGGCCACATTGTGCCCTCTACTTCCACCTGCCCTGAATAGTTTCCTTAGCCCATACAACCCATTTCTAGAAAGTCATGGGAAAAAATTGCCAGAAGGGGATCCTTGTTCGAAGGCAGAAGTAGGGAGGACACTCCTAAGAAATTTCCGGAATGTTCCTGAAGTGCTGCCTTCATTCTTAGTCTGCCCTCTCCTGGAGCAGGCACTTTCCTTCTCTGACCTCAGAGTGCCTGAGTGGCAGTACCTCTTCTTTTCTCTCCTTCCAGCTGTAGCCAGAAATGACAGAAATGATACCCTCCCCAGGGGTCTTTCATCCCATAGTTGCAGTCAAGAGAGACCTTGTGCGGCTAATTCATAGACTGATACCGTTTTCCAAGATGTTTAAGGATGTTTCTGTGACAGGGACTTAGAGAAGCTGCCTCTGCTGAGGATGCTCAATGGGGACCTGAAAAGCAGGATAACGCTTGGATCTCTGCCTTCGCTGTGTATGTCTTCTTGTGTTTCCAGCCATGGCCAGTGACTCCTCAAAGGTGTACCACTTTGGGTCAGGTTCATGTCCAGCTCTGCATGTAGCCATTTTAATCATTTAGGAGTGTCATCTAAAAACTAGTCAGGCAAGCTTTATTGCCCTGAATTTACCTAGCCTGTCTCACTGCCTCGATGACTGAGGCAAGATCACAATGACATTTGACTTTTGGGTTTGGCAGCATCCTACTTCAAGACCCCTGGAGTGGCACCTGGAAGTCTTCTGTCCTCCTACACCTCCCAGGAACTCACCCTGTGATGACTGCTCCTCTAAGCAGCAGCAATCATCTCATGGGAGCTGAACTGCCTCCTCCCAGGATCACAGGTCTGATTCACATCCTGAGCAGCAAGTGGAAATTGTCCTCTCGAATGCAAACAACTTCTTCAGAGTCACCTTGCAGAACCAGAATTGAGAAGCTGATCAAGTTTGACCAAAACGGCTTTGTTATGCACATCTCTCTCCCCTGCCCCAGTTCCTGTTAGGTCATTTCAGCACCTCAAAGACAGAATTGAGAGGCAGGATCTCACTTTGACTTCCAGTATGGCCATGTTGATTAAGATTTCCTTTCCTGTTTTTCAACATTACCTGATCTGTTTGGCTCCTGGGGTAAGTGACTGGACCTGGTTTATTGGGACCCCTGGAGCCAGGCCTAGGTCTGGACTCTAGTAACATGTTTAACAACTGTTCTGCCATCCCTGAGGCCTGAAAGAGGAGCTGTAGTGACAGATGAATGGTTTCACTGCTGTGTGACATGCCATGGTTGTCTTAACCAAGCATTTCACTTTACTTTCTATTGAAGGTCCTTTTGATACTTCTGGAATTGGGGGAGGTCTGGGAGGGGCCTGGGATTCTACTTCATGGAGCTATATGACATTGCAGACATATCATAGTTATCCAACTGTCCACTCATGCAAACTTTTCATTCTTTTGATTTCCTTTAACGGACCTCTCTTGACTACTTCTAAGGCTAAGCCCTGGGGGTGCAACAGGGAGTCAGGCAGAGCCCCACCCTCATGTCCTATGAGAGCCCCTCATCCTCTATGGCTGTGTCAGTGAGGGCAGGGGGAGATGCACATTCAAAGCATTCCTCTGAGGAAAGCCTAGGAGTGGCCTTCCTGCAGGATGGGTAGGGTTCAGGCAACTTTTGAGGGATGTTCAGGCCCCAGGGTGGTAATAGGAGGAGCCATTGCTGCTCCAGCTGGAAGGGATTGGAGAGCAAAAAGTGTTATCAGAACCAGTGAGCGCTGAGCCCAGAAGAAGACTGGAGGAAGATTCTGTCAGGAAGACCTGTCCAGCAGAAGCTGTAGAAGCTGTAGCCAGAAGGGAAATCAGCCTTTGCCAGAATAGTATCTGGCAGGGAGGGAGTGGGGGACCTCTCTCTCTTCCCACCTTCAGTTTCCCCTGGAGGAACCCAATTGGTAGAGGGCACGAGAGCCCTTGTGATGCAGACCTCAGAGTTAGCTTCTGCAGACCAGAGGAGAACGATCAGGAGGGGGACTGCTGTGTCATCTGGGTGGGTGAGGATTTGATGTGCTCACGTTGTATTTCCAGCCATGGCCAGTGACACCTCAAGTGTGCACCACAGGAAAGGGGAGGGCTCAGTGGGTCCTCTCCTTTGTATCACTGATGACATTCTTGCATTGACAGCTGGTCACTGGGTCTGCACCCTTCCCCTTGCCCTGCAGATATGAAAAGACTTATTCCAGGAGATGAAGTGAAGCCACAGTGGCATATTTACCTGGGGGTCAGGGAGAGTCTGCCCAAAGATTGATCAGAGGAGCTGCCTTGGAGTTGTCTCATAATCACACAAAATAGGATACAGTCTATGTCCTTGAGCAATTTATAATCTCACCTGGGAGAACAAACCTATACAGAAAAAAAAGAGAAACAATAATATTGGAGATGGCAAAAATAAAAGACAGCGAAAGGGAGACCCAGCAGCAAACGATTTTATAGTGGTAAACACAGCCCATTCCTCTGTCCAGCAGGCAGGCTGGGTGGCTACCAGCAGGCAGTGACATCACAACATTCTGTGCTGTATGCTGCTCTTGGTGTGTATATGCAGAAACACAGGCACATGCATGTGCAGACACAAGCACCTGTGCATGCACGACATACAAATTTCATGTGCACCCATGTACCCATGTGTGCCCATACCCATACCCATACCCAGTCTTCACTGAAATGAAAATAGAAGGGAGAGATGGAGAGGTGATGAAGACTTAGACAGATTGGCATTGTTATGGGTGCCCACTCAGGCTCTTTTTTCAGTAACTTGGCCCTTTGGAGGCTTGGGTTATCCTCAAAGAAAACAAAGGCTCATCTGCCTTTGCTGGATGGTTGGTGATTTTCAGCTGGATGATTGGTGATTTTCAGCTGGATACGATGTGGGAATCAGGGAGCCCATTTTGTGGTGCTATAATTGAATACCTTAGACTGTACTTTATAAAAAACAGAAACGCATGTCTTATAGTTCAGGAGGCTGGGATGTCCATGTGGGTATACGCAGGTTTGGTGTCTGGTGATGATCTGGCTTCTACTTCCAAGATGGCACCTGGAAAGCTGCATTCTCCAGAAAGGAGGAACACTCACAGGGCAGAAGAGTAGAAGAGAGAGCTCACTCCTCAAAACCTTTTTTTATAGCAACATTAATCCACTCATGAGGGTGGACCTTCCCCAACCTAAGCACCCTCCATCAGACTCTTCCCCCTAACACTGCTGAATTAGGGATTCAACCTCAACATGAGCTATGAAGGGGACATATTCAAACCGTAGTATAGGACATGGATGATTCTAGTCTAGCTGCATTCATGGACATTCATTCTAAGCAAGGCTTTTTCCAGAGAAGAACACATCCAGTTTCAGCCTCCAACCCCGTGACATGCTATGGACCACCTTGACGGGATAGAGGGTACGGAAGGCTCATGAACAGGAGAAGGGAGAGAATGGTTTGCTGCCACTGCCACCTTTACCTTCCTCTTGGGACATGTTTGCTTTTGGATGTCCTTCCATCTCCTCCTCATGAAATTGACTTCAGCCCCTTCATACCCTGACCCCTCACTGTTCCAGAATCAATCCAACAGACAGGGGCTACATGACAGTTAGCATATGCTAAAGGCCCTAAGAACAAAAAGGATCGCAGGTGATCACCGTGGGGACTTTCTAACTGGTAGGGGAATGTTGGAGCCTGGAAGAACAATGAGGAAGACACATTCCCTAGAGCCACTTCAACACCAACCCAGGACACACTCTGGTTCTCCTTTCAACTATCTTGAAAAGATAGCTGGAAAGTTCTACTCTCCCCAGAAAAGTCACCAGTAGCGTGACTGCTCTGCAGAGGTCAGACTGTCGGAACATATTTTGAAAAATGGTTTTATTTATGAACATGCCTGAGGCCCTGCCACATTGCCCAAAATAGCACATTTCCTTGAGCCCCTGTACAACCCAGAAGCTCAGGATTCGTGAGAAACGCAGCAGAATTTCCCAAGCACCAAAAAATGAGTGCTGACTCTTGGTCATAGGCTTTCTTGAGCTGCTCTATACAACAAAGTTGATTCAAGAATTGATTCCCCCTGCAAAAATTGATTCTCCATACCTGGTCAGTGGATTTTATGCACGGGTCTATTAATTAGCTGACATTTCACTTGAAAATTTAAAAGAGGTTAGTTTCATACTAGACTCAAACCCATTCTCTGTACTGTCTCTGCTTCCATTGCCCCACCCCCTCGGCTCACTTCTTAATCTTATTTAGGAACATGCTGTCCTCCTCACTCCCTGCCAAGATTCACAAGGGATACAGACGGGAGATTAACACACAGCCGGGCACATAATACACGTTTGATAAAGAAGTGTTTGCCTGGGGTAGCAGCCACCATTTGACTGATCTGGTCCCTTCCCATGAGTACCATCTTAGGTCCCATTTTGAGCATAGTCAAATCCTTAAACTGGTGTTTGATGTCACCAGAGGCTTCTCATGCAGGCTGCTCCCTCGAGTTGACCTTCCTTAGGTACTGTGTTAGTAAATAAACCCCGTTCCAAAGCCCTGACATGATCTGGATCACACTTAACTATGCTGGCACCAAAACCCACAATGATTATGTGTGACAGTGAGGGACATGACCCCCAAGGGCTCCCCCCAAGATCTCATTGAGACGCCTAGAAGACACTGTCCCCTTTCCTAGACAATTTCCATGTGCTCTATGGACAGGCTGGCCATCCGCTGGAGACCGTGGCCACCTCCTTTTGCAAGACTCAGCCGTCAAAAAAGCTCTCTCCTCCTGCTGGTCCAAAGAAAGCTGCTCTGCTGGGGAGGCAAGGGAAGGCGATGCCAACATATAAAATAAGAAGAATTGTAAACTGTGTATTCTTTTTTTGGATGAGATGTCAAGAAAGCTTTCTTCAGTTATAGAAATTCCTTTTAAATAAACAAAAACCAGTAGGTCACATTCTTTTGTGAATTCTCGCTGTTCTCTTGTTCCTTTCCATTGGCACGGCAACAATCTCTAACCAGGCTCAAACGCAGCTCTTCCTACATAACATGAAAGCAATGGAACTACTGGTGGTAGTAATAATACTTTACATTTATAGAATATTTTTCGTCTTAGGCCTTTATAAATATTAACTAATTAATCCCCTAAGCAACGAAGGATTTACATCCCTACTAGACATGAAGTCAGTAGTGGACTGAACTGCAGATCTCCCTGTGGAGGGATCTGGCATATTTTTAAAATTGACAACTTTGGGTGCAATTCTTTCTCTGTCCAATTCTGAAGTCGAATTTTAAAAATCACTCTTGGAGAATGACTGGGGGTGGGGGTGAGGGCTTCCATCTGCAGCCCATCTATCCTCATCTCAGTCTTCCTGTGCTATAGGCAGAAAGCGTTTTCAGCGCTGAGTCTCCACTGGAGCTTTCTGGATATCAAACACACCCTAGATGCTATCTTCTCTGATGGCTCAAATAGGAATTTCCAGATGAAAGCATCTATGGTTCTATTTGTGTGTTTTTGAAAATAAAACTGACAATAATACTAATATTGCTATGGGCTGTTATTGCCTCAGGTGTATTCTCTTCTTGTTTGGGGGCTTGATCAGCAGATCAGAGAAGACACTGAGTAAAATAATATCTCCCCCTCTTTCCCTCTCTCACTCTCCCTGCCTTTTCTCACTTCTGAAAAGGAATTACCTGTGGTAGCACATTTTCTGGCACATAGTAATTGCTCAATAACTACCAAATGAACCAAGGTAACTCAAGTAGTCTGATATTGTGTAAAGAACAGACTTGCCTGCCAAGCTCACTTGATCTAAGACATCCCCAGAGGTCTTTAGGATGTGACTAAGCAGGCTTCACACGCTCTAGGAG
>JAJEJO010001887.1:362630-440332 GCA_020662805.1 Glaucomys volans
CACTGTCTCTGCTCCTCTGTTCCAGGAGGGGTGACAACACCACGCGCTGGCGTTCCCGTTGGTTTCTTTCTGTGGGGATGAGGAGGGGGCGGAAGGCGGGGGCAGCGCTCCCTCCATATGTAAATCTGAGCCCTGCCTGTTCCCAGGGCTGCCAGTTTGGGGAGCATGTGGGTTGTGATCCTTTTGTTCCTTTGGAAGAAAAAAAAAATGTGCTCAGGGTAAAAATAGTGTTTTAAAGGCTTTAAAAAATAATCATGCCACATCAGAGCTGATGACAAAGGAGGCTGTTTCCATTGGTGGCACCTGGAGAGCCCCAGCCTGAGCCTGCAGGCTGGAGTTCCCTCTGCACCCCCACCCCTCCCAGGCGTCTCCCCCTGCCCTGGATTTCCCTCAGCAACAGCGTCTGGGGAGTGAGCCCAAGGTTCCCACTTACCTCTCCTGTCACTTGCTTTACAATTTAAAGACTGTTCATTTGCTCAGGAAATTTCACTGGTGGCAGGAGATGACGCCTGGGCTCGTTGCCGGAGGCTCAGCCTGCCTTGCATCTGTATCTATATCTCAAAGTGTCCCTCACAACCCCTTTTTGTCACTCACTGGAGACTCTGCTCCCTCTCTTCCCACCCCTTTGGTCCCTTATATTTGTCTTCTTGTCACCTAAGAGTTCCACATCTTCTCACTAAAGATCCCCACTCACTCCCTGTTTGCAGATTTTTTATATATATATTCTTTTCAGCAGCACTGGTCTTCTTTACTTGAACACAGAAATGGCTTAAAGAATTTTAACTCCATCAGAAAAACAGACTTCAGGGGGCTGGTTCTGAGAGGCAACTCCTCCTCTCTATGATGCTGGGAAAGTCCTGCAGGGCTGTACCTTTTCTGCCATTGACCACGCGACACATTCTCTTTCATGGCATTTTCTGTCCTCTAAGGGGGCAGTGACTATGCCTTAGGTAAGCTAAAGAAAATCAACCAACAAATAAAAATAAAAGTGCCTGGTGCTGGGGAAAGAGCTCCTTTCTGCCTCTCCCTGTGGTTCCTTGGCCGTCCCTCTCAGAAGGGGCATGCTCCTGTGCAGCCCAGGTGCTCAGTCAGTGGTGGCTCATCACTCTGACCTTGAGGGAAGAAGCTGTGACAGAGTTGTGTAGGGGACTTCCTGTGGGTAAAACCAATGGAGACTCACCACACAGCTCACATCTTCCCACCCTTTTAATTTTATAGACTAGGAGAATGAGACTCAGACCCGCTGTTACTCACCCTGTAACTCAGTTAGTTGGTCTAAGAGATGGGGAGCTTAGGCATCTGAGTTCTTTGCTCATGGCTCTTTTTTAGCAGGCCACCGTATCTCCACAATGGTGTACTTAAGTCATTTGGCCACGTAATCATTTTTTGGTACTTTTTCTGAAAGCTGGCTAAAGGGGACTAATTGGCCTTCTTTTCCAAGAAAAGCACATCACACACACACACACACACACACACACATACACACACACAATGTATATACACATGCACACGTGTATATGCATACATACTATATATACACACTTAGAATTCATATACACACAGACTATGTGGTATATATGTACATACATACATACATGTGTGTGTGTGTGTGAAATGAATTTGAAAAAAAAAAATCAGTGTTAGACCATGACGTTCGGGCTTGACGTTAGCCTAGAGATCATGTGTTCCATTTCCTCTAAGTTACCTAGACGGAGACCAAGTGAGTGGTTAAGGCCACCAAATATGTTTGTGACAGTATGGCTTATGGTCCCCAACTTCAACTGTCTCCTGAAAATGGCTCTTAAAATTCAAAGTAGGTTGCCTTTTTTGTTGTTGTATAAATTGGGCATTTTAGATGAGAACTGTTTTCTTAATTTTCTTTGCAAATAGCTCTGCTTTTGAATTGAAGCATATGATTCCACAGACGCTTACCATGTACTTACTATGTGCCAGGCACTGACTTGATAAGATCCTGGTCCATGGGAACTGGTCAGTCATCCTGTCTACTCGCAGCTGAGCTTGGAGTTTTGCTTTCAAACTATGTGTGATTCTCAGATCTGCCCGTAGCTCTCTGCTCCTTGTCCTGGTGTCTTTGTCTGTTTTCAGTTGCTATAACAGAATACCACACACTGGGTAATTTATAAATAAAAGATATTTATTTCTTAAAGATCTGGAGTCTGGGAAGTCCAATGTCAATGTGCTGGCACCTGATCAGACCTTTCTACTGCATCTTAACATGGCAAAGGCATCACATGATGAGACGGAGTAAGTATGCTTGCTCAGGTCTCTTTCTTTGCTTATGAAGCCACTAATCCTTACATGGGGGCCCCACCTTCATGACTCCATCTAACTATCCCTCCCAAATTCCATGAATATATGAATTTGGGGATTAAGTTTCCAACACATGAACTTTTGGGAGGCACATTCAGACTATAGTACCTGGTGCTCTCTTTTAGGCAATGTTCAGCCTGCTAAGGTGTAGACTGCTGACCAGAATCAGAGGCAGCCAGTCATCTTAGTTTCTGGGCTTAGGTATCATATCTATGGTTTGCAAGACTGGGAATTGGGAAAGCTTGCCTGGGATTAGCACAGGGAGCAAGTAAGACTACACCTGGCCTTCAGGTAATTGAAGAGTTTTGGGAAGAAGAAGCACTCAACTTCTACTTGGGTTGTATATTTGGGAGGCTTGTTCTTGGGGCACCCAGTTGGAATTAAGGGGAAGAGGTGGCTTTTGTTCTTGCTATGGGCTATGTGTCTCCTCCCTCAATTCATAAATTGAAGTCCTAACCTCCAGTACGTCATTGTGACTATGCTTGAAGATAGGGCCTTTAAAGAGGCAATTCAGTTTAAATGAGATCATCAGGGTAGGCACGAATCCAATATCACCCTCATAATAAAATGAGATGAGGACACAGATAGGTACCGAGGGCAGGACCTCACAGGGAAATGACTATCAAGAATATAGGGAGGGGCCTCAGGAGAAACCAATGCTACCAGCAGCTGACCTTGGACTTCTAGTCTCCAGAACTGGGAGGAAATGAATGTATTTAACCACAGCCTGTGGTCCCTTGTTATGGCAGCCTAGAGGGTTGATGCAGCCTCTATGAATCAGGGTTCTCCAGAGAAGCAGAGTCCATAGGATACGTGCAGATACCCGAGAGGAGATTGATTATGGGAGTTGGCTAATGCAATTTCGGAGGCCAAGACATCTGCAGTCTGTTCTCTGCAGGTTGGTGGTATTATTGGTCTGAATCTGGAGGCTGTGTAGCCAAACCTGGCTGAAGTTGAAGGCCGGAGAACCTAGGGTAGGAGTGCTTAGGGAACCTCCTGGAGTTCCAGGAGAAGGTGGTTGTTCCGACTGCAGGAAAGGAATTTTCCTGTCTCCACGTTTGTGCTGTTGGGTGTCATCAACGGGGGCTGAATGAGGACGTCCCACATTGGTGAGGCTGGTTCTTTTTTCCTCAGTCTACCAATTCCAGTGCTAATCTCTCCTGGACACACCCTTATAGACACATCTAGAAATAATAATTTGTGCTGGGTGTGGTGGCTCATGCCATAATCCTTTCAACCTGGAATCTGAGGCAAGAGGAACACAAGTTTGAGGCCAGCCTGGGCAACTTATCAAGACCTTCAGCAACTTAGTGAGAATCTGTCTCAAAATAAAAAGGCCTGGGAATCAGCTCAGTGATAGAGCGCCCCGGGTTCAATCCCTAGTGTGCAAACAAACAAAGAACAAAGCACCACCACGTAGTCCTTCCAAGTCACCTTTGGGCAGCCCCAAGTGGCTGCATGGTGGAAGCCAGTGCTCTGAGCTCTCCATTCACCCTGTCTCTCACTTGGCAGGGAAAGAGGGGACAAGTGAAAGTTGCTTGCACACTTGAACTCCTTAAATATATATAAAAAAGTCAAGGGTCTGGAGTTTCTAAGTCTTGGCAGAAAGAGAATAGCTGGTGGGTGTGCAAGAGGCAGAAACATTAGGTGTGGGGTCCAGAACCCTGGATCAGGAACAAAAGCAGCCTGAAGGAGAGACCACTATGGGCAGCAAAAGACCTACACAATTTTCACCTAGTCCTTTATGCCTCCAAGGAAATGGGACCTCCTTGGTCCCCCAACTGTCTTAGATGTGGTCCTCATGTATCCACGCAGAGCCATGGCCGTGAATCCTGTCAGCATTATCTGATTCAGATATGGCGCCAGTCCTGTCTCCTCCTCGAGCTCATTGCATGATCTCCTGTCATGGCTGCCTTAGAGAGTGGAGTGCTTTACAAAGGCCATGCTAACACACCAACTTGTCTTCCCTCAGAATAGCTCATTGGTAAGATCAGTTTTCCTGAGTAAGATCAGTGTAAAGGTGAATCTTAACGATTCCTTGTGTCTGTGTGGTGCCCTAGGGTACATGCCACGTTAACCCCACCATCTCACTGCCTCCTCAGGGCCCCTGGAGAAGCAGGCTGGTGTCACAGCAAGAGCCCAGGGCTTTTGGAATCAGATCCTCTGGCTTTAAATCCCAACTCTGACAGTTACTCTGTTTCACTTTGGGTAGGTAATTAATGAGTCAAAATTTCCTCTGGAAAATGGAGTTAATAGCACCTTCCTGATTAGGACAGAGAAAGCTTTGGGGCACATACGAAGTTTTGGGGTGAATCAGAACAAGAAGTCTTTCCCTCCAGACATTTTATTTCCATTTGTCAAAGAATTATTGTAACCCAGGTTCAACACTGCAATTGACTGTGGTGTGACAGGTGTCCCTCAGACAGGCCTCTTCATGTGGCTTCAGGGAAGCATTTTGTGAGGTCCCTGGTACACGTGGGCTCCAGGACTCTCTGCTGTCAGCAGGTGGAGCAGCCCTAATTCTGTCTGTCGCCTGAGGGAACCTGGGATGACAGGTAGGGCCAGGACTGAACCCAAAGTCTGCTGACTTCTCCTCCAGCTCCCCTTTCTTCATTCTTAAACCTGTCTTCAGAAAAGATTTCTTTCAATAGAACACCCAGCTCTGCATTTTGCCTGAAACAAAAAAAAGTCCATATATTTCAACTTTCCACAGGAACTATTCAGCTTTCTCTCAGCTGAAATGTTGCATTCAGAGAGCAAGTATTGTGATTCCCCAAAACACAGGAGTTCTCAGCTGGTGAACCAGCTCAAAACCGGGGACACAAACTGCCAGATCCCCTCTACTCTATTTGTGCTCTTGATGGAATGTCCAACCTCTGGCGATTCAGTTTCTTTATATGTAAATTCTGAGATATTATCAGAGGGAATTTATGAGCTTCTCAAAGAACAAACATTTCAAGAGAGCCAGAGGTAAGCCATACCAGAGAAACTCAGCTCGTTAGCCTTGCTATTGTTATCAGATCATCACCATTGTTCATGTAAAAACATTTTGAAGGTCTCTTTCGAGGAATCTCATCTAGTAGGAATGATTAAATTGGCCCAGGAAGAAAATACAAAGTATATGTCATGCTTTATTCATTCAGCTAGTCAAAAATTTTTAATTGAGTTTCTACTATGTGCTGGATTGCCGTGGTTAACAAGGAACACGTATCTTTTCTCTTGGAGTCTGCAGACTATGGCCACATGACTTGCAACCCAGAAAAAGCAGCTGGGAGCGTCTTAGTACTACTTGGGGCCAGGCGGTGGAGTAGCAGGGAAGAATGAATCACTTTTATCTTGCTCTTCTTGCTCCCCATGGAATAAGTTGCAGCAGGTATCTGTTTTATCTGTATGACATTGAGTCACTCTGTAGTATAGTCACAGGTTTTATGCATACAGATGTTTCGATCAATGACTGACCACTGTACGTTGGTGGTCCCATATGATCTGAATGGAGCTGAAAATTTTCCTATGGCCCAGGTGTGCGATTGTCATATGTATAACAGTGTGGTGTGTTGGCAGCAGCAGCCTCATGCATCTCATGTTCACTGAGTCTCTGGATTGCATACAGCGGTCACCTGGAAGGACTGATGTAGCCCATCTTCTTTTATGCAATCACCCTCTATCAAGCTTGCACAATGATGAACTCACCCAATAATGCATTTTCCCCACCATTAAGCAATGCATGACTGTAGGTTTGGTGACCCACCCACTCCTCATTCCTTGTCCATGGGATGAGTTGGGGATGGCTGACCTCACTCCTGGGTCCAGTTGAGCTCCTCATCTGCCTGGCCACATAGATTGGTGTGGGGATAGGGTTGCCAGATAAATCCTGATACTGATTTATGCCAAATTTAAATATGGAATTTAAGTAGTGTCTTTTATGTACCAAATATTGCATGAGACACACTTAGCACTAAGAAATTATTTGTTCTTTGTGTGAAATTCAATTTAACAGGATATCCTGAGTTTTGATTTGCCAAATTGCTAAATCTGCTGTTCAGGGTGATTGGTGAGAGTGGTCCCTGAGACATTTTTGGAATTATCAGAAAAAAGGCACTCTTTCCCCAGCAGGCTTGGTGGAGCTGCTGTTACCCACTGCTGGGAGGCCTTCCTGAGAAAGAAATTGGCATGATGAGTTGAGTTGAGAGATGGAAAAAAATGTCCCTGTAATGTCTTCAGAGCCTCCAGACCCAGCTGTCCTGATGAACTGCAGCCTGTTCACTTAGGTGAGTTAAAATCATTCTTTTTTTACTTGTAATGGAAAAACCCTTGTCCAGAATATCCTGCATGTGTTCCCAACTTCGTACCGCAGCTCCAATTTCCTCAATTTTAAGAGAATTTATTTCTTTCTATCAAAAGATTTTTCCATTCCTCAAAGAAATCTGCTCAGTTCCAATCTTCTCCAGGAATCCTTCATAGGGATTCCAAAAAGTCTGCCCACAACCATAAAGAAAATAAAATTATGTCATTTGCAGGAAAATGGATGGAACTTGAGAACATTGTGTTAAGTGAAATAAGCCAAACTCAGAAGGTCAACGGTTGTGCTTTCTCACAAATGTGGAAGCTAGAGAGGAAAAAGGAAAAGAAATGTGGGGTGGGGGTTTTCTCATAAAGATTAAAGGGAGATCCGTAGAGAAGAGGAAACAGACCAGGGGAGGGAGAGGGGAAGGAAAGGGGAAATACTGGGGAATGATATTGGCCAAAACATACTGCTATATTGTATGGGTATGTGGATATGTAACAACAAATTCCACCATTATGTACAACTATAATGCATCAATAAAAAAAAATGTGGGGAAAAACACATCAAATAAAACCCCAAAAGCAAAGCAAAACAAAACAAAAAGCTTGCCCACAGTGTTTCCAGGATCATGCACAGGTTATTTCTGTGTTCTGGAATGTAATATGTCTGGCCCAGAAACTTGGCTTATTTTAAAGCCCTGGATGCTTTCCGGGTTTCAGTTTTCTCCAAGTTACATGAAGCTCCAGCAACATTCTAGAGCAGATTTATTTAATAGACTCTGAGCAGAAGCAAGAGGCAGTCACTAGGAGTCAGCATGGTCTGTCTTGAAGTGGAGGGACACTTCGTAAAGACCCATGTCCATGAGGTCAGGGGCCCAGGTTTCAAGTCGACATTGAGTCACTGATCCCACGCCTGGCCTGGAGTGTAACTGTGCCTGTGAGTATTTGGGTGAGGACTCAGAGTGCAGGTGGTTCTCCTGATCTGTCGACTCTGCATCCGTGAATTCAACCGACCTTAGATTTTAAAAAGAATTTTTAAAAAAATTGTATCTGCACTGCACATATACATACTTGTTTCTTATCATTATTCCCTAGACAATGCAGCGTAACAACTATTTGCACAGCATTTGCATTGTACTGGTATTAGAAGTAATCCAGAGATCTTGAAGCTCTGTGGGAGGATGTGGGTAGGATGTATATAATACGGCACCATTTTATGCAAGGGTCTTGAGCATCCTTGAACCTCGGTATGCACAGGGGTCCTGCAGCCAACGTCCTGTGGCCACCAAGGGATGACTGTACTCTACAGTAGTCTGAACACCCTTTTCCTCCTCTCTGAAATACCGAGCTTACAACATCTAACGTGCTCACAACTCCACGGCTCAGTGACCCAGTGTCATGCTGAGATCTGGAGACTGGCATGGACAAAGCAGATCTGGATTTCAGGGGTTGTTTTTGTTTTCATTTTTGCTTTAAGTGCTTGGACCTAATACTTCCCTTCCTGAGCCAGGTAAGTGCTCTACCCCTTTACCACAACCTGAACCCTAGAGGCAGATATTTTATAAGATTCTCTTTGGGAAGTATTTAGGTATTTTTGAGGAGAAATGAAAAATAAAGAAAGAGAAAGAGCAAGTTGATCTAAGTGACAGGAGACTGGTGCAACTTGCCTTCAAGAATTCACAGACGCATTCTTAGAGGTGAGAGATGGCCTGTCACGGGCTTGTTCTGTTACCCTGAGCTTTATCAACCATTTAAGGTAATTGGAGGCATTCTTTCCAACTTCCAGGTGACAGAACTGAGAGAAATGGCAATACACTGGAAGACAGAAACCAGATTGAACCCATTAAAGACATTCTGAATCAATGATTGAAAGCAGTGGGCAGTTTGGTTTCTGACAATCTGAATGTAAGTCATCAGTTGTCCAAAGAGCAGACACAGCACTAGTTTGAATGATCAGCTCTTCAGGTCCAAGTTCAAAAGACACAAGAGGTTCCTGTGCTGTGCTCTAGACACACCCTTTTATTATGAATATTATTATTAGGAGTCATCCTGTAGAGATCAGGGTGTGAAGGGAGAGGTGTGGGAATCACCTGTTCATTTCTTCATTTTCCTGTGCAAGCCTTTATTCCTTCAGCAAATGGACTCAGCAAAGCCCTGATTGGTAATGACCCCAAATCCTTTTTGAAATCAGGTAGGGCATGAGTAAATAAAATACAAGGAAATCATTAAAATACATCAGGAGCTATGACTCAAAGTGTGTTATTCAGCTTTGCATTACTGTACAACATGACTGAGACAAACTAGAAAAGAGGAGAGGTGTGTTTGGCTCCTGGTTTTGAAGGTTTTGGTACACAGCTGCCTTGCCCATTGCTTCTGGGCCTGTGGGGAGGCAGCGTATCATGGGGGGAGTGTGGGGTGGAGGAAGCTGCTCATCTCAAGGTGCTGGAGAGCAAAAGAAGAGAGACAGAAGGAGGCCAGAGTCCCAATATCCCCTTCAGGGGACCCCCCCCCCGCAGCCCCTGGGACCTACTTCCTTCCATTAGACCTCAGCTCCCGAAGGTTCCACCACCTCCTTGTAGCACCACGGGCTGGGGACCAGATCTCCAGCACAGGAGCCTTTGGGGGACATTCAACATCCAAGCTCTAGGACAGAGGAAAACCAGAGTTCTGGCCTTCAAGACTCTCAACTTGGAGAAGGGAGAGTCCAAAGAGCTAGAAGAGGAGAGGGAGTTGGGAACAAGGGCCCAAAGAGGGAGGAAGACCCAGGGTGGGTGGGAACAGAGTGGCCATGGTGGCTTCAGTCTGACCTCTGCATGTGGAGGCGGGAGCTCAGCTCCCGGCTCAGAACACACTGACAGCTCTCCTTCTATCTGTGGATCCAGTTATTCCTTTCCTCTCCAACTCACATCCAGGAGGCAACCATCTTAATGGGCTTGATAGCATCCTTCCATTTGGACAGGTTGTTGAAAGGTGTGTGGGGTGGCTGGGTGTGCATATTGACATGAATGGACTTGTGCTAGGTGTCTGAGTCTTTCTTGCTATTTTCCTGTTTTCCCTCATTCAATTCTATGGTTAAGAACCAACCAGATGTGTGAGTATGCAACCCACCCTCGTTATTCACAAATTCTGTATCTGTGACTTGACCTGCACACTAAAATTTATTAGTAGCCCCAAATCAATTGTTGTGGCACTTTTCATGGTCGCTTGCAGATATGCACAGAGCAATGAAAAACTTGAGTCACCTACTAAGCAAGGCTCCAGCAGAGGTAGAAGCAAGTGTCCTTTTTTAATCTATTTAGTGCCATGTGTCCCAAGTTAGTGCTCTTTCTTATAAATGTCACTGTTTAAAATGGCCCCCAAGCATAGCGCTGAAGTGCTGGCGAAAGTTTAAAGTGCCAGAAGGTTGTGATGTGCTCGGAGGGAATATATGTGCATTAGACCAGCTCTGGTCAAGCCTGAGTTACAGTGCTCTTGTCCATGAATCCAATGTCAATCAATCAACAGCATGGATTAAAGAAGTCGTCTTTAAACAGAAACACACATGAAACAAAGCTATGTATTAATCAGTTGGCAAAAATATTGTGACCAGATGCTCAGAGAAGCCTACCTTTGTATATCTCCTAGAAGCAGTGATTCCACACTTGTAAAACTTTAAAGAACAGAACCACTGTAAATAATGAAAATTGACTTTACCTCTGTTTCATGGCTTTTTGGTGCTGCATATCACATCATGGTTTGGATGTGAGGGGTCCCCCAAAAGCTCACGTGTGAGACAATGCAAGAAGGTTCAGAGGAGAAATGATTGGATTGTGAGAGTCTTAACTAATCAGTTGGGATGAACTGAGTAGTAACTGGAGGCAGGTGGGGCATGGCTGGAGGAAGTGTTCATTGGGGGCATGGATGTGGGGTATATATTTTGTATCTGGCAGGTGGATGCTCTCTTTCTGCTTCCTGATCACAATGATGTGAGCTGCTTCCCTGTGCCACATTCTCCCGCCATGATGTTCAGTCCCACCTCAAGTCTTTTATGGACTACGACCTCTGAAACCATGAACCCTCAAATAAACTTTTCCTCCTTTACAATTGTCCGGTCAGATCTTTTAGTCACAGCAGAGAAAAAGCTGACTAAAACATCACATTTCCTACATGTATCCATTCTCTCCCATCAACAGACACCTGAAGTGCCTCCAGCTCTCAGTTCCCGTTAACTGAGAACTCAAGCATCTCCAGGCATCTTTCCTCAGAGACCAGCTTGAGAAGTTCTCCAGTGGCATTCCCAGGAATGAGATTTCTCCATCCTGGGGTAAACGCATTCAACTAAGTACCACCATATTACTCTAAAGAAAGGCTGCCCATCTGCCCTCCCACCAGCACCACACAAGAGCTCTATTTTCCCTACAGCCTCTCTGTGACCTGAAGTCTCCCAAATTTCTAATTTTTACCACATCTGACAGGTAGTATTTTAGTCAGTTTTTTTGCTGCTGTGACTAAAAGACCTGACAAGAACAATTAGGGGAGGAACAGTTTATTCAGGGGCTCACAGTTTCAGAAGTCTCAGTCCCTTGACAACTGGCTCCACTCCTTTGGGCTTGAGGTGAGGCTTAACATCATGGTGGAAGAGTGGAGGAAAGCAGCTCACATGATGATCAGGAAGCAGAGAGAGAGACTCCACTTGCAGGAATCAAAATATATGCCCCCAATGCCTGCCTCCTCCAGCCACACCCTACCCACCTTCAGGTACCACGCAGTTAATCAGAGGACTAATTCACTGATTGAGTTAAGACTCTCATAACCCAATCATTTTTCCTCTAAAGCTTCTTGTATTGTCTCACATGAGTTTTTGGGGGACACCTAATATCTAAACCATAACAGATAGTAACTCACCATTTGTGATAGTTAGCTTTCCACTGCTATGACAAAAATACCTGAAATAATCAGTTTAAAAGGAGGAAAGGTTTATTTTGGCTTGCAGTTTCAGAAGTTTCACTCTGGTCACTTGGTCTGTTGCTTTGGGCCTGTGGTGGCACAGTACACCATGGCAGGAACATGTGGCAGAGAATGACGGCTTTCCATATGGCAACCAGGAAGCAAGAGTGAGAGAGGAAGGGGCCACCGCCTGCTTCAAGGGCCTGTCCTCAATGACCTAACTTCCTTCCATGAGGCCCTACTTCCTCCTGGTAGGGTAGCAGGCTGGTGACCAAGCTTTAACACATGGGTGTTTGGGAGATTTGAGATCTAAACTAAAACATAATTCATTGTAGTTCTTATTTTATATCTCTAACTAAATGAGTCTGAGCATTTCTTCATTTGTTTATTATTCTGGGTTTTTATTTCATGAACTGCGTACTCATAGTCTTTGCCCATTTATCCATTAGGGTTCTTGTGTTGCTTTTAAAAATTGATTTGCAAAAGTTGCTTGTATCATTTAGACATCTTAACCATGTCAGGTTTTGACATTTTATTTATTTATTTATTTATTTATTTATTTATTTATGTTTTGGAACCAGGGACTGAACTCAGGGACTCTCGGCCACTGAGCCACATCCCCAGCCCTATTTTGTATTTTATTTAGAGACAGGGTCTCACTGAGTTGCTTAGGGCCTCGCTAAGTTGCTGAGGCTGGCTTTGAACTCACGATCCTCCTGACTCGGCCTCCCAAGTCACTTGGATTACAGGCGTGCGCCACCACGCCCGGCCTTAACATTTTAAATATATTCTTTTAAGGTGTTATTTGCTTTTTAATTACAAGTTCCTGATTTCATCATGAAATGGAAGTTCTTGATTGTAATATAATTAAGGAACATGACCTTGATCCTGGGTCACAAAGGATGGAGGATTTCTAAAAGAAGAAGAAGGGTAGAAGCTTCGGAGTGAGCTTCCACGTGAGAGGTCATTTCATTGAAGGAAGGGGCAAAGGTGATGGAAATTTTTTTTGAGGGGAGAAGATAAAATATAGGTAGCAGAAAAGGTATTTTAGAAGGGCTGTGCATCAGAGAGGCCTTAGACTTCGTCTTTCCTCAAGTAACAAGGCTCACCGTACATGCCGGGGAGCTCCCTGTTCCTCCAGATGGCTACTCATCTGCTGAAAGAGTGTCAGGAAGGCGACATGGAACTGGAGCCCTGATGGACCCTGAAGCTGCTGTCAACCCCGGGAGCTTGGAGTCTGAATGAGATGGAATGAAGAGGGAGAGAATTCACATAGAGCTTGTTCATCGCTCCTGTGTAATGCTGGCCTGGCTGAGCCAGCCTTCCCAGATCTGTCAGTTCGTGGGGACATTGTCTTGTTGGACCCCACCCCACCCCAACCCTCAGTGACATTAAGTTCAAGGACATGGCATTAGGTGCAAGCCCCTCTGGTGATTTTTTCTTTAACTCGTAATTTAAGTTGGACTTCCAAAGGACTCCCCGACTGGTGGGGTCTGGAGAGCTGGAAGAAGGGGTGAAGGTAAGGGGTTGAATAGACTCCAGTAGATGTATGAGATGGGCAGGAAGGGGCCTTCCTGTCTTTCATTCACTCACTCTTTCATGCACATTCATTACACATGATGAGCACCTTCTCCATGTAAACACCTACTGTCCTACCTTCCTGAAGTTCAGTGGAGAAGGGCAATAACTTCCAAACACCAAATCTATAAACACATCCACACTTCCACCCTCCTTCTCCCTCTTTTATTTCTTTAAAACAAGTGAAACAAATGAAGAAAATGCAAATTAGAATTAAATAAAAATACCATTTCACCTGTCATATTGGCAAACATCCAGGAGTCTGACAGCCTGCTCTTCTGGGGAGGGTATAGGATAATAGGCATATTTATACACCTCGGCAGGCATGCAAAAGGATGTAACTCCCATTGTCCTGTGGAGGAGAATTTGGCAATATTGAAACAAACTACATATGCATTTAACTCTTTGATTTAGCAATCCCACTCCTACAAAAATTCCCCTTGAGATAAGCAGGCAAAAACACAGTAAAATATGTGTACAAGTGTATTTATTACTGTACCATTTATGATAGCCAAAGATTAGAAAAATAACTCAAATAACCATCACTAGGGGACTATTTGCAGAAACCATGGATTAGTCAGGTCCACACAATGGAGAATCCTGCTCTATAAAAAGGACTGAGGGAAACTCGTCCCAATGCAGAGAGATCTCTAGGACATATTGTTAAGTGGGCAAGCATTGAGAATAGTGTGTACAATATGCTGCCTTATACCTTAGAACAGGAGGGAATAGGTAATGTACTATTACCTATTATTTTAGAATCATAATGGAACAACATAAAAAAACTAATAAAATGGTTACTCGTCTGGGGGAGAGGAAGCAAGGTAACAGGGAAGAAAATAAAAGCTAGATTACCAGAATTGGCCTTATTTCACAGATTGGACTTTGAAGATGACACAATGTTTTATAAAGCAAAATTTAATTAAAGAGAAAACAGTGCTCCATCTAAATGTTGAAATCAAAATAGATTAAGCCTAAATATGTACAAATTGAGTGGCTTCATCATGCAGAGAGGAATTAGGTCAGCGACCTTATAACCTAGTAATTAGACTGTGTACCCCAAAGACTGAAAGAGTCTTAAACTGTTTCCAAAAATATTATTGTTAGTAATAATAATAATTTTATTAATTACAAACATTATTATTGTAACTCTCAGTGTTTTTATTTTGGACCTAATTTATATATATAATATGTTACATATATATAAGATAACTTCTATATTTTAACTACAATTTTAACAGACACAGTAAGATAAACTAAATAATTTATTGTAATAAAGTTAATGTCTGAAAACAAAAATTTTCAACATGAAAGAAAAGACATACTCTAAAGACATAATATATTTTCTCTCTTTTTTTTTTTTTTTTCTAGCTCTCTCCACTGGAAAGATCTGGAAACAGTAACTACCCTGGCAACCAACAGTATCCCTGGCCCCCAGACTGTGGTCTTCCAAGATCATTTCCCACTGGGAAGAGCAGGAAGCCCTGCAGAAACGGCAGTTTACGTGTCTGGAGCCAAAAGCAAAATAGTCATCAAACTATTGGACTCAGGGCTTCTGGAAGGAGCTACCTCTGATCAAAGATGAGGCCATTTCGTCATCAAAAAGATGAATAACTACACTGAACTGAGAACAAACATTTAAAAGCCATAGGATTTTAATAATACTAAATTTACAAAACCCCTCTGGTCACCTTTAGAGGATGACCATTGAACCATTCCACATGGTTCCCAACACTAGAAAATACAGGGAGGAAGCAAGCACATACCCTGTGTTTCCTGTTTGAAATGCATCTCGGAAGAGCAAGTAGGTGCTGAGGAAAATCTCTCTCTTCTCTCTCAGATGCTCATCCCAAACTGAAGCAGAGATGTGCGTTGGTTTCCTAGGGCTGCTGTAACAATGCACCGCAAAGTGAGTGGCTTAAGCAGAAATCACCTCCTGACTGTTCTGGGCTGGGAGTGAGAGACAGAGGGGGCAGCAGTGCTGGGCTTTCTCAGAAGGTGCTAGGCAAGGATCTGCTCCAAGCTTCCCTCCTGGCTTCCGGAAGTTCCTTGCCTTATGGCAGCGTAACTCTTCCCAAGGCCTTCTCCCTGTGGAATAATGTGCCTGTCCCTGTGTCCAAATCTTTCTGTTTTAAAAAGGACACCAGTCACACTGGGGAAGGGGCCCATCCTAGCCCAGTAGAACCTCACCTTAAGTAATTCCATTGGCAGCAAGCTGACTTCCAAAAAATGTCCTATTCTGAAATACGTTAAAACCGCAACCTATGAATTTGGAGGAGACATACTCCAATCCATTGCAGAATGGTAGGATTACAATAGTATCATTCTGTGATTCCCAAATGAAATAATGGCTCTGGGAAATGGCCATTGCTAACTGGTCAAACCATTAAGTAAAAAGACGACGAGGAACTTTATAGTGAGTGGAACAGGTTGACAACCAAACCTGATAAATCATTTAATTTTTATATGCATTTACTAATTATTTAATTAAATTAGTTTAGCTGTTACATCAAAACACAAAAGTTGTACATATTAATAGGGTACCATGAGATGTTTCAATTCATCTGTCAATTATAGAATCAGGCTAAACATATCAATCTCCTCAAACATTTATCATTTCTTTATAGTGATAAGTTCCCAAATCCTTTCATCTAGCTTTTTGTGACGCTATTTATTGTCTCCCTACTGTGCAATAATTGCACACTAGAATTTCTTACTCCTAACTGCAGCTGGTACCTATCAATCCATCTCTGCCCATCTCTTCCTCTCCGTTTTATCATTCCACCCACAATTTGCATTGTTTTAACTGACAAATAAAATCCTATTTATTTATCATGTGCCACACATTATAAAATAAGTATGCATTGTGAAATGGCTAAATTGAACTATGTAGCAAATGCATTACTTCACACATCATTTTTGTGATGAGAACACTTAAAAGCTATTCTTTCAGCAATTTTCAAGAACACAATGCATTGCACAATCAGGTTAAACACGTCTATCTCCTTATTAGCCACAGGCACCTTGCTGTACAATAGAGCTCTTGAACTTGTTCTTTCTATCCAACTAAAAACTAGTATCTCATGATGGATATTAACATCTCAAGACACAGAACAGCCAGACAGGCATACGCCTCCGAGACAACGTGGTAGAAGGACATGCACCACCTGGGAGGTAATCTCACCTCCTCTGCTCCAAAGGAAAAAACAGATTTACCTCTGATCAAACCATTAGCTGTGAGATATAAACTAACAGTTCAGGGATGTCTCAGTAGGAGGAGAATGTGTTCAATGACACCTCCCTTGTACAATCAGCAAAATCCAGAATGTGAGAAATTCTATAGGAAGAAAGACCTGGTTTCTTCCACATATGTCAAAAGGAAGGCAGGAACTTTCCTTTAAAAGTGCCTTATAGCAAAATTCAACATGAAGACCAGGTTTTGGTTTTACTTTGAACAAGTCAGCTGTTAAAAAAAAACAAAAACAAAAACAAAAACAAAAAAAACATGTAAAGGACAGTCAGGGACATTTGTACACTGACAAGATAATTTTCAAGTGAGATAAATGTTTTGATATGCTTTTTTAAAGTTCTTATTTTAAGGAATACTAACTGAAGTATTTGTGAAAGAAAACTTATAGTATGCTGGGTTTTCAAATAATTTAGGGCTGCAGCTGGGGGTACAGCTCAGTGGTGGAGCACGTGTTTTGCATGCACAAGGCCCTGGGTTCAATACCCAGCACCACCAAATTATCGTCATCATCATTATCATTGTCATTTAGGGATGATAAATTGGGCAGGGTTATAGAGGAAATGAGATTGGCCATGAGTTGAAGTTGGGGTGATGAGCATATGGAATTTCATTATATTTTTCTCTCTACTTCTGTATGTTTGCAGTTTTATAGACCAAAGAGTTAAAAATTAACAAGGTGGTTTTCAGTTTATAAAAGTCTTATCTCTTTATCTGTTTTGGATCCATCTTATCTTCTCAAGGATTTGACTCTCTGTTTGTTGCTTCTCTGAACATCATAAATCTCTACCCCGAGTCATCTCCGCAGCTTGTAAACATGATCTACTATCTCCCCTCCAAAATGTAATAAATAAATAAATAAATTCAGGAAAACCAACTTCAATCCCTCCCTTAGCCTTTCTTTTCTCTCTCCATCCACTCAATGTTTCTATTCTCCTACACAGCCGTTTCTCTTTTTAGATGCAAACTTTTATGTTTTAGATGCAAGCTTTTAATTCCTCCATTTACTTTCCCATCCACTACGATCTGACTGCTGCTGGAACATGGTGTCCACGACACCTCTGACATCCGTGTCAGCAACTCTCACCCACACGGGCCCATGTCACTCTCCTGCTGCCTCAGCTGTATGGGCCAGCTCCATGTCACTCTCCTGCTGCATCAGCAGTGTGCATCCAGATCCATGTTACTCTTCTCTGCCTGTTCTGGTCACGCTCTGGCCCTGTCCATCTGTCCTCATCTAGCATCCCTCTCTCACCCCCTGAACTCCCTCCATGCAGCTGCTGTTCAGTTCCTTGGTGTCCAAGTGTCTCCCTTCTTCATGCCTCCCTCTCTTTTCTGGGCTCTTCCTATGGGCAGCTCCTTTCTCTCTTCTGGCTTTCAAGATGACCTTAACCATCACTCTTTCTGCTGAGGTTCGTCCCCCAATCTTTGTCATTGCACCTGCTTCACTTCCTTTACATCACTTACAGCAAATTTCAAATGTATTTTTATTTGTTTATTTCCCACTGGACTCCACGCTCAACAAGGAGACAAGCCAAATCTGTTTCGCTCATCCTCATGTCCCAGCAAATAGAACAGTTCCTGGCACACATAGGCACTTAAAATATTTGTTGAATGAAAACATTACATGATACATTAATCAAATGATTACAGAAGTGAGTATAATTACAAATTATATCAGGTTGCAGTGGTACATGTCTATAATTCCAGTGATTCAGGAGGTAGAGGCAGGAGGAGGCCATAGAGGCAGGGGAAGGCTGCAAGTTCAAGGCCAATCTCTACAACTTAAGGAGACCCTTTTTCAAAATAAAAAGTAAGAAGGACTGGAGATGTAGCTCAGTGGTAGAGCAATCCTCAGTACTGGAGAAAAATTACAAATTATAAAAAGCACTCTGAAAAAGAGACGCTCTGGGAATGTTGAGTTGTTTGAGAGGGTCACCAGAGCTGCCCTGGAGAAATCAGCTGGGATCTGGAGGAAGGGAGAGTTCCCTGGGAGACGCGGGGTGAGCATAATGGGGAAAGATCAGCAGCAGACCCAGTGAAAGACATGGAGGACTTTTAAACCCAAAAATCACCTGATGGGAATCAGAGGTTCATGACTCCCCTTAGGAGGGTGAGTCTGCATGTTCCTTAGGAGTACACCACACAGGGGGGAAGTCCAAGGTCAGGCAGAGCAGGCCACCGTAGCCATGAGCTTACCAGCAGTCAAGGAGCCCCAGCAAGTTTTCATTTTCCTTGCTCCTTCCAAGCAGGAAGTTGTGGAAGGCTTTCCTGAAGTCGGGACAGCTGGGACCACAGGGGCAAACACCAGCTGAGCTGAGGGAACTTTTGTCCAAAAATCCAGAAATCAATCAATCAATTGATCAATCAATCAATCAATCCAGCTTATTGACCACGGACTGCAACCACTAAAACTGTGAACCAAAACTGTGAGTATCTCAGGTACTTGTTACAGCCCCAGAAAGCAGACCAACAGGTTTGGAATGTCCATCAGTAGCATCAAGTAGTTGTAGATACCATATTTTTGTGTTAAGTCTGGAAGAAAGGTGAGTGAAGGTAAGGCTAGGATTCATTTTGATTGAAGAAAGATCTGGAAGAGGTCCACTAAACTCCTCATTTCACAGAGTCTTAGGGAATCTGAATAAATTGCTACCTATTGCACTGGGGAGGTGGTACAGGGCCATGATCACATGCCTCCAGGTGGTCTGAATTCCAGGCCTCTGGGAGTTAAGTGACCTTGGGGAGGTCATCTGCAATCTGTAACTACACTTACCTCATTGAACTGGGCAGGTTAAATTTTAAGTGCTTCCAACCAAGCCTGGCAAAAATAAATGCCCAGTAAATGAGCTACTATTATTTCAAATTATTAATGTTGTTTAGTGCCAGAGCCTAGATGAAAGCTCAATTTTCTTAACTCCTAGGCCAAAGTTGTTATTACTAAACTCTTTTTTGCTTTCATATCCTTTTTCTGAACCTTGACCCTTGAGCATTATGTTCCTCATTGTTTTTCCTTGCAGAACTCTGGACCCTGCAGAGGAGAAAGAGAACAGGAGAGAAACAGGAAGATAAAAGGATAAGGGGAGAGAATGTAATGAGGAGATCCCACCTACAGGAGTCTGCCTCTTCCCAGAGTAATCAGGAAACAGGCAAAATCAAGGAACGGTCACCAAAATCTGTTTCATAATTTGCAGATAAACCCTTTCCTGCATCCTGACAGTCACAGGTGCCAAGAAACATCTATCTATTCTGCATCTAATTTGCAATATAGGTCAATCTTCTTTCCAACAGATAGCAGGTAAAAACATCTTGGTCACATAAAAGGCTTTGATGAGCCTAACTTTTTCCAAGCTGTATTTATTGGGGGTATGTGTGGGGGAAGACCTACATTTCTAGAACTTTCCATACATTATGATTTTTCAGATTAATCATAATTCCCTGAAAATCCCAGTTCATTGTATCCTCTTCTTCCTCTGAAGACGTCTGTGTGTTCATAGATGTTTCCATCCAGAAAGATCTCTCTCCTCCTCTACTCCTGGCTATCTGCTTTGCCTGGCTGAGGAGCAGACTTGCAGACTTCCTCGGCTCCTGGGGCCTCCCAGCCAAAGACCCAAAGTGCAGGGAGTGGTCCAATTAAAAAATTGGGCACACGAGGAAAGGCCATCATTAAAGAACAACACTGTCTACTTAAAAAAAAGAAAAAGAAAAAGAAAAAAATAACAGGGTATAAATATTTTAAGTTTTCTTGTGCTAATGAAGGAATAGCGGTTGACTGTTTTGAATGGGCTTAGCAACCACAGATTTGGAGAGCCATCTTCAGGGGGACGGTGTGGAGAAAGAATGCCTTCAAGGGGGGCTCATTATACAGGCACGGGTCCCCAGCCCAAGCCGTGCTCCCCTGAGCCCTCTGCTGCTTTCCAGACATGACACATTCTGGAGGCAAGCTGAGCCCCCCGCAAAGCGACTCTTTTGGAGGGCATCTGCGTGGGAGCAACGCCACAGGCTCAGGCACCAAGTGCACCCTTCAAGAGTGTCATTCTGATCTTGAAGTGTCCCGTGCATTTCTTCAAACACAGGTGCCAGCTTGGCTTCCTGCTCAGGGGGCATAAAATAAATAGGAGGTGGAGGGAAATAAGGAGAGCCCAAATGTCTCAAGATGTCTGTTTTCCCTCCTTCTGCCCCCTCTCACCTCCTCTCTTACCCGACCTTCCTTGTAGCACCACTAACGTGACAGTTGGGAAACAGGCCCTCCTGCTCAGCACTCCCCCTGGGGTCCGGCCCTTCTCAGCTGCTTAGGAATTCCTTATGTGTGGGCTGGGCATCGGGGTGCTCCCTGGCTTGGCAGATACCCCCTGGCTCCTGCCCAGGGCTTTGAAAGATGCAATCCAGAAGAGCAAACAATATCTCTGTTGAGAGCAACTGCCCTTGGCCTGAATTCGTCAAACAGGATTTATTGGGACAAGACGAGGGAGGGCAGGGGAGGGGGGCAAATAGAGAGTATATTCTGTAACAGTTGAGGTGTGGCCTGGAGGTGTGGCACTGCAGGGGGAGGACGTAAAAATAGTAGCCCCCAGGCAAGTTGTAAACACCCTGGTGGAAACTTCTACTTCAAGCAGATCACTGAGGTTTATATCCAACATGTGTGCCGGGCACCGTTCTGGGGGCTCACTTAATCCTCCCAGAAGGACCTGGCAGGGCTATCCTATTATTTCTGGTGCCTTGAAAAAACTGAGACCTGGAGGGGTTGACATGACCACCAGAGTTGAAGCTCCCAGGACTGAGGCCTTATGGCAACATGCCCAGTGGTTACTCCCTTTCTGCAGGAAAAGACAAAATAATCACCTCTTAAAAGTCACCAGGGGAATGTAGACATTCACTTTGGGGGAAACTGGGTGAGAATTTCATGTCATTTGCATCTTCTCTTTAAACCTAAAACTATTCCAAAATAAAAAGTTTATTTTAAAGAAATAGGCCACAATCTGGCAGTACACATACTTCCAACAGGCACGCAATGCAGAGAACTCTTATTCTGCTATTGTTCAGCCCTAACTTGGTTAGCTCAGTGCTTGCTTGCCCAGAGTAAGCATTTGCTAAACACTGCTAGAGACACAGATGCATTCAAAGGAGTTAAGATGCAGAGAGCCAGGCAGTGAAGTGATGACGCTCTGTTTAGATTAGAGGGTCAGGGAGGACCTCTCAGAAAACAATATGCATGAATTTTAACTTATTGATTGATGAATATGCTGATAAAGTATGAATTAAGTGATTACATGGTGATACTACCTTCAGTGGATGTGTCTTTAGGTTTATTATGACATTGCTGCCATAAAAATGTTAATAAAAATTATAATTAACAGTCCCCTCAATCTCTGAAATGAGAGAGATTGTCATTGGGGAATGGTGTGATTTGGGGCAAGGAGAAGGTGATGTGGAGCCAGAAAACTGGCTTTCTAGCTGCATGATCTTAGCTGAGTAGCTCACAGTCTCTCTTTTTCGTGTGTAAAATGGGGGCATGTTTACTGCAGGCATCGGAAAATGTGAATACATGCTATTTATCAATATAGCAAACATGCTTAGGAAATACATACGTGAGCGAATGATTAAATACGGCTGAGACTGAAAACTGAAAATTCATGCTTAATTTAGTAACAACAACAAAATCAGGTTTCAATCATGAGAAAAGACTGCTGGTTAAAGAAATCACATGAATAAGTATGGAAAACACCTCCAGGTAGTGTTTTCAGTGGATGGTGGGCAGAGTGGGGCTATGCAATTGCAGGGAGCGGGCACAGGGTACCTAATATAGATGGGGCCCATCTCTCCGTGGCCATTCATTGTGAGCAGAGCCAGAGCGGCACAGGAGCTGGGAGCTGTCAGCATCCCACTGAGGCTCGGGATTGGAGATATGGGATGTCCCCCAGGGGCAGGCAGAAGTATTTCTACCCATTGGTTGGAAATGTGACTGCAATTCATCATGTGGCTTTAAAAATCTCTGCCCTGGGTCTTTGAGGAGGCATCAGGATGCCAGAGAGTTTCACACTGAAGGAGAAGTAGCCAGCCTGCCTGCAGGGGTGGGGCACCCTGCTCAAAGCACCTTGCCCCCCACAACATGCAGCCATAGCACAAAATCTTCTCTTCTTGCTTGCTTAGCGCCCCCCCCCCCCCCCGCTTTTTTTAAAACTGTCAATATACCCGGCTGTTGTTTTTACTGTCTCAAAAAATTAGCCTGCCAGTCAAGGAATGCAAAGACAGACACAAAACCTGAATTTATTAGCCAGAATCTGGCTCCCCAAATGGCCATGACCTGGAAAAAGTTCTGTCAATCACTCACTTGGGTTTCTTTTTTCTCACTCTCTCAGTCCTCAGCAGGAAATACCAGTATTGCTGTGGAAGAGCAGCTCGTGCCTGTGGCCATTTCTCCTTCTGGAACATGTGCACGGGGTGGACCAGATCAGTGGTTCCCCAAGCCCTGTGTGAACTTAAATCAGGGATCCAAAAACACAGATCCCCAGGTCTTATCTCAAAATACCAAGTGAGAGGCTTTTCAGGGGGAGCCCAGGAATCTGAAATTTTGGAAAGTTCCCCTTTGTGATTCTGATCATCATTCAGGATTGGACGATCACCCATCTACCAGGCTACTTTGGTCTGCAACATTCTAGATTCTGGAAGCCCAGCTCCTCCCCTACACCATAGACATCCATAACAACTATGTATGAAGCTTAGAAATCCTTTGCTAACAACCTGGCGGAAGTTCTACAATCAAAGAAACTTCCTTGCGCTCCCATGCACAATTTTTACCCAAAGACAATGATTTCTTTATCGTTCTCTCACGAATCACTTGGCGACAAAAGCACCCTGGCCATTTCTATCCAAGGTCTGCTCCAAGACCAGCAGCAACAGCATAGCCAGGGTGCTCTTTGGAAATGCAGATTCTGGAGCCTCACCCCAGACCTCCTGAATCAAAATCCCCCTTCCACGGGATTCCCAGGCCACTCATGAGCACAACTGAGTGTTAGAAAGAACTGTTTTAGAGCCCAAGTTGCTGGGAGATTGGGACTGTAGCTCGGTGGTAGTGTATGTGTGGCATGTTCAAGGCTGGGTTCAATCCCCAGCACCCGGAAATAAAACACAAATTGCTGATTCTCAGCTGGGTAGCACTTTGGAATCATCTGCTTTGTTTAAAAAGTGACTGATATCTGACTCCTGGCAACCAGGTTTTGAGGATTTTAAAAAACTTCCTAGGGGAATCTAACAAGAAGCAAAGCAACAACCGGATAAATGGGTTAAAATAAAAAAATCGTGTTTGTGGGGGGTGGGGTGGAGGAGTAGCAAGGGAATCTGTACGTCCTCACTGCTTGGATTTTTTTGTTTTTGTTTAGTTTTCCTTCACTACACTGAGATCAATTAGTGAGCCGGCCATGAAACCCTCTGATTAAAACAGGAGGAAAGAGGGGCGGGCCACTGGGATAGGACTACTCACAAGTAATGACACCATTTCAGATTTCCTTGGGTGCCTGCAGGAAAAGACCGGAGTTTTCTGGGCCAGGCTAGTTTCTTGCCTGTCTTGGAGCAGTGCACACCCAAGTCACAGACACACATGAGTACACACCCCATGCCACTCATACCTCTCGGTCCCTCTAGCAGAGAACTGCTTCCTTTACCCTCTGCTCTAGTTCAAGCATATTTTCCTTCTGTCAGAAGCTAAGTGTGCGTTGTACACTTTTTTGGGACATTCTGGGACAATAACAAAAGACTCTAGGTAAAATTTCGACTCTGACTTTCAGATGCCCACTGCAACCAAACTCTCACCAAAGCCCTTGCGCAGCCCCTCCAATCAGCCTTGACCGCGTTCCGCAGGTGGATGAGTGCTCGGGACCCTTCCAGGAGGGCTCCACAAAAGGCGGGCTGGAACTGACTTTGGTTTGGACACAAGCCCTCTGATCCCTAGTGTTCTGGATTCTGTCTGAAGAACTCGTGGAGCAACTGCAAGTGGATGAAGATTAGTAAGAGGAAGGGACAGAGACAGCGCTGGGGCGTTCCTGCTTCTCCCCGCCTTGGCTTGGCGCAGTCGCAGTGCTGAGATCCAGCACCCACCCAGAGCAACTCCCTCCCGCCCACTGACTCCAAGTTCAAAGTCAGGGCTCTGAAAAGCTCCGTCAATAAAACTAGCTGGAGGAAGGCGGCAGCTTCCATTCTTGCTGGCATGGTGTGGGTGATCCCTGGGGGGCTTAGAAGACTTACCTGAAACTCCAGATCAAAGAATGGACTTAGTCAACCCTCCCAGAGCTGGGGGTGAAACCTGAACGTGGGGGTCTGGGTCACTGGGAAAAGACTTCAGCTCCATCTATTTGCCTGACCCTCTCTTTCTTTGGAGTTGAGACACATTCCCCTGAGGACTTGTTAGATGGGACGCAGATGACCATCTGGAGGACACAGAACAGCCATAGTGGTGACCTGGTGGAGAAGCCTGGTGACCCCCATGCCTGGGATCCTCTGATCTGAGATTGGTGTTAAATGTAAGCTGTGGGAAACAGGCCGGGCTGCTGGTTCGGACCTGGGCTCCCCAGAGGCACCCAGGTGTACCCTTGGTGTGGTGCTGGGAAAGGCCTTCCTCTACCTCCAGGAAAAGAGGTGGGGCCTCTGCGGTCTCCTCCAACTCTCCCAGAGCTGTGACTCTTTTGGAATTTTCAGCCCAGGAAAAGAAAAAAGAAAGAATGCTAGTGAGACTGTAAGATGCTATTTCAGGACAAGAAATAGTATTTTGGGTGACTCTAAGGAAGTCATTTGTGAAGTTTCAGACAGCAGGGGGGGGTGGGGACTGTTTCCAAATAGCCCAGAAGGGTTGGCATGACAGACTAGAGAAGAGGTTTGCCTCAGAATCTTCCACAGGAAGCCTCAGAAGCAGCTCAAAGTGCAGACCAGCTGGAGCACAGGCCTGGGTCATCAGAGCCTGCCCCACCCAGAAGCACAAAGAAAACAAGTTGGACAGCAGACACCAAGGGCACTTGAGGTGGCAGTGGGGAGCAGGGGAGGGTGAGAGAGAGTGGCAAGCAGAGAGAGAGGCCCTGAAAGCCATTCTGCAGTTTACTCAGTTTTCCTGTGTGCCAACCACATGGGAGGCACTCTGCTAGATCCTGGGACAAACTTTGATTTTAATAATAATAATTCACTGTTGTGAACATCTAGAAGGGACCAGCCACTGTACTTAACTGGGCAGAGTTCATTACCCAGTTTAATACCTCTGACAAAGTCATGAACTCACTCACCTTGACATTGGATAAGAGCACAGACATGGGAGCCAGATCAGGGTTCAAATCCTGCCTTGGATACTTTTTAGCTGCGTGACCTTGGGTGATTTACTTAACCTCTCTCTGTATTCATCTGTAAAGCAGGAATAGCAGTTATGCCTACCTAGTAAGACTGCTGTGAAGATTAGTTTATATATACACACACACACATATATATATCTCAGAGATGACTGGCCTGGATGACCAAGGAGTGGAAATCATCAGCATGTTTTTGCATCTGCAGACCACTCAAGGCATCCTAAGCCTCCAGAACCCAGTAATCTGCATTACCTTTCCAGAAACTTCCTTCTACTCTCCTGGGAAAGTTGTTTCTCCCCAGGTCCCAAAATGTTATTTGTGGACGTGATTTTAAAAGTACTGATACCTGGGTCCCACCTCCAGGGATTCTGATTTGGGTTGGCCTGGGGTACAGCCTGGATGTCAAATTTTTTCAAGTTCTCCAGATGATTTTAATGTGCAGAAACATTTGAGAACCATGTGTGGCAGCAATCTTCTCCTAGCAGCTGTGATTGCCAGTATCTCTCCTTCCTACCCTCCCTTAGCCCATAGTTCATCAGCTCATGGATTGAAGAGATGGGATTTTCTACCCTCCCCTGAAGCAAGGAGTGACTGGCAGTTTGTTTCTGTGATTGAGGGGGATGTGCCTTTTTCAGGTCTTGCCTCCCCTCCAATTCCCCCTGGCTGGGGTGTAGACCCTGAAGAGGGAATCGAATTTCAGCCACTAGGACCAGAGCCTCCCTCTGGATGGCCAAGCCTGCATCCCAGGACCACCCTGGGGAGTAGAGTCACCTGCCTGTCCTGGATTGCCCACCCACCTTTGGATGTTCAAAGAGAGGATAATAAAATCCCCCCTGCCTGAGACTCTATGATTTTGGTGTTCTTCCTTGAAGCAGCTGAGTCTATCCCTGGAGAATGCTGAGCAAATTATTTTCAAGTTAGGGGTGAACATCACAGTCACCTGAAGAACTTTTTAGAAATACAGATGCCCAAGCCGGGTGCAGTGGGGCACACCTGTAATCCCAGCAACTCAGGAGGCTGAGGCAGGAGAATAGTAAATTCAAAGCCAGCTTCAGCAACTGAGCAAGGCCCTAGGTAATTTAGCAAGACCCTATCTCAAAATCAAAAGGGCCAGGCCATCATAGTACCTAATAAATAAATAAATAGACAAATAAATAAATAAATACAGATGCTCAGGACCCAACAGAGACCTAGCAAGTCAAAATCTCCAGGAAAGAAATGGGACCTCTTAAAGATCCCCTGGTGATTTTAAGATTTGCCAGGTGAGGACTTACTAAGGGAAACAGCCAAGATAGTGGCCCCACTGATTAGACACCCCGGGGCTCAGCCCCATGCAAGGGTGCACAATTGGGTAGAGACCCAGGAAGCCCAGCTCTGCCTTTGCAGGGCCTCTGGAACACAGCTGTACCAAGCTATTGTTCAGCACCCAGCCAGCTCCTCTTGATTGCATCGATGGTGGCTTCTTGTCATTAACTGTTCTTTCCAACTGAGCCATGAGCAATTTGAGTGCAATGACCATGTCTTGTTCCATTCTTTATCCTCTGCAGTACCTCGAATGGTGCTGGGGCCACCAGGGGAGTTGAGCGTGCATTTGCTGATGGATTCTGGTAAACCAACAAGTAAAGGACCCTAAGGAAACAGACAGGGACAAGTGAGTGGTCCCCATGTTTTAACTCTTCTGCAGACAGTACCTAGCTGACAAAGTTAGTAGTTCTCAAAAGGCTGATTTTATTCTGAATCAAAAAAATCAGACTCACAGAATGCATATTTACAAATGTCCTTCTTTTAGTGTGAAAGGTTGCCATGGAGACCTGTGAGAGTGACATCAATTTCTGGCTTAAGAGCATGTCAGCTTCCTTGTATTAAGCCAGGTAGACCGCTGGGCTAGTGCTGCTGCAGCTGCTGGTGCTGAGTGGCACTTGTGGGTGCCTGGGGACGGAGGGGGAGTGTTCAGTTCCTTCAGCACAGAAACTCTTGCAGCACTAAGGATGCTACATTCTTTTCCAAAATGGATAATTAGGCCAGGGAAGCAGCATCTGTCTCCCCAAGATCAAATCCTCTTCATTTCAAAGCCTTCACATATGTGAGCCACTCCAATCCCAATCTGGTTCTTGCTGGCAGGATTTGGCCTTCAGAGTCCACAATCTCAGTTCATCCTCCAGATCCCAGACACGCAGGGCCTTTGCGCGGTGCCTGTGCCTGCCCATGCCCATAAAAACAAGCCAATTAGCAAGACCATTGGCATTGCCACTGCTTTGCAGCCAGCGGGTATCCATGATGCTAATAATTAACCGCACATCTGATTGTATGGAGTCCTTTCCTAAATGGTGAGCATCTACACCAAGCTCCCGCTGACCTGCATTTTCTGGAACTCAGATGCTACAAACAAAAACAACAGCAAAAATTAAATACTGCAGAGACGGTATCAAGGAGCAAGGTATCCCGTAGATTGCATGGAACCTATCCTCAGTTCTCAAGCCCAGCGTGTTTGGGGGCTGTTATAGTTTGGATCAGGAATGTTCCCCAAAAGCACATGGCTAAAAGACTAGGCCCCAATGCAGCAATGCTCAGAGATGGGGCTTTGGATCATGAGGTTTCTTATCTCATCAATGGATCATACACTAATGATTCCTAACTGAATGGACTGTTGAGAGGTGGTAGGAATTGTAGGAAGTGAAGACTAGCTGGAGGAAATAGGTCACTGGGGGCATTCCTTGGAAGGGTATACCTCACACTGGCCCTTTTCTTTCTCTCTCTAACTCTCTGTTCCTGGCCGCCATGAAGTAAGCAGCCTTGTTTTGCAAGACCTTCCACCATGATGCTCTGTATCACCACAGACTCAGAAACAACAGAACCAGCTGACAATGGACTGAAACCTCTGAAACTATGAGCCAAGATAAAACTTTTCTCCTTAAAGTTGTTTTTCTCAGATATTTTGTCACAGGAATGAAAAGCTGACTAACATAGGGGCTGTTGTCATAGTCCCTGCCTGGGGATGCGGAAATGACCTTCTCCTTATCATGTGTAATTTCATTAGCGATTAGGGGTCATATAAGTTTCTTCAGGTTAAGGATTGATTCTTTTTTTTTTTTTGGTGCTGGGGATCAAACCTAGGATCTCATGCATACTAAGCAGACACTCTTCCACTGAACTATATCTCCAGTCCAAGGAGTGGATCTTTAATTTCTCTCATAAGGGATTCTTTCATGTTGGAAATTGGTGGATACAACTGGTGACATATCATTTGGGCCCTGAGTCAACTTCCTCCCCTCTGAGATTGTGACTTGGTGTCTCAGTGCCTTTGAGTACTTGGCATCTCTTTATCTGTCCCAGAGCATCTCCTTCCCTCAAGTGCACACTGCCGTCTGGACACAGTGGGATAGAGCAAAACGGCCACCTCAGAGACTGTGCCCTCAGGGCCTATTAATGCCTGTGTCTTGAAGTGTTGTACAAAAGCTTTTCTGCTTTCCTTCCAAAACAGAAATTAAAGTAGATTAAGAGGTGTGTGGGTTGAGAACTAGCATAAAACACTGAATCGATCCAAAGAGTGGCACTAGAAATGCCTGGAAAGACAACTTAACTCTAATCGCTCCAATTACCCCCAACCACCACTTACCCTGATTGATATTCTCATCTGCTCTGAGTGTTTTGTAATGCAAAGTCTCAGACTGCAAAAGCTTAGGAAGCTTCTTCAAATGTGCTTGTCCTGAGATAGGAATTTGGGGATATAGAAAAGGAAAGATAGACTGAGTCTCAAGAGAAGTGCCCATGGAAATGCAGAAAAATGCCTATGAACAGTTGCAACTCCTGAACAACCTGGTCCATGCCTTCGGCCCGTGCCCTTGACCCATGAGCCTGTCTGCAAAAAGTGACTTGAGAGCAATGTACTAGCACAGGGAAATGTTGCTGGAAATTGTGTAGCTGCACCCTGGGTCCACCTCTAGTTCAGCCCCCAGCAACCGCCCTCTATAAATATTAACACCCACACCAAGGGGTTGCTCTGTCTCCCTCTGCAGATGGCCTGCATTCTTTCTAGAATGTGTCTCTGTTTTCCTAAATAAACCTTGGTCTGTGTTTCGGACCAACATGTGTTGAAGTTCTTTTCTGTCACGTCATATAAGCCAGGAATCCAGGTCCTGAGAGGAAGTCCCATCTCTGGGAGGTCCTCAGAATTCCAGTGACAGTCTCCTGTGGGTAAGAACTACACCCCAGTTGAGCACCACCTTGGTTAAGGAAGACCAGAAGCAGAGGATGCCCTTGTGAGCTTTAATGTAGAGAACAGCTCAGAACGCACTACTGAAATCTTCCCTGAATTCAGGACAGAATAAGGCAGGTTCTAATGGCACAAGGCAAGGCCAATGGCAGAAAACAACTTGTGATTCCCAGGACCGTGACCCTTAGACTGGGCCACTTGGAAGCACCCTTCAATGGCAGCCCCTGCTGGTCAGCACCCAGCAGCCAACACATGCTCACCGCCTGTGGTGCTTTTACCATCATTGCACCAATTTCCTGTTTTCCAGAGGGTAACAATTAACCAATGATTCATTATCGGAGATAGCAGCTATTCTGTTTTGATCCCAGGCAACACTGTAATTCCTTAGAATTCTGTGCCAACCCGCATCTCTCTGAAGATATCCTGAATATAAATGTTCCAAAATGTAAAATGCACAGTTAAATGTTTGACTACTTTCTATTTCAACAGCTCCATCAGCTAGTAGGTGAACCTGCAGGGCCCAATCCCCACCATGGCCCCGTCTTGTGGGAGGAGCCTGGCTTGGAGGGGGTGGTCTGTGTAGGGTGGGAAAACCACAGAGCTCTGGGGCCTCTCAGGCACCGGGCCAGGTGTGAGCTCCATCCCCTGACACTGCTGCGACCTGTCTGTACCTCACTTTCTTATTTCGACGTGGGACTAGTGATAGTTCTCATCTCCTGGGATTCTTATGAAAATTAAATAAGATACTGATAGGTGGTGATTAGCATAATTCCTTATCCAGACTATTATTGTTAATAATAGTAATTTGGGGCAGAGAGTTTAATTAGTCAGACTTTGTCATTTGTGGTATGCCTCTACCATTACCCTTTTCCTGCTCCCCTCCCCTTGGTCCCACCCCAAAGCTACCATTTTTACCGACCGTATTTATCCATTCTCGCGTTTCCATGGTTGCTGTTTTATTACATATTTATTCACCTAAACAATATGTTACTTAATGGGCTGGGGTGAGGCTCAGTGGTAGAACAGATGCCTAGCACACATAAGGGCCTGGGTTCCATCCCCAGCACCCCACACACACACACACACACACACACAAATATTCACATATGTGTGTGTCTATGTATTTCTTAGTCTTCATTTTTGAACTTGATGAAGAGTATCAGTCTCTAGTTTTCTTGTGCTTGCTTTTTTCAGTTAATGATACCAATTCTACCAACATCCACATACCATTTCTCATTATTGCATAATGTTCTGTCATGTAAACTTGTGTGTGTGTTTGTGTGTGTGTGTGTGTGTTCTCCTATTTGCAGGCATTTGAGGTTCTTTGCTTTGTAAATAGCTTTATTTATATCATAAAAATCACCTATTAAAATGTACCGTTCAGTGGTTTTTAGTATATTCACAGACTTGAGTAACCACCACATCAGTTGATTTTAGCACATTTCCATCACCAAAGGAGAAACCTTGTATGTCCGCCCATTAGCAGTCACTCCCTACTTCTCCCCAGCCCCTCCAGCCCCTGGTCACCCCTAATCTGCTTTCTCTCTGAAGATTCACCTACGCTGGACATTTCACACCAATGCAATCATATTCTCTCCGGCTCCCTTCAATCAGCGCATTCTGAGGTTCCTCCAAGTGGTAGGAGTGGCGGTACTTGACTCTATTGCCAAGTAATCTCCCACATTTTATTTATCTATTCATTAGTTTATGGACACTTGGATTGTTTGTTTATAGCTTTCTGCTCTTACTAACAGTGTTATTGTGAACATCGTACCACATGATTTCCTGGGCACATGTGCAAGAGTTTCTCTAGGGTATATTCTTGGAGCTGTTGAAATAAAAGGAAGGCAAATGTTCAACTCTACAAGATCATGCCAAATGTCTTCCCAAACTGTTTTAGCAATTTACACTCTCAACAGCCAAACAAAAGACACCATGACCCACATCCTGGATAATATGTGGCATGGTCAGAGTACCTAGTTTTTAAAGTTTATTTACATTTTCTTTTGGTAGCAGTTGGACCACTGCTGTATTTGACCTATTGCCTGATAATGAGATTCCAATGGAGATCTGGGCAGAATCAACCGCCTACCCGATGGTTCATTCCATAATTAGTAGCTCTTTTCTGTAATAGTTCTAGCTTTTGCTTCCTGACCCAGAATTCAGATGTTGCTGTTTATACTAATGTTCTTTGTTCCCAGATGGGATCTATGTTCCATCTTCTAGCTGATCCTGGAGTCCCACTCCACCCCCAGGGGCCAGCCTGTGTTCTTGATCCTGGTAATAAACACCCTCTTCCCCACAGATAGACACACAAATATTTTCATATCCTGGGCATCCAGCCACATCCAGACAGGAGGATGACAGTGCAGAAAGCAGATTCGATGGCTCCTAACCCAGGGAGGAAACCCTGCTCTTCCTTTGAAAGGCTCCTCCTGTGAATGGCTGGGAAAAGCGGCGTTCTCAGGTTCTGCTTTTCCCCTGCCCATCAATTTCCAGGCCATCAAATTCAAGTTACAGGGAGCTTGGTTCCAATTCCCACGCACCGAATTCTCTCCAGAATCTCATTTTATTTACTTACTGTCTTTCCCATTAATTAAATTTCAATAGCATTTTCACTCCAGAGAGCTCTACAAATAACTTCTACAATAAACACTTCATAAAAAGACTAACTTTAAACGTCAGTAGAGACAATAGAAGCAGAAGAGAAAGCCCAAGGAAAAAGAAGAATGGGGTAGGGGAACTTGTAAAAAGATGATGGGCAAGGACACGTCTGTGGTCCAGACAGATGCCCCAGAGAAAGGCTGTGCTGCTCAGCGGGGTCTGGTCACCAGGCATCCTGCTCTCAGCTCCTTCAGGTCCTCAGCTGTGAGGACCTATGACCTGCAATCTTGCTCCCAGCCAGGGCCCGGGTGAGGGATGGGTCTGGAAAGGTGGGCCCTTCAACCTGAGCTTGCTTGGGTCAGCCAAGGCTCTGCAGGGCCCACATGGCTGGTCTCTCCACCAATCCTGGTTTGTCCTGCCTCTTCTCACAGATGAAGGAGGACCAACAGATGGTATCCAAAAAATTCCTTATTTGTTCCCAAAGAATCTGTGTTTGTGTGACTGTGTTATTGACCATTTAGCCAATCTCAAGTGGTTTGACAGAATAGTCCCCCTTTACCAGTGGGACATATGTTCTAAGACTCCCAGTGAATGCTTGAAACTCACAGATAGTGCAGAAACTTGCAGACACCATGTTTTCTCCTATACATACTATAATAAAGTTTAGTTTCTAAATGAGGCAGAGTAAGAGACTAACAACAACTTATGGTAGACCTTAGCAACCTCAGCAAATACATTTTTTTCTTTCCTTATTGTATTAGTCAGGGTCCTCTAGAGGAACAGAATCAGCAGGAAGTATGATTATAAGAAGGGGATTTATTAGATTGGCTTACACAACCACAAGCTGGATAGTCCACAATGGTCGTCTGCAGGTTGGAGAGCTGGAAGAACCAGCAGCTGTGCAGTTCAAGAGGCAGAAGCCCCAGAAAAAGAGGGATCAACAATGCTACCCTAGTCTGAGACCAAGGCTTCTGGAAATTCCTGGAGAATCACTGACAGAGTCCAATTTGGAAGAGTGAAGAGGCGAGTATTGGATATATTCAGACAATCAAAGCGGCAATCAAGAACCTGTTCAAGAAGAACTGAGCTTGCATCTGCATCTGCTTCCTTGTTTTTCCAGCTCTTATTCTATCCTATTGGGCAGTACTGTCCATGCTTGGGGAGGAGCTCCACTTCAGTTCATCATCCCACATTCCATTCATTCCTAGACTCGCCCTCAGGGACACACCCAGAGGCCTCTTAATCATTGATATCTCTTAATCCAATCAAGTTGGCAATTCAAATTAACCATTACACTTATTAAGTCAAGAAATTTCACCTTTTCACTTAAAGGAAGCACCATAGGTCTTTGGCACATTCAAATTGTCAGCATTAGGTTTAGGGGCCATTAGTAAGTAAAATAAGGGCTACATGGACATGAGCACAGTGATACCATAATAGTCAATCTGACAACTGAGGCAGCTACCTGGTGACTAATGGACAGGTAGTGCATATACTATGCTGGACAAGGATCAACTGTGCCCAGGGTGGGACAGAACAGGACAGCGCTAGTTTCCATCATATTATTCAGAATGATATGTAGTTTAAAATCTATGAATTATTTATTTCTAGAATTTTTCATTTAATATTTTGAACCACTGTTGACCTCAGGTACCTGAAATCACGAAAAGAAAAACTATGAATTTAGGGGCACTGCTCTATAGGTATATAAATAGTACCAAAATTATCCCTGAAACTTTCTTTCTTGGGTCTGAAGACAGGAAGCATCCTCCAGAGCTAATTCCTAAAATGGACTGGGTTGAAATGTAAGGCACGTTTTGATGACTTTTAATGTTTATTGACAAATTGCCTTTGGAAATGTCAAACCAATTACAGCTCCCAATAAAAATGTGTGAAAGTGTAGGAGTCTATTTCTCTGAGTCTACTCTTGCATTTCTTGTTTGTAAAGTTTTCTGTGCATGTTGGAGGTGGTTGTATTGTTTTTGTTTTAGTTTTCACTCCTTTGTTTATGTGTAGCACTGAACTTTCTCTAAAGTTGGGAAGCAGCAAAAGGCCATGCCAGATAAGATAGAAGACAATTGGGAATCTAGGGAAATGAAAGACAATATTGCAAGAAGAACAGATTATTATTTTTTTAAAATTTTTTGTGGTGCTGGGGATTGAACCTAGGGCCTCAGTGCATGCAAGGCAAGCACTCTACCAACTGAGCTATATCCCCAGCCCTAGAACAGGTTATTTTTTTTAGCAGCTCTTCTGAAGTACAACTGACCTTCAATACACTGCACATATCGAAGACACACAACTGGGTAATTTGAAATATGGCTGTATCTGTGAAATGTAAGGGTGAAGGGAAACCTTCTCCTTTGTCCTTCAAAGTTTTGCTAAAATGAACTGACACTAGACAGATTACAGGAGAAAAGGCACACAAATCTACTTAATGTGCATGGGAAATCAAAGGACAGTGTGGCCCAAGGACCCAGTGAGATTTGGCTGCTGCTCTTCTTCACAGAGGAGGGAAATGAAGTAATAAGTGGGCCCAGGGACCAGACAACGGTTTGCAAACGGTTCTCTTTGGAAGGTAAGTGGGTCCAGGAGTCTAGCAATAGCTGTGGACCAGCTCTGAGCAGGTGAGGGCCCACGTGCACTGCAAATAAAGGGTGTCTTATTATGCAGATAATCTCCCAGGGAATATCTCCAGCTGTCCTTAGAAGAATAAAAAGAAATGTCCATCTGAACATGAGTGGATCTCTTCTCCAGTGGTTAGTCTTTCCTGATTACTTAAGGAGATTGTAGGGAGGGAGGTTTAAACTGAATTTCCTTTGAAGGAAGCTTCCTCTGTCACATAAGGTAAAATTCAGAGGAAGCCCCTGTCTGCTGCCCACTGGAGAGAAAAGAGATCAAGAGATGGGGAACAGGGGCAGGGGAAGGTCAGAGAGAACTTGGCCTTTCTAATTCAACATGTCACACATGGGGGTATTGATTTCTAAGTCCCTACAGAAACCATCAAAGAAAAAAATCAAATTGCCTGAACATATCCATGGCCCGTCCCTAGGAAATCACACCCTCTCATTCCCCTATGCCCCACTCTGTCTCCCACTCCCAGGCAGCCACTATTTTCTGTCATTACAGATTAGTTTTAATTTTTAAGCATTTTAAATAAAAGGAATCAAATAGTTATTTTGTGTCTGTGTTTCATTCTACATAATAAATTAAAATTCATCCGTGTTGTTGCATGGATCAGTAGCACATTCCTTTTCATTTCTGAGTAATATTCCATTGTATGGACATATCATGGATTTTAATCTATCCACAGAATAGACATTCATTTCCTAATAGACCACATGGAACACTGTTGACCTTGTAGCTGCAGTTCTCACCCATGCCTGTTCTGGGTCTAGGGCAGAATCGCCTGACTTTTGCCCCCATAAAACTTTCATTTCTTGAGGCTGTCCAGGATCTACAAACACATGAGTGAAGCTATAGGAAGTGTGTGGGGTTGATTATTGGGCCAGGAAACTGATGGGCAACTCCACAATGCCCAGATTCCAGGAAGTTCTGTCAATCGTGGGGCTCACATTGGGCTTGAGCCCCACCACTCTCTTTCCCTTTGATAAATTCCTGATCAGTCCAGGAAGGACGTGAGCAACTTCAACATGCCAGCCAGGACTTGGAATTAGCTTTGTCTTATGGGTGTGATGTTCAAGGTCCATCACTGTGCCTGTTGTGACACTCACCAACCTCCAGCCCCACCACCACCCTATCTCTATGCCAGGCACGGTACACAGCAAGAGCTCCTTTCAGCCCGCTGCATTTTCATTCTTCCTTTCTTCCTTTCTTTCTTTCTTCCTTCCTTCCTTCCTTCCTTCCTTCCTTCCTTCCTTCCTTCCCTCCTTCCGTTCTCCCTTCCTCTCTCTCTCTCTCTCTTTCTTTTTGTACTGGGGATTGGACCCAAGGGTACTCTACCACTGAGTTACATCCCCAGCTCTTTTTATTTTTTATTTTGAGACAGGTTCTCATAAAGTTGCTGAGGCTGGCCTTCAACTTGCAATCCTCCTGCTTCAGCTTCCTGAGTCTCTGAGATTACAGGTGTGCTCCACTGCACTGGGCAGCCTCACTGCATTCTATAAGACAGAGATATCATTTGCATTACATAGTTAAAGAATCTAAGACCCAAAGAGGTTAAATAGCCTCCAAGATCATTTCTCTAGTAAGTGTCAGGGCAGGATTTAAAACCCAGCCTGGAGTTGTAGGGGAGGATAAGGAATTTTTTTTCATCTTCCTAGTCTCACCAGCTGGGGATTTGCCAAGTAGAGGGACAAAGGAAAGATTAAAAGGAGAAAAACAAGCAGTTTATTAACACATGAAGCACATGTACTCACAGGAGAAATTCAGTGATGAGTAACTCAAAGGGATGTCTGGAACTGGGGTTACAGTTCATTTTGTGAAATCACAGGTTTCACATCTGCAGATTCAACAGAACCTGGATCAGAAATATTTACAGAAATATTTCATCTGAACTGTGTGTACAGACTTCATTTCTTCTTATTTCCTAAAACAGTGTAGTATGACAACTATTTACACAGTTATAAGTCATCTAGAGATGATGAGATTGTTCGTAGGTTATATGCACTACATCATTCAATATAAAGGATTTGGGCGTCCTCAGATTTTGGTGTCTGCAGGGTGTCCTGGAACCCCATGGATACTGAGGGAAGACTGTATACAGTATCTTAACAAAAGAGAAATAAATTTGTAGAAAAATGACAAGACAAAGAGAAAAGACTTAAGCCTCTAATAATGGCAAATTATGGGGTAGTCAATACATAAGGAGAATTAATGGAAGATAAGATTATGCAGATTCCTCTAGTGATCTCTCTGGACTGATAAGAGCCTACAGTTGTCTCCAGTGATGAAGAAGCATGACATAAAAGTTCTCCTGGCTTTCTTGGTAGAAAGGTGTAGGGCAGAGAGTTTTTATTGTGCCTATTTCTTCTTAATTACCTTCAGCTCAAAATAATCCTTATGCCTGGTCTGGGAATGTGACTCAATGGTGGGGCACTTGCTTAGCATGTAGAAGTGTACAATGAGAATATACCAATTAAATGACAGAGACTATCACTGTGAATTAAAAAAATAAGACCCACTTTAATTTGAAATTAAAAACATAATGCCATTTACTTTGGCACCCAAAAAGGGGAAAGACTTAGGTAAAAATGCGAGACGTGTATGATAAAAACTAAAAACTCTGTGAAAGATATCAAAGAAATGAAGACATGGAAAGGAATATACCATGTTCATGAACAGAACGACTCAATATTAAGATGTCTTTTCTTCCCAACTTGATCTTTAGATTCACTACAATGCCAGTCAAAATCTCACCAAGATATTTTGGGGTATCAAAAAATCAATCGTAACATTTCTGTGAAAAGGTACAAGACCCAGAGTAGCCAACACAATACTGAAGAAGAACACAGTCAGGGACTGACATTACTCAATCTCAAGCTTATCATAAAATTGCAGTAATTAAGAGAGTGCAGTATTGGATAAACAGTAAAGAAACCGCTCAGTGGAACCAGAAATCGATTCACACAAATGCAGTCAACTGATCTCTGACAAAGGAGCAAAGGCATTTAATGAATGATGCTAGAACAGCTAAACATCCACATGTAAAATCGCCATCAGCACCATCACCACCATCAGCACCATCACCACCATCATCACCATCACCACCATCATCACCATCACCACCATCACTATCATCACCATCATCACCATCACCATCTCATCATTACCACAATCATCATCATCACCACCATCACCATCACCATCATCACCATCATCACCATCACCACCATCACCATCATCACCATTACCATCATTACCATCATCACCATCACCACCATCACCATCTCATCATCATTTAACCATCAGCACCATCACCATCTCATCATTACCACCATCATCACCATCACCATCACCACCATCACCACCATCATCACCATCATCTATAGACCTTATACCATTCATGAATTTAACTAGAAACAGATCAAATACCTCACTGTAAAATGAAAAACCATGACACTTATTGAAAACTGTAGGAGCAAAATCTAGATAGCCTTAGGTGAGATGATGAACTTTAAGCATGCTGAATTTTAGCTTTTATTAACAAAAAGTACAATCCATGAAAGAAGATAGTAGGACATTGTTTATTAAAATCAAACACTTTTGCTCTGCAAAAGCTCTATTAAAATATGAAAAGACTCACAGACTAGGAGAAGACACTTGCAGTTCACATATCTGATACAGAACTTGTATCTAAAATACACAATCTACTCTTAAAACTTAATAAGGAGAAACAAACAACCCAATTTAAAAATAGACCAAAAATCTGAAAAGGCACCTTACCAAAGGAAGATACACAAATGGTAGGTAAACATTTGAAAAGATGCTCAACATTATATGTCATTAGGGAATTGCAAATTAAACAATCAGACATACCTACTCACCTATTAGAATGGTTAAAATCTAAAATACTTTAGTTAAGAGGAATAAATTCTGCTGTGTATTGCAAAGCATAGTGACTACAGATAATAAAAATGCATTGAACATTTTTAAATTGCTCAAAGGGTGGAATTTAAATGTTCTCACCACAAAAAATGATAAGTATGCAGGGCAATTAGTTTTGCTAATTAGCCTGATTTGGGCAGTTACAATGTGCATGTGCGTGGAACCATCACACTGTACCTCATAAACATACACAGTCATCATTTATCAATTAAAAGTAAAATGAAATAAGATAGAAGTCACTGACAACACCAACTGCTAGAGAGGATGTGAAACAACATGAATTCTCAGTCATTGCTGGTGGGAATGCCAAATAGGATACCCATTTTGGAAGACAATTGGAACCACTTACAAAGCTGGACATCATCTTTCCATAAAATCCAGCAATCAGTCTCCTTAGCATTAACCCAAATACATTGAAAAATATCCTTACAGAAACCTGTACGCAGATGTCCATAGCAGCTTCATTCATAATTGCCCCAAACTGGAAGCAACCAAAACGTCCGTCAGTAGGTAGAAGGATAAACACACTGAGAGTGTAACACTATTTGGTGATAAAACCAAATGATTCTCAAGCAGTGAAAAGACATAGAGAAACCCAACATGCATATTGTTAAGAGAAAAGAGCGCAAACGGGCTACATACTATACGATTCCAACAGTATGACTTTTTGGAAAAGTCAACACTACAGAGTCAATAAGATCAGAGGTTATCAGGAATTTGGGGAGGAAAGGAGAGGGAGCACAGGGGACTTTAAAGACAGTAAAATTTTTCTGCATAATACTATAAAGTTGAATGCAGGTCATTATGAATTCATCAACACTTGTAAGAATGCAGAAAAGAGTGAACTTTAATGTAACTATGGACACTAGTTAATAACAATGTATCAGTATGGGCTCATTAATCATAAGTATTGTACCACACTAATGGGAGATGTTGATAACAGGAAGCTGTGTACAGTGGAAGAGAGTCATGGAAATTGCTATCTGCTCAATTGCTCTGTAAATCTAAAGCTGTTCTAAAAACTAGTCTATTAATTTTTTAAAAGTCAAAGAGAAATAAACAAAAGCATTCAAGCAGATCAACCACACAGATATTAACTCATAGATATTAAAAACAAAAGCCCTGCCTGATTGCAGTGATAGAACCCAGGGCCTTGCCCAGGCTATGCAAGCATTCCACCAGTGACTCTCATCCTCAGGCCGGGCTTCCAAATTCTTCACCATCCCCACTACAAACTACCCCAGATCCCACATTCTTATCTGACTCACCAGGACTCAGGGATCCATGTGTTTTCCTAAGATCCCTGGTGAGCCCGAGACCCTGTGAGGAGGGCTGTTGGTGTTATCTGGTGGTATTTTGTTGCAATGGGATGCTCACTTATGAGAGTGGAGCTACTCTCTTCTTGTGAAAGCCCACTGCCCTGTGTCCTGAGAGACCAGCTACCAAGGCCTGCCTGAAGCAGATCAGCAAATCCTTGCTCTTTGGGAGCTAAACTTGGTGATTCCCCCTCTGTTAACCTTGCTGTGATCCCATCAGGCTTTGCATCCAGGTCTATTCAAATGAGGATATTTATTTGGTGATGGATTGGTCATGCTAAGGATAAAGGAATGAATGTCAGTCTCCAGATTCTGTATTTTATCAAATATTTACTATGGACTTGGAACTACGTGCTAGCTTGGGGAAGATAGCAATGAACAAGATATTATTCTTGCCCTTGATTTAATCTTACCCTGGAATTTAATCTAGTGCCTAAAGCAGACAACTGAACACTAAAGAGTAAGGAGTGGCTGGCAAGGGGCCTGCGGACGGCTGTGGGAATGTGTGCACAGACATCAACTCATTCCATGAGGCAGATGTTCTGGAGCAGAACCCTGTGGCAGGTGTTAGGTAGTACCCGTGCCAAGGGCAGAGAAGCAGTGACAGGTGGCGTGAGGAGGCCTGGAGAGAGGAGAGTGTGCAGAGGCCAGCAGAGGAAAGCAATGGGCTGCCCCAGAAACAGGACAGAGAAGAGCAAGGGGGAGTCAGCCAGCTGGGATGGAAGTGCAGGGGCAGAAAGACCATGGCATCCAAGGGCCATGGCCACTGGTGACAGGCCCCTCATAGTCCCGCGAGAGTAGGAGTGGAACAACAGTTCTCAGGAGAACCAGGAAGTGGAGCCTGGAAGAACCAAGATAAAACTCTGAGCACCGGGACCCGTGCCAGGAGGCTATGCGAAGGCCAAGGCAGAACCCAGCTCTGAAGAACAAGGGCAGAGCGAGGCCCATGGTGTTGGGGCCAACTGAGTGCCCTGCTGGGCACCGACCTGCAGCTCCTGCTCCCGTCCCTCAAGGCTGCCTTGGTGGGAGACCTGCACCTCACTGGTCTGCCAACGAAGAGCAAGCATTTCAGCTCTGCAGAGGGTGGGCCCTGGTAGAAAGGCTGTAGGTCACAGTCCTACAACACATGGGAGTCCCCAGGAAAGTTTAAAGAAAAAGTACCAAGGCTGGTAGGTCCTGGCAGAGTCGGTCTGAGAATGGTGTGCTTTAAACATGTATTTTTGTAATTTATTAAGAAGTCATTTCAAATTTACCAAACATTCTTTTGGTAAATTTGAAATGACTTCGCCATCCAGATTTCCCAATCATTAACATTCATGATTCTCTCTCTTCTGGGTGCATTCATGCAAATGTGTCCATGGCCCTTATCCTTATTCCTTATCTGAACTATTAGAGACCCTCATCACCCTTACATATTTATGTATGTATTTTTCTGGAACATGGACACTTGCCTACCTACCTGGCATATGACCTTGCCGATGAGAAGGTCAACAGTTCCACACAACTATCCAACCTAGAGACCCATTCAAATTGGGCCAACTTGCTTCAACACTATTTCTCCTTTCTTTCTGGTCAAGGATCCAGTTCAGAATCCTGTGTGACAATCTCTTCAGTGCCATGGCATCCTCATCTCCTTCAATCTGGAATGGTTCCTCTGCCCTCCCCTCTTTCATGACCTTCACTGTTGTATTTGATAGCTTGTCTCCCAACCTACATCTGTGGATGTTTCTCATCCCCAGAATCAAGCTATACACTCTTAGGGGTGACACTGCAGAAAAGATGCTGCATCCACTGAGCGACACGACCCAACTCCTCCCACCATAGCACGTTAGACTTGGCCGCTGGGTCCAGTTGTGGGGGTCTGTCAGCCTCCTCCACTATAAAGACAGTCTTTCCCCTTTATGATTGGTAAGCAATCTGTGGGAAAACACTCTGAAACTGTGCCATTATGTTTCTCATTAAGTACCAAAACTCTACCCACCTCCATGGATGACGCCCTCAACACCACTCGGGATGCTCCTTGTCAGTGAGGGCCCCCTGAGAAGCAAACACCAGGACAGGGGTCTACCTACAAGGGAAAACCCTGGAAAGGGCAGTGGGTGAGGGAGCCAGAGAGGGTCAGAGAGCTGTCAGACGGTGGGGCTTAACCACCTTGGAGAAGAGGCAGAGGAAGGGAAGTGGGGCAGGAAAGCCCTAACCTGGAGCACAGTTCTGAGAATTTTGGCAGAGTGGGTGGGCACCTTGCGTCAAAGCTGCCTATCAAAGGAGTCCCACCTGTCCCAGGAGGGGTCTGTCTTGGTTTCATCTCCTTCCACAGCCATTGAAAACATGATCCCCGGGCGACTCAGCAGTGGATTCAGGTCAGAGCATCTGGGGCTGCAGGTCAGTTATGCTCTCTTACAGTCGGATCTGACAGGCCCTCTTTCATGACCAGCAGAGTTGCCAAATGGTGATTTTCTACAAAACAGGTATGTTGATGACATCATTGAGATTTTGTTTTGTTTTGTTTTTATGGTGCTAGAGGTGAAACCTGGAGCCTTTCACATGCTGCTAGGCAAGGGCTTCACCACGAGCTACTCCCCCAGCCAACTATTGAGTTCTTAAAGGTCATGCTGATTTCCTGACTAGCTGTTCTGTGGTTGTGAGACAGGTGTTGAAGACTCCAGCTGTGATCTGCATACTTCTCAGTCACTCCAGTGAGTTATTGCATTGTATATTTTACACCTCTGTTGCTTGCTGTATACATATTTAGGTGTTTACTTTGCACTTGCTGTTTCCTTGAGGGATTGACCCTTTTAATCATTATATAATATGCCAATCTGTTTCCACTAATTTGCTTTGCTTTAAAGTCTACTTTACCTGATGCAGTGCAGCTACTTCTCCTCTTCTGATTATTTGCAGGATATAACTTTTTTTCTATTCTTTTACTTTTGGTCTGCCTATATTGCTATATTTAAAGTAAATTAATGTATTGTGCATGGCATAGAATTGGGTCACAGTTTTCAATCCTCTCAATAGCTGTCTTTAAATTGGTGTATTTAGACCATTTACATTTAATGTAACCATTGATGTGTTAGAGTCCAAATCTGCCATTTATGCAGCCTCTTCTTGTATGATCTAATGGAACTTTTTATTACTACTTTGTTAATAAAATATTTGGAGATATTTTTGCAATGCTAATAGAGAGTGAATTCTACCTTGTATCAGTCAGGGCCCTAGGAGAGAAAGAGAGACACACAGAGAGTATGAAAATATATACAATATAATGTAATTTATTCTAAGGATTTGTTCACACAATTGTGTTGACTGGGGATCCTGAAGTCTGTAAGGCAGGTCACCCAGTGCAAACTCTGGCATGAGTTAGTGCTGCAGTTTTGAGGCGGATTTCTTCTCCAAGTCACCTCATTCACTGCTATTAAGGCAGCAGTCAGCTGAATGGACAAAGAGGTGAAATCATCTCCTGGTTGGGATTTTTTGTTTTTGTTTTTTGTTTCTATTCAGCCAACAGAGTGTTGAAGTACAGGGGGCTTTGACGGTCTCATGTGCCACCCTAACATTCTGTTACCTGAGCTAAGGGTGGAGTTTAAACCCTACAATGTGAAGAGTAACTGAATGGTAACTTGGAACCCCAATCCTGCACTGGACATTGTTTCAAGCACTGGAAATCACTTACCGTCTATATCCAAGCTGATTTTTGGAACACCTGCCTTTTGAAGAAAACTGCTCCTTGAATCAGGTACTGTCTGTGAGGGCATTTATGGAGTGCCATGGTTTGACTACCGTTTTTTGCCCCAAAATGCTTATGGTGAAATTGGAGTCGTGAGTGCAATGTAACAGTGTTGAGAGGTGGTGGGACCTTTAAGAGGTAATTGAGTCACGGGGCTCCACCCTCATGAGGAATTGGTGGATTCTCATGAGAGGGGGCTGTTATAAAGGAGCCTGGCACCTCCCCTCACTCTCTTCAGCTTTTCTGCCATGAATAGAGCAGCTTAAGGTCCTCACCCAAAGCCAAACAGAAGCTGGTGCTATGCTCTTGGACTTCTCTCACTGTAAGGCAAACAAACCTCTTTTCTTCATAAATTTCCCAGTCTCAGATATTCTGTTATAGCAACAGAAAATGTTCTAATACTTAGATGCAGCTTACTTTTCTCCAATAAATTTATTGGTTTGCTGTGACTTTAAAGACTTTAAATTATGTGATAAATTAATAGGACTTTAGAGCAAACAACTTATCAGCATTTGAAAATACAAGTAATTAATAGTCTTTTTAAAAGAAGAATTTGCCTCCAAATCTAAGATGGAAAGTCAATGGGATAATTGGAAAAGGATTACAATTGTGTGTTTGTGTGTGTTTTTATTTTAGTTTAGTTTTGTTTGGGTTTTAGTACTTGCATTATGAATTATGTGTGCATTACTTGCAATGTCCTTTTTACTGGCAATCCAATAGCAAACAGTGAAATCTCAATGATGAAAGAAAAAAACCACTCCCCCAAAGTTAATCATTTCATTAGGGAAGGTAAACCCATCCCACTAGAAGAAATTAGAGAATTCAAGAAAAAAGTGACCTTGAGCAAATGTGGAAATGAGAAAAAGTACAGGAAGCCATGGGAGTGAGAGACACACACGCTGTGGTCGAGGGCTCTACTTGGGGACTCAGAGAGCCAGGGAAGACTTGAAGCAAGCCTGGAAAGGCTCAGATTGGGCAGAAAATGCAAAGAAGTCCTCCGGGAAGCGCACAGTGTAGGCAGAAGCATGGGAGAAGAAGGGAAGGGCAATGAGGGGAAGCAGGTGCTGGATGATCAAAATACCCAGGCTGTGAGCATCAGGAGGCAGGGCCACCCAGGGAGAGGGACACTGTCCCATGGTCTGCCGGATGGCCTGATCTGGGTTTGATCTCACACAAACCAGCTCCTCCACCAGCACCTCTCCTGGTCTCAATGTCGCCTGTCTCCTCAAGCAAAGACCTTCCAGTCCTCCTCAGATCTTCAACAAGGCCACGAACAGCCCCTGTGGGCTGATACCTTACCAGGTACATAGGCTTCCGATGTTCTTAGGGTGGGGCAGAAAGAGGAGGAAAGAACACAGAAAATATCAATGTACGTGCAGTCTGTGTTGCTTTGGCGAGAGGTATTCAGTGAAGTCCTAGATGGAGACAGAGCAATGAAGGAAGCTGTAATTAAAAAGCAGAAGCTGGGCAAGGTGGCCCATGCCTGTAATCCAAGCGACTTGGGAGGCTGAGTCAGGAGGATCGCAAGTTCAAAGCCAGCTTCAGCAACTTAGCAAGGCCCTAAGCAACTCAGTGAGACCCTGTCTCTAAATAAAATACAAAATAGGGCTGGGGATGTGGCTCAGTGGCCGAGTGTCCCTGAGTTCAATCCCTGATTCCACAAAAAAATAAAGAAAGAAAGAAAGAAATAAAAATAAAAAATAAAAAGCAGAGACTCACCCCCAGCTGAAGGAGCCAGGGCCTCTAGGTGCTCTAGGTCAGGACCACTCTGGGTGAAAGAGTCTAATTGGAGCTATGGGATGGGAAGCCTCGTTGAACGAAGGAGTGAAAAATGAGAGCAGGTAGACTGGGAAGCAGGTCATCTGCTCCAAAGAAGGTTTTCATTCCAGCACAGTGACATTTCATATTGACTAAGGCAGACTCCCTTTAAGGATCTGATCAAGTGCATAGGTCCCCTCCCAGAAAAATGCACACATGCAAATGCAAATCATTTTACTATCAACTTCCAAGGATTTAGAGACATCCCTGACACCCCATAATAGTCCAGGAAGCCCTCATGATTATTTCAGACATATAAAGGAATGTTTTGAGGGGAGGGACTTCTACTGACTCCTCTGGGGGGATAACACTGGGCCCTACACAGGACATGGAACAGGTCAGTTGCTCTGTGACTCCTGGGGAAAGCAGAGCCTCCACCTGCTACTGCCGCTGGAAATCCAGTGTTAGTTATTGCCTGGCTGCCTTCCCTTCCCAAGGGCATAGAATATTCCAGGCTTTAACTGTATTACATCCTGCCACTTGTACACTGGAGGTCACCTAGTGTGCTCAGAACTGGTCCTGCTCATCTGCTAGGGGCTGTGGCTCTAGCTGAAGTCACTCACCTGCATGGCTTGAAGCCATGTGGTCCTGCAGAGACACCTGCCTGTCTGGCAGCTCCACTCCCTCTGAGCCAGGCTCAGTGCTAGGGGGCCCGCATCTGAACCCACATGTTGGTCCTGGCCCATGGTGGTCAGCTCTGCCCTGGCAGCCTGAGGACAGGTTATCTCAGAGAGGGCTTCCCCTTGAGACACCAGGTCCTTGGGGAGCTTGCTGCCTACTGTCCCCTTTCCCCATCTCTGAGTCTCCAACCACCTCCTTCCTTGTTGGCTAGCTCCTTGCACTCGCGCTTCCCCACTTGCTGGACAGGCTCAAGATGGCTGGAGTTAGGCTCCCTCGCCAAGGCTTTGCACAGAAGGCCATGCTTTTATTAGCCAAGGTCATAAACACCCTGATTCAGCAAATATATTCAAGATCCTAGAGTTTGCTGTGAGCATGTGCTGACATGAAGCCTGTTGGCAGTGCACCTTCTTTATCTGGCCTGCTGATACTAAAGGCCGATGGAAACACCTGGGGGGCTGCTGCCACCCCTGAGTAAAGCATTTCTACTCTCCCAACTGTGCCTCGCATCTGCTTTCAACTGCTAGGAGCCTGAATCTATTTCCCAGGGTCTGAGCCCCTGCAGGACACCATTCTTTCCCATCTGGAAAAATCCCGAGTATCCTCTTCACAGGTCTGGACTTTGAATATGAATACTCACTTACATTTGTGTCCTGGGCATACACCATTTCCCTTATTTTGCCATCAACTGCCACCCCCAAAAGTGTTATTTTCATCTGGGGCAAAGAGAGTGTAAACCAGCACCACCCAGCATAATACCAGCTACGTATGTATCAAATTGTCATTTTATAGTAGCCACATTTAAAAATAGGATTGGTGAAAGTAACTTTTAATAATACATTTAATTTAACCCAGTATATTGAAAATATTGTCATTTCAACATGTGATAAATGTAAAAAATTATTAGCAAGATAGTTTGTGTTTATATAGATATATAAACACATATATATGTGTGTGTGTATATATATATATATATATATGGAGAGAGAGAGATACATATTTCTTTAAAATCTGATGTGCTCATACCAACAGCACATCTGGGTTCTCACTAGACACAGTTTAAGTGCTAGAAAGCTGCATGTGACTGTCCCACTAGACAGAGTGTCTGATCCTGGAGCATGGCTGTGGATGTGGTTCCTGGAGAGGAAAAAATATTCATTTTAGTTGCAAGAGGCCAAAGCAGTTTGCACAAAGCTCAGGGTAATTTCCCAATAAGTCATTGTATTCTGCTAAATTATTAATAAATCACTTACTACTTAAGGAATAAGCCTGGGCCTCGGCCACTCTGGGGGCAATGGAGAAATGAGATGGAAGAAAAAAGGGGAAGGGGAGAGGGTGTCACAGACATGGTTTTGAAAAATGACACCTGTGACCCCAGATCAGTTGTGCCTGGGCCAATCAGCTCCTATTAAGAAATCCAGGCAGGACAGCCTGGGAAATCTAAGGTAGGCCATCAATCTCTTCTCTGCTCCATTTCCCAGGAACCAAGATCCTGCAGAGAGTTCTCATGGCCTCCGTGGGTCTCCTACATGGCTGCACTTGGACCTGCCTAGAGAGTTACAGAACATACTGATTCCAAACATGTGGTATCAATGTTACTTTTGTTGAAGTTGATAATTGTGTCATGGTTGTAGAGGAGAAAGTCCCCATTCTCCAAAAGAACACACTGAAGTGTTTAGGGGTAAAAAGTCATGATGTAATTAACTTTCAAATGGCTCAGAAAGAGTAATTTTTTATTTTGTGCCTGTGTGCATGCATGCGCATGCCTGTAGAAAGATTTAAATGATGAAGTAAAGAGATTATAATGTTTGCCTTTGGTATAAAGGACATATGGATAGTCTTGCAATTTTCATTCGGTTTGAATTTTTTTCCAAATACAAAATCTTCTAAAAGTTTTTTTAAGCACTTGATTCTTGAGTCCCACCCCCAGGGATCCTGGTTTAATGGGTCTGGGGTTTTCCAAATCTCCAGGTGACTCCCAAGCACCCCAAGGTTGAGAACACCCAGCTCAAAAGCTGAGGCACCGGCTTCCTGCCCCAGGCTCTTGAACTCAGTCTGTCTTCAGCAAGGAGACCAGCATCTCAGCCTAAGGTGCTCCAGGCCTCCTGGGTCACGGGCATTTTGGAAGTGCAGAAACGTCTCTGCCCGGAGTTGTGCCCATTTTCTGCTGACTATTCATGTCCCTTGCATTTCCCGCGGGGTTGGACAAGGTGGCTGCTGCCACTTTCAACTGTCTCAGCTGTCTGGACGTCAGAGGTGGAAAGCAGGACCAGAGGTCACCGCGCTGAGTGGTGACTCGACACCTGTGCACCCTTGGTGCCAGCTGGGGGGAGGGGTCTGGCAGGGCTGAGGGACCAGCTTTTCTCTTCCTGAAGAGCAGTGGTTGGTTAGAGAAGGGACAGAGGAGGCTGAGCGCAGGTGGTGACTTGAGAAAAGGCCCCAGGGGACCCTCCTCCTGCCTGCTTTAGCTGAGAACTGACTTGTCCCTTCTCCGCTTTCAATTAGCAGAAATGCAGCCTCCTCATCCAGTCCATCCATCACTTCCCTTCTCTCCTCCCTGGAGACCAATGACATTCGTCAGTGAGGTGATAAGGGCAGTCTGGGCGCAACATCCTGCCTTCCCTCTGGCACCATTAGAAGCCCTTAGTGGGCTCACCTGGAGCTCATTAACACCTTTTAAAGTGCTGGCAGCCCAGCCTACTTTGGGTGTGTGTGTGGTTCACTAACAACATCAGATCTTTGTTGGCCACGTGTCTGCCTCATCTCAGCCGCTGCGGTTGTGTGATGTGTTTTGTCCCTAAGCAGGCATTGTTTTCATAGGATGGAGTCTCCCTTCTCTATAACCTGGAGCGGGTTTCTGGACCTGGCTGGGCTCAGATCAGTCCATTTCTATTTTATCTTTGGACATGTCTCCCCTTCACTAAGTCACCACCCAATAACTAATTAGATGAGGACCAGGACAAATGTGGGAGCAGAGCAGTGACCCAGCACATCTCCACGTGGGAGGAGTTGGAGGTCTCGAAGCAGGGTAGCACATCAGATGCAGAGTGGCAGATGACAGGAGGAGTGGAAGGGTGTGAGCCACCCCGGCCAGCTAAGATGTGAGGAATGCAGAGACTTCCCATGGAAGGGCTCACACAGCACTGTGGGAAATAGTGCCTGGCAATCAGAGAGGTTAGCCAGGCAAGAAGGGCTGGAGGAGGAGCTGGGGTGAGATGAATTCTTGAGGGGCAGGGTGCTAGGTCTTAGGTGGTTCTCAGAGGAGACAGCATTTGGGTTGGGATGCAATTTGTGAGCAGGATTTTGACTGTTGTAGAGAAAAAATGGACTTAATTAAAGAGACCTGGATTATTCCAGCCTTGCTGGGAGAATTTGCACATGCATTTAAGAGCTGCTTCTTCTTTACCTTTATGTGAAATGACTTTCAAGGGGGATAGAGTTTTGGAGCCTGTGCTACAAAACATCTTCCTTTACTCTTCTCTAGGGTCCACGCAAAAGCAGGCATTCTGGGGACTGGGGGGCGTGGCAAGGAGACAGATGAGCTTGCCCAGGTCTCTGATGCATTGCAAGGACCACCGCTGCCCAGGGGATGGGTGGGCTTTGAGGAGGAAGCTTAGAAGCCTGGCTCTCTGGAGAGTGTCCTGGATATGGCTGTCACAGGCAAGTCATCTGGCTCTGGACACCCCGAGGATGATGACAGTCCTCCCCAAAGCCCCCAAAGCCTGGGGTTACCCCAAAGCAAATCTTTGAATGGCTCACATTGCTTTTCCTTTAGTTTCACCACCTCTTTGCATTAAAGATGCGCTCTAAAGCCCTCCTAACTCAAGATACTTTGTTGCATTATTTCGGTTTGGTCTGCGGCTTGTGCTTTCTGCTAGTGTTCCTGAGAAGGTCGCAATGTAACCTTATCCTCATGCCCACTGCATCACTGTAGCAAGCTCTTATGCAAACTATCTGTCTCGTGGAAATAAAATCAGGAGACCAATTCTTGGCCTTGGGAGCAGGGAATCCGTGGGAGTCTGCCTTCCCCTCCCTACAGAAGCTGGGAATGGGGCAGGGATGGGAGCAGCTCTGGGAGATGAGGTGGAGTCTGCCTTCTGTATCCACTGGTTGGGAATGTCTGGATTTAAACAACTGTGAACCAATTTTTTTTTTTTAAAGTTGCATCTGTACTGAGCATGTACAGACTTTTTTTCCCTTTATCATTATTCCCTAAACAATCCGGTGTAACAACCTACATCTTACTCAGTATTATAAATACACTAGAGATGATTTTTAAGTGTAGAGAGGAGGGCTGGGGCTAGCTCAGTGGTAGAGCACTTGTCTAGTATTCTCTAGGCCTTGGGTTTGATCCCCAGCACCACTAAATCAATAAGTAAATAAATAAGCAAATGGGAGAATGTGCAGAGGTTATATGCAAATACCATGTCCTTTTACATATGGGACTTGAACACCTGTGGGTTTTGGTATCCTCAGGAAGTCCTGGAACCAATCTCTGTGGATACCAAATTAACACTGTCCTGCTTATCTAAGCCCAGGTTTTTGGAACTGGGGTGGAACCATCCCTGCAAGTGGGTGGGCACTGCCCAGTGGGCTTCCTCAGATGATGATGGGGGCTGGGCAGGCACCATGGGAACCCTGTCAATCTCAGACTGTATTTCCAGACTGGAGAAGCAGCATTTACACTATGTCCCATGCATTAGGACATTTGCTTTCTATATCCTTGTGATATCATCTCTGATAACTTCATGCAGCTTGTTAAGTCTGTAAGCTCCTTCCTTCAGGACAGGAACAAATAATGTTCCCCCCCCCCCCCACCTCCCCCAGCCCCACAGCATTTAGGAAAACAGGCCCTCAATAAAATAAGTACTTGCAAAGTTGTATCACCTTCAGTATGACACACCTCTGAAAATTTTTAAAGGTTTGCAGGAAAGAAAGGGGCATCAGCTCCTGGGTGTCCATGTCTTATTAGGGCAGGAGACAAAGACTAGAAAACTTTTTATCTGTTTGTTTGTTTGTTTTGCCCTGGAATTAGCACTGAATAGTACCAGCACCATTTATTTAAGAACAACATGTAGAAAAAAATCTCCAGCTTGTGCCATTTATTATTCCAAGTCTTTGTGAGCATTCTTCCTTCCTCCTAGTGTGTACCTCTTCCCTTCTGGACAATATTCTAGCTTCTCTGAAGCCTTGGAAACCCCAAGATTGGTCTTGCACTTGTCCTTAGAGTGGGAGTTGGAGGAGCTTCCCTCTTACACCCTTTCCCAGGAAAATCTGTCTCCTGTACCCACATCTCACAGTTAACTGAATGTCTGCTCAGTGCAAAATCAATCTGCCCCATGATTGCCTCTTATTTTCCAAAATGGACTGGAATATTTAAAGCAGAGGTGCCTCCTAGGAAAGGGGAGGGTGGTTGTGAAAGAGTCTTAATGAAGTTTCCTTCTTCCCATTATTTCCCCAAGGTGCTGAAACCTGGATGTGGTTTGATTTTGCTTCTCCTGCTATTGATTTTTTTCGTTCAGCTTTTTTCGTGTCTTGCTGAAAGAGAATCCCAGCTCAAAGGAGTCTGAGATTCCTTATCTAATTTCCTCCTTACTGGCTGTGCTGTCCCATTTGGGCATATCTCACTGGGGCAATAGAGTTGCCCTTATTGAACTTTCTCTGTTCCATCATTCTCCCTTGATGTATTGGGGTTGTCGGTGATGAAGAAACTTATTTTTCAAATACAGAAACCCAAGCTGCTGGTCCCCAGCAAGAAGGAGCAGGAGAGTGAAATTACAACCCACAGGCAGTTTGCATCTTTCTCTGACAGTAGGAACACATCGTGTTATGAATAATAAAACCATATCCTTGTAACTCTCTTTCTCTCAGGAGCGTAGAGCAGTTTGCCAACATGATCGTATCAATCCTAACAATATTTATATAAGGCAGGCGTGAGGCTGCGCCCTCTCTCCGTGGACTCCTCCAGTATGCGGAGAGGAGGTGTGGAGTGCCCTCATCTCCAGCCCTCCTTCCCAGCAGCACTTGGCTCAGTAAGCCCTTGCCCTGTCCAGGTTTCATGTTGTCTTTATTAAAAATATAAAATGTGGATGGGGATAATTAGGAATATTAAAATGCCTTGCTTTACCAACTGAGAAAGAGGAAGCAAAATGTGCCCAGGGATGTGGCTCAGAGGGATTGAATATGTTACAGACACTAAGTGCTTCCAGCCATCTGCTCCTCAGTTTTGTCTCCTTTGCACTGAGGCTATGGCGAATCCATGTGCTGAGCAGGATCCAGCTGGTGACATTCAATCCATCACTGGGCACATCCCTGGGAACTCCAGCAGCCCAGGCAGCAGGGGCCCCCAGCAGATCTGCAACAAGGAAATACACTCTCTACCACGTTTGAGCCAGAGCTTAGCAACTCTGCAGAATTTTAGTTCCTCTTTGTCTCCATTTCTCATTTCCTCCTCTCTTTCTTATTCTCAGCACCCTTTCTTCCAGCCTCTTCATATTTTACCTGACCTTCAATCTCACTTCTTCACTCTTTCTCTTCTCAACAACTTCCATTTACCTTTTTCACTTTTCTTCTCTGAGGATATGTTTAAAGGAATAGGAAATCCTTTAGAAAAAGTGGTCCAATTTACATTCAGATTTTGGATAGTGCAATTGTACAGGTCCTAGCAAAACTGTCTTTTCACTACCCTGTTTGAAATCACCAGTGAGCAAGCAGGCCATTGGCACAAGGTCTGACCCTCTGAACATCAGAGAGAACCATTTCTATGACCACAACAGCTTTGGTCAAGTCAAGGTGAACAGTGTTGGATTGTCATTATTTTACTTTTTTGGAATAAAAAATGGTTAAAATCCTCTTCAGATGGCTCAGTGTCCCTGGGCATGTTGTTTTCATTTGTTTGTCTGTAGTCATACTAATATTACATATATATACATATACATACTGATATATATACACACATGCTGATATATATATATATATATATACACATACTGATAAATGTGTGTGTGTGTGTGTGTATATATATATATATACCATCAGCCACCAGGAACCAGTTATCTTTCTTCTCCTTATTTGTCACGGAAGCTACTTGCTTGTTTCTCATGAAGACTGGCTGGATTTTGCCTTCTGACCCTGTTGTTACTTTAGAGAAAGGGCCTCTCTCTAGCAGTGTCCCTGAAAAGCATGTGGCTTTGACTAATGCATCTAGAGGTGTTCTTTATTTACAAGCACTCAGGTCAATGAGCCCCTATCCTGGTGCTTCTCAACAGGGCAAGACCTGACCCATCACAGAACCCCAGAATCTTGGATGTGAATGAGACCTGAGACAGCTAACCATCCACCCCGATGCTGGAATCTCTCCTCAGGGTCCCTGACAAGTGGCCTAGAGTTTAGGTTCTGATGGATGACAAGAGCTCTCCATCTCTGGAGAGCACCATTTCCCACTCTGAGCACTTTGGTTTGCTGGAGAGTTTTTTATAGAAAGTTGTTTTTGTATATTGAGCAAAGAACCACCCTCCTCACCACTTCCTGATTGACTTCCTTTGCCCTTCCCTCAGCATCTACTCAGTCTTCCCACCTCTTCTGTCTTGAACTAAAATAAAACCCATGTATTCCTTCTTCCTTGTGACAATACCTCAATTACTTGAAGACAGGAAGACATTTAGTTACTGTCTCTTCATTTTCTCCTTTTTAAGCTAAATCCCCTTGGAACCTTGTTCATCTTGCATTTGGCATGGTTCTAGAATCCTCAGAATCTCATCCTTTCTCTCTAATACCTTGCTGTGTGTTATGAGACATCTTGATTGCAATGCCTTGAAGTGAATGCTATCATCGTTGTCATTTGGCCCGCACACAGTGTTAATGTGTGGGGTAAATATGGTCTGTGCCCTCTAAAACTAATGCTGAACTTGGGTTGACAGGGTGGTTTTGTTGGGAGGTGGGACCTTTTAGAGCTAATTAGGTTAATAAGAAGAATTCATTTTCTCTCTTGTGGTCAGTTCTTGCTCCTTTGAGACTGGATTAACAATCACAATAGGCCCCTCATGGATCTCCAGTGCTGTCCGCTCAGGCCCTGCCCTGCAGCTCCCCATCTACCAAAGGGTAGAGCTGCAACCTCGGCCACCATCTTGGATTACCCCTACCACCATCACCACCATCTTTGATTGGGGCAGCTTCCATCTTGGGACACCTGCCAGGAGACTAGAAGTTCATTATCAAGGTATCAACAGATTAGTCACTGCTGCTGCCACCAACTTGGGATGTGGCTACTTACATCTAGGGATAGCATCCAGGACCTGGAAGATCATCACCAAGGGCCCTGCAGGCTTGGTTACATCTGAGGTATCCCTGCTAGGTGTGCTAATAGCCACCATCTTGCTGCAGAGGGAGGAGAGAGCCTTGCAAGGGGTTGGTAGGTGGGAAATGGGTGTGAGGGCATCTTAATCCTGGCTTGTCCAGCCACTCAGGCAGGCACCCACCCAGATCTCAGAGACAACTTGGGCAGCACTTGCTGGAACCCAACATCAGACTGGTCCACAACTCCATGGCTCACCTGGTCCTGCCCGTTTGGCAACCATCAGGGCCCTCTGATTCCTCAATCCCCAATCTCCCAACCGTCCCCTATCCACCAACCCAGCCCAGTGCCTGCAGCTACATGGCTGACCCATAACTTTCAATGCCTGGTCCTGATTTGCCCAATACAGAACAGATTTCCAAGACAGGAACACAGGTCAGCTCTCAGGACTTCCAAGGAGAGAGGTTCCTGATTGGGAAGTCAAAAGGCAGGGGCAGGAGAAATAAAATTTGGAGACTAAATTAGAGACCAGAATTGTGGGGTCCACAAGTGAGGGAAGGGTCAAAGACCAGGCTCCTGCATCACACAAATGGACCCCAAAGGAGAGTCCTGGGGTGCAGGCTTCTAGAGGGACTGGCAATTGCTATACCCTGCCTCAAGGAGTCTCACCTCCAAGTCTAATCCTCCCACTGTTATCATCCTGAGGGTGGAGTTACCAGCAAACTCCAGACAACCCCATCTATCAGAAGAGAATGGAGCCAGAGAAGATATTGAACTCCAACAGAAACAATTGTTCAATTTTCCTTCAAGACTTTTTTCCCCCATTTTTTTCTTTTTTTTTTCTTTTTTCATTTCCTGCCCCACTCTCATATCCCCATCAACTTTGAAATCAAGTACCTTTCACACATCAGGCTACTGAAGACAGGGAGGTTTGAATAGTATATTACAGTTTTGTTGTAGATTTTTTTTAACTCAATCTCTCTATTTTCCTCTTATTTATCTGTTTCCTTAGCATCTCTTTCTCCCTTTTCTCCTTCTAACAACCAACTTCGTTTTGATTCCACTTTCACTCTTCCTATGATCTAGTACCTCTATATTCTCACTTTTTACCTCATTAACATCACATCCTACACCCCTCCTCCATCCTCTCTTTGTCCACCTTTAGAAATTGTAGACCTTATTGCAAACCTATTGTTTATGCTGAGGATAATAATCGAATTCATCATCTCTGTTTATTATGACAATACTGTTAATGTCTTAATAGGAACTCTTTGGTTTAAGGCTGAATATTGTTTGCAGTGGGTGCAAATATTGATCTTCCCCTTAAAGGTGAGGTATTAGAAACCAGCAGAAACAGTATAAATCTAAAGGATGGAAACTATAATACCTTAGATCCGCACTGCTAGAGGGGAAGATACATGAACATGAAAAAACAAGGGAAGAAAGTGCCCCAAACAAGCCAGGATGCTATATTAATAGAATCCATTGACAGTACAGTAGAAGAAATGTCAGAGCTGGGCGTGGTGATGCATGCCTGTAATCCAAGTGACCTGGGAGGCTGAGTCAGGAGGATCGCGAGTTCAAAGCCAGCCTCAGCAACTTAGCAAGGCCCTAAGCAACTCAGTGAGACCCTGTCTCTAAATAAAATACAAAATAGGGCTGGGGATGTGGCTCAGTGGCCAAGTGTCCCTGAGTTCAATCCCTGGTTCCAAAAAAAAAAAAAAAGAAAGAAAAAAGAAATGTCAGAAAAGGAGTTCAGAATGTACATAATTAAAATTATCTGCAAAGTAAAGGATGAGATAAGAGAGCAAATGCAGGCAACAAATGATCACTTCAATAAAGAGTTAAAAAAGCAAATGCAGGAAACAAAAGATTATTTCAATAAAGAGATTCTGAAAGCAAACAAATAAACAAACAGAAATCCTTGAAAGGAAGGAAACAATAAACCCAATTAAAATTCAATAGAAAGCATCACCAACAGACTAGATCCCTTGGAAGACAGAACCTCAGACAATGAAGATAAAATATTTAATCTTGAAAATAAAGTTGACACACAGAGAAGATGGTAATAAATCATGAACAGAACCTCCAAGAATTATGGGATAACATGAAAAGACCAAATTTAAGAATTATTGGGATTGAGGAAGGCACAGAGAACAAACCAAAGGAATGAACAATATATTCAATGAAATAATATCAGAAAATTTCCCAAACCTGAATAATGAAATGGAAAATCAAATACAAAAGGCTTACAGGACACCAAATGTACAAAAAAAATTATAACAGATCCACACCAAGGCACATTATAATGAAAAAGCCCAACATACAAAATAAAGATAGAATTTAAAGGCCTTCCTTGAAAGAAAAGTACCAGATTACATGTGGGGAAACCTAATATGGATATCAGCAGATTTCTCAGCCCAGACCCTAACAGCTAGGAGGGCCTGGAACAGTATATAACAAGCTCTGAACGAAAATGGATGCCAACCAAGAATTTTATATTCAGCAAAACTAACCTTCAGATTAGAAATAAAATCTTTCCATGATAAACAAAAGTTAAAGAATTTACAAATAGAAAGTCTGCACTACGAACATTCTCAGCAAAATATTCCATGAGGAGGAAATGCAAAGCAAAATTGAAAGTTAGCAAAGGGAGGAATTACCCTAAAGGAAAAGCCAATCAAAGGAGAAACCAAGTCAAGTTAAAAACCAAAAATAAGCCAAATGACTGGGAATACAAATCATATCTCAATCATAAGCCCTGAATGTTAATGGCCTAAACTCATTAATCAAAAAGACAGATACTGGCATATTGGATTAAAAAAACCCAACAATACGCCACCTTCAAGAGACTCATCTCATAGGAAAAAACATCCATAGACTGAATGTGAAAGGATGGGAAAAAACATATCATGCACACAGACTCAGTAAAAAAGTAGGAATTTCCATCCTCATATCAGATGAAGTGGACTTCAATCCAAAGTTAATCAGAAGGGATAAAGAAAGACATTTCATACTTCTTAAGGGAACCATAAATCAACAAGATATAGCAATCATAAATATTTATGCCCCAAACAATAGAGCATCTATGTATGTCAAACAAACCCTTCTCAATTTCAGAAATCAAATAGACCACAACACAATAATACTGGGTGACTCTAACACACCTCTCTCACCATTGGTTAGATCTTCTAAACAAAAACTCAACAAAGAAACCATAGAGCTCAATAATACAATCAATAACTTAGACTTCACAGACATATATAGAATATTCCATCCATCAATGAGTGAATACACTTTTTACTCAGAAGCACATGAATCCTTCTCTAAAATAGATCATATGTTATGCCACAAAGCAACTCTCAGCAAACACAAAAAAATAGAGATACTACCTTGCATTCTATCAGAACATAATGGAATAAAATTAGAAATCAATGATAAAATAAAAAATAGAAACTACTCCAATGCCTGGAGACTAAATAATATACTATTGAATGATGCAGAAGGATAGCAGAGGACATCAGGGAGGAGATTCTTAGAGGTAAACAAGAACACCAATACAAGATACCAAAATCTCTAGGACACTAAAAAGGCAGTGCTAAGAGGAAAGCTTATTGCATTGAGCTTATTCAATAAAAGAATAAAAAGTCAACAAATAAATGATCTAACATTACATCTCAAGGCCCTATAAAAAGAACAGATCAACACCAAAAGTAGGAGAAGACAGGAGAAAATTAAAATCAAAGCTGAAATCAACGAAATTGAAACAAAAGAATCCAAAAACTTGACAAAATGAAAAGTTGATTCTTTGAAAAAATAAACAAAATTGATAAACCCTTAGCCACACTATTGAAGAGAAGAGAGAAAATTCAAATTACTAAAATTTGTGGTGAAAAAGGAAATATGACAGACACTATTGAAATACAAAACATAATTAGAAGGTATTTAAAAATCTATACTCTAACAAAACAAAATCTCAAAGACATCGACAGGTTTCTAGAGACATATGGTCCACCCAAACTGAAGCCGGAGGACATACACAATTTAAACAGATCAATTTCAAGCAATGAAATAGAAGAAGCAATCAAAAGCCTACCAACCAAGAAAAACCCAGGATCAGACAGATTCTCAGCCAGGTTCACAAGACCTTCAAAGAAGAGTTAATACCAATACTCCTAAATGTATTACATGAAATAGAAAAGGAGAGAACACTTCCAAACTCATTCTATGAAGTAAGTATCACCCCAGTGCCAAAACCAGACAAAGACATATCAAGGAGAGAAAACTTCAAACCAAAATCCCTGGTGAACATAGATGCAAAAATTCTCAATAAAATTCTGGCAAATCACATACAAAAAGATAGTGCACCTTGATCAAGTGGGGTTCATCCCAGGGATACAAGGTTGGTTCAACATCTGGAAGTCAATAAATGTAATTCATCACATTAATAAACTTAAAGTTAAGGATCATATGATCATTTCAATAGAGGCAGAAAAAGCATTTGATAAAATACAGCACCCCTTCATGCTCAAAACACTAGAAACAATGGGGATAGTAGGAATACACCCCAACATTTTAAAGGTTATACTAAGCCCATGGTCAACATGATTCTAAATAGAGAAGAATTAAAAACAATACCTCTAAAAACTGGAACAAGACAGGGATGCCCTCTTTCACCACTTCTATTCAACATAGTCCACTCTATCCAGAGCAATTAGGCAGACCAAAGAAATTAAAGGAATATGAATAGGAAAAGAAGAACTCAAACTGTCACTATTTGCCAACTACATGATTCTATACTTAGAGGATCCAAAAAATTTCACCAGAAAACTTCTAGAATTCATAAATGAATTCAGCAAATTAGCAGGATATAAAATCAACACTCATAAATCTAATGCATGTGAATTTATAAGAGATGAATCCTCTGAAAGAGAAATTAGGAAAACTATCCTATTCACAATAGCCTCAAAAAAAAAAAAAAAAAAAAACCTTGGGAATCAATCTAACAAAAGAGGTGGAAGACCTCTACAATGAAAACTACAGAACACTAAAGAAAGTAATTGAAAAAGACCTGAGAAGATGGAAAGATCTCCTATGTTCTTGGATAGGCAGAATTAATATTATCAAAATGACCATACTACCAAAAGCACTATACAGATTCAATGCAGTTCCAATTAAAATCCTACTTCATAGAAATAGAGAAAGCAATCATGAAATTCATTTGGAAAAATAAGAGACCCAGAATAGCCAAAGCAATCCTGGGCAGGAACAGAGAAGCAGGAGGTATCACAATACCAGACCTTAAACTATACTACAGAGCAATAGTAACAAAAATGGTATGGTATTGGCAGCAAAATAGGCAGGTAGATCCATGGTACAGAATAGTAGACACAGAGACAAAGCCACATAAGTACAGTTATCTCATACTAGACAAAGGTGCCAAAAACATACAATGGAGAAAAGATAGCCTCTTCGACAAATGGGAAAACTGGAAACCCACATACAGCAAAATGACATTAAACCCCTATCTCCCACCCTTCACAAAACTCAACTCAAAATGAATCAAGGACCTAGGAATTAGACCAGAGACACTTCACCAAATAGAAAAAGTAGGCCCAAATCTTCATCATGTTGACTTAGGACCAGACTTCCTTAACGAGTCTCCCAAAGTGCAAGAAATAAAAACAAGAATCAATAAATGTGATAGATTCAAACTAAAAAGCTTTTTCTCAGCAAAGAAAGCAATCAATAATATGAAGAGAGAGCCTACAGAGTGGGAGAAAATCTTTACCACATGCACTTCAGATAGAGCATTAATCTCCAGAATATATAAAGAAATCAAAAAGCTTAACACCAAAAATACAATTAACCCAATCAATAAATGGGCTAAGGAACTGAGCAGACACTTCACAGAAAAAGATATATAATCAATCAACAAATATATGAAAAAATGTTCAAGATCTCTAGTAAATCAAAACTACCCTAAGATTTCATCTCACCCCAATTAGAATGGCTATTATCAAGAACACAAGCAACAACAGGTGTTGCCAAGGATATGGGGGAAAAGGAGGTACCCTCAGACATTGCTGATAGGATTGCAAATTGGTGCAGGCACTCTGGAAAGCAGTATGAAGATTCCTTAGAAAATTTGGAATGGAACCACCATTTGACCCAGCAATCCCACTCCTTGGCCTATACTCTAAGGACTTAAAATCAGCATACTACAGTGATGCAGCCACATCAATGTTCATAGTCGCTCAATTCACAATAGCTAGATTGTGGAGCCAACCTAGATGCTCTTCAGTAGATGAATGGATAAAGAAACTGTGGTATATATATATAGAATAGAATATTACTTAGGCATGAAGAAGAATAAAATTATGGCATTTGCAGGTAAATGGATGAAATTGGAGAATATTATGCTAAGAGAGATTAGCCAATCCCCCAAAAAACTAAAGGCCAAATGTTTTCTCTGATAAGAAGATGCTGATACATAACAGGGGGGTCAGGGGATAAGAGAAGAATGGAAGAACTTTGGATTGTGTAGAGGGAAATGAGGGGAGGGGAGGGAGCAGGGGTTAGGAAAGATGGTGGAATGAGACAAACATCATTACCCTATGTACTTGTACAATTGCACCAATGGTGTGACTCTACATTGTGTACAACCAGAGAAATGAAAAGTTTCATTTGTGTACAATGAAAAAAAAATAATCAAGATAGTGAATTACTAGAAAGCAAGTGGTATTTTCACTTTAGTAAATACCCATTTCCCCTTCCGCCATGATGAAGCAGCACAAGGCCCTCAATGGAAGCCAACCAAGTGCCAGTGCCATGCTCTTGGTCCAGCTCCCAGAACAATGAGCCAAAGTATACTTCTTTCTTCTATGAATTACCCAGTCTCAGATACTCTCTTATAGCCACAGAAAACCACCTAAGATAATTGCTATTATTAATATCTGAACAATATATTTTCACTTAATGGAACCTACAATCACATCAGCTTTTTGAAGAAACCACATCATTCTCTTGGGTCACATAGCCTTTGGCCAAAGAAAGACCAGATATTTGGAAAATCAGGATTAAACCAGTTCTCCCTTGCTATGCCACTATGTAATCAATATATGGATCTAAATATTTATGGGCCCAATATCATCTGTATTGACATAGGATATTGCTTTCTTCACATTAGTCTCAAGCTCATTTCTGGCTTTCCCTTTGAACCCAAGCCCCACTTCTACCTCTGTCTGAAACTGGAGCAAGAGGTCTCTAATTTCATGGGCCTCACCAGGACCAAGACTGCATTTCTGCTTCTTTTTATTCTTTCTAGTACCAAGCAAACACTCCTGTGGGAGAAGTCAGTTATCAGCTAATGTTTGTTGAATGACTGAATGAAAGAATTGTCTGAGGCTTGACCAGCAAGGTTGTTGGCCAGAACAGCTCCAGCTTGCCATTTAGTGAACACATTCCTTGTGTGTTGCATGTTCCATTCCTTCAGATCTTTGTTTTGCAAAAACTGCACATTCATTTCAATCATGGAAAATCCCCATGCTTTCTGGAGAACTTTGAGCAATTTTCTCTCTTTAAAGAAAGGGGTTGGGTGACAGTGCTCATAATTATAATTTAGTTGCTAGAACTACTTTCTAAGCACACCAGGATAGGAATATTATCTTTCCAATATGTTGGCACAAAAAAAAAAAAAAAGGATGTTGAGAAAAGCAGATTGAGCATAATCACAGCCTTTGGCACCAGCGATTTATAATCAGTGTGGTCAGAGCCGTGGCTGAGTGCTTTGTCCTTTGAGTGCTCTGAGACCAGACAGGCCTTGGGAAAAGACTTGCACATTATCGAAACTTGCACATTTTCTTGCAAGAGAGAAGAAGAGAGCAGATTTTATTTTCTACTCCTAGATCCGTAATTGTCCAAGCACTTCTTTTATTCTCAAGATCATGTGGCTTCTTCCTCTTTTTCTTTTTTTCTTTTGTTCTGCGGGCTCTTTAACCACTGAGCTACTACATCTATGACCTTTTTTATTTTTATTTTGAGACAGGGTCTCACCAAGTTGCTTAGGCTGGCCTCAATCTTGTGATCCTCCTGCCTCAGCCTCCAGAGTCACTGGAATTACAGGTGTGTGCCACTGCACCTGGCATGATCGTATGGGTTTCTAGGACCACCACCCTAACACAGGAATCTGAGAGCACTGGTATTTCTGATATTTGACTGAGACCTGTAGTCTGCTCCAGGCTTGGATGACCTTGAATCCAAAACATTTCAAGGAAAGGTTGGTAATTACAGGGTGGAGTAATGTTTTTGTTGAAACAATCCTTGCCCAGGTTGGGAACTGGGCTGTTTTGTCATTTCCACCCACGCCAAACACTAACGGGAGGGTCCGTGCAATCCGAGCTTATCTTTCGGAGTCTGCAGGGGCTGAGCTTTTTCTGGTAATGAAAAGGTGTTAGGGTAGTCTCCCAAATAAACAGAGGAGAGGAAACATTCAGAGAGCAGGAAAATGGATAAGCTTAGCTCTCAGAAGATATCAAAATGGTAAATCATTTTATTTTCTTTCAGCCATCCAGACGATTCCAGACCCTGGAATGAGCATGCTCAACATTGTGGTCCCTGGGGATAGACAAAGAGAGCTGGGTTTCCTCTTCTAGGAGTTTTTCCTAAACCTTAGAGTCAAGAGGCATTTATAACAAGAGGCACTGAATGGCTAAATTGGAGGGAGGCTTAGCTGGGGTGGGGTTCAATATCCCTTATTAAAAGAAAGCAGTGAGTTTAATAGACATGTGACTCTGCCTTCTGCCCTCCAGCGCCTCTTGGATACCATGGAAGTGACGTGCGCGTCCAGTTCAGCTGCTCGTAAAGGAAGCTGAGGACACCCACCCAGCCTGGAGCCCTGTGTGTCTTAACAGTTAACCCCCTGGTGCAAGGCAGCCTGCCCTGCTGACTCTCAGGATCCTGTGCTCCGGAAGGACAATGCGGACAGCAGTTTAAAGTGCACGTTTTGAGGTCAGCAAGACGTGGATTAAAATCCCAGCCACACCACTGACTAGGGGGTGTCATGAGTGAGAACTTGACACTTGATTTTTCTCACTGTAAAAATACAAAGCCTGTCATCTCCTAAGTCTTTTGTGAGGAACAATTCAATTAATGCTGATGCACTTACCACGGGGACTAATAGGCAATACAGAAGAGGCGCTGCCCCTCATCCATGGGACATGAGTTCCGGAACCCCTGGGGGATGTCTGGAACTGCAGATATCACCAAACACGGTATATATTATGCTTTTTCCTATAAATACATACCCAGGATAATGTTCAACTTATAAATTAAGCACAATAGAGATTAAGAACAGTAATTAAAAATATACAACAATTATAACAATAAACTGTAATGAAATTGCAAGCATCACGGAGAGAGCATTATTAAGTAAAATAAGCTTAGCTTGAACACAAGCACTGTGAAACCTCAACAGTTGATCTCCCTAGTGACTAACTGGCAGGTAGCAAATACAGCATGGATACATTGGACAAAAGGGTGATTCGTGTCTCTAGCAAGATGGAGCAGGATACCATGAGATATCCTCAAGTTACTCACAACAGTAGCAAAATTGTTTAAATAAACTTAGGAAATATTTATTTCTGGAATTTTCCATTTAATATATTCAGACCACACCTAACTGAAACCACAGAAGTGTGTAGAGGACAACTATAATGTAATGCCTTTAAAAATAAGAGTTAACTATTAGACTAGGAGCTGAGATCAAATATAATTTTTTTGTATGTATGTGGCGCTGGGGTCTTAACCCAGGCATGCTCCACCACTGAGCTACATCCCCAGCCCTTTATAATTTTTATTTTGAGATAGGGTCTCACTAAGTTGCCATGGCTGTCTTTGAAGTTGCGATTCTCCCACCTCAACCTTCCAAGTCGATACGATTATAGGCAGGCGTCACTGCACCTTGCTCAAATGTATTCTTGAGAATGCAAAGCTATTCCCAGGAGAGCTGAGTGCACTTAATGAGATACTACTATGCACTTAACCTAGCACTATACCTCATGGACAATTTAAAGGAGAGAAACATTTTCAGCATCTGTCACTCTCCTCTGGGTTTTCTTTGTTTGCAACAATCTAATCAGTAGGAAATTGAAGCTGTACACATCTCATTTTCTGGACTGCAAGGAAACACTTTCCAAATCGGTCACTGAAATCTACAATGAGCCTACAACATCACATTTGTATTACTACTCTCAAAATCCTTTGGAACCAAATTTTTTTTTAAATTTTTTATTTACTTAGTTTTTTGTTTTTGGTACCAGGCAGTGAATCCAGGGGCACTTAATCTTGAAGCCACATCTTCAGTCTTTTTTAAAACTTTTTGTTTTGAGACAGAGTCTCCCTACTTGCCAAGTTGCTGAGGCTGGCTTTGAACTTGTGATCCTCCTGCCTCAGCTTCCCAAGCTTCTGGGATTACAGGCCTGGGCCATTGTGCCTAATAGCATCAGAAGTACTTCTAAGAGCTATGTCAAGAAGGATCTGACCTGAGAGCCCCCTTCTAACTAATCTCGGGTACTATCTGGAGACATACTAAGCTGCCCAGTTCAATGGCAAGACGCAGGACCACAGTGAACAAAAGGGAAGGGGAGACCTCAGGGTCACACAGCATGGGTCGCCTCCCAGGACGGGAACAGGAAGCTGGGAGAAGAGCAGGACTGCAGCAGGCAGACTCGCAGGGCACTGGCGTCTGCTTTTCGGGGAGCTTGGAGCAAATCGTGGTGCTTATTGTCAGTTGCTGAATAAATTCTTAAGAGGAACTGAGAAGAGAAATATGTGTGAGACTGGTTGTGTGGGGAGAAGGAGGGGATCCACACTGGGTGTGTGTGCAGAGAGAGATTCTGACAAAGAAGGACAGAGGTGGGGCGGGGGGGAGGCAGAGAAAGGGAAAGAGGCAGAGACAGGAAGACAAGAGAGACAGGGAGGTAAAGAGAAAAACAGAATAAAAGAGAGGAAGCCACACAGCGAAATAGAGACTCCCACCCCCAGCAGGAACTCGGATCCGGTCCCTTTAGAACATAGGCCCAAGTGGCTGCCCTTGGAAGAGAGGAACCCAGGATCTCATTTTCTTTAATAGTTGAAGCCTTTTCTCTCCTAGATCCAGGATACACTGAAATAGGTTCACGGTGAAAACACCCATTTCCTGCGGTGGCAAACCACATATCAGGAGCCTCAGAGGGCACAGGGCAGAGCACGGGAGGCAGATGCCCTGGCTGTGTCAGTGCCGGGGAGGACTCAGGGGCTCACGGCCGCAGAAGAAGGTGTGGAGAGTCCAGAGTCCCTGGCCCCTGAACACCAGGCTCCCTTCACCTGGGCCTGGGGGGTCAGGCAGGGACGCAGACCTTGGCAAGATGCAGCCTATTACTCCAGTGCCCAGAAAAACACCCAGCCCGAGAACACCAATCATTTACTCAGCCGCCGAAAATAACACCCATAATTTACTCCCCACTTCCAGACTTCTCTTCTCCAAACAGTCCCGACGGCCCTCGGGCATCTCTGGATGCCACAGCCTCCTTTCCCCGTTTCTGCCTGTGAGTTCTGCCGCGGAGTGCTCCTGACAGGGCAGGAGGGGGGTCTCCCTGAGCAGCTGTCCCAGGCGTTAGCCTCCTGCAGCTGCAGCTGGTCTGGAGCTAGAATGTAATAAAGGAAGAGATGTCCTTGATGCCAATGTCCACTTTGATTCAAGGACTCAAGACAAGAGAGATCTCAATCTCTCCTCCACAGCTGAGGGCCACAGGGTCTCCACCTGTGTGGCTGTGGAGGTTGGTGCAGTGGAACCAGGCACTCGGAAGGAAGGAGGAGGCTGGGCCTCTCTCCCTCCAGCTGGGATGGGCAGTGAAGAGGTGCTCTGCCTTACTCGTCTTGCTTCCTGCACTGACAGATCAATGTAGGGTAATTTATTTACAAGCTGAATTAGAAAGTCTCCATAGAGTAAACCCAGTGCTCCTGAATATGGAATGCAGAGGAACCTTCCCGATTGTCCCCCAGATGGAAGCCAGATGCCTAAGGACTGGGACTTAGGTGGATGGCAAGGGTGGGTTGCTCAGGTACACCAAGTGTTCCTGGGCCGCAGCAAATAAGAACAAGAGTGAGCCATCCCGCCAGGAGCAAAGACATCCATGGACCCTTGAGAAGTCCCTCTTCCCTCCGAAGAGCTATTCTTCCTAATGGTCTTGGGCCTCTCACTAATGACCAATCCAGAGTACACCTTGAGTTCTGCCATTTGTGAATAAGACCAATCATTCAATGTAGGAACAACCCCATGCCTGGCTTCTGAGACTTGCTAATCTCACTGCCTCCCCTCACCCCCAGGTTAGGAGGTAGAAGATTCTGCCCCAGTACAACCCGCTGCTGTCAAACACAGTGGGTGAGATTCTAAAATGAGACCTGTTCTGTAGGCCCTGGGCCTCCTCATGCTTTAGAGACGACTCATCCCGAAGGGTATCTGTAGTGTGACATCATTCTCAGCAGGAACATGGTTATCACACATGGCAAATGGATGGTCTGTGGGACAGCCATTCACAATGCTTCTAGAAAAAGTCCATGTTCTGCTGGGCACTAGAGAGGGATATGGCATGGCCTCCCTAACCTTAGCATCCACCTGGGCACAGCTGGAGAGGTGTGCAGGGGCCTCAGCTTTTGAGGATTTAACTTTGCAAGTGAGATCCAGGAGGGAAGAAGGGGAGTGGATGTCATTGCTTTAGGAGCCGAGAGATGAGACGCTCTGACCAGGTGGGTCCCTGCGACGCTCCTTGGGCAGACACCTTCAGGAACTGATACTGGAGTTTAGAGAGTGCAGTCGTTTTCATATAACACTCCCAAAGCATTGGGATGCATGACGCAGTTTAGGGACTTTGAGAAGGAGATTCTGCCCAGGTGCCATCCTTTCCCTTACACTCTCACTATATACTGGCAGGAGGAAGACAAAGCATTATTTTTCTTCTCATGACTAGGTTCATGCTGAGGGCCCTCTAACACATGGAGGATTAACAAGAGAAAAGCATGCACGTTCATTCAATGTAAGTTTTATATGGGAGAGGAGTCTACGGAAAAGAAGACCCCCAAGGTGCAGGGAAATCTCTGTGTTTTTATGCTCAGATCTGATGAAGAATAGGCAGTTGTGCAGAAATATGATCAGACAAGGGGGTCTGATCTAGTGGGAATAAGCTGGGGGAACTTAAGAAGGCCTGTTAAGATTCTTCTCTACATCCCTGTCTTCAGAGATGGGGAAATTCCTGCCCTCAATATATGGAGAGGCCAGTGTCTCTCACATGAAGGTCTCAAGACCTAAATTGGAGGAAGGTCAGAGAATTCTTCTCTGGCCTGTTTCAGGAGAAGGGCATGAGAAGATCAAGCAAGACCACCCTCTCTCTACTGCTTTTCCAAATGCCAGGTTACCATACTGCCTTCCCTGAGCTTCGTTCACTGACAGCCATGGTAGAGATGGCTCCATTGCAGTTGACTTTCATGTAAAATGCATTAGGAGCCCCTTTAGAATGAAATTGACCCTGAGGTAATCCCAAATATATGTGTGAGGCAAAGAATGGGAGCTGCAAAGGCTCAGAAAGAGACATTATTTAAGTTGGGCTTTGAAGCAAACATAGGAATTCAGAAGAGACAGGAGACAGAAACCTAAATTTCAAAGTGAGACCACAAAGGAGGGTTGACAGGCAGGAATAGAGTATTCATTTTTGTCCCTTCATAGTAGCCCTGCTTGTGTGGGGCCACAGAGCTGGAAGGGACTTTGGGAACACGGTCAGTTTAGGCAACAAGCTGAAGCCAAAGGTCAAATGAATGTTCTAAGCATAGGTAGCCTGCTAGTAGAGAGAAGCATCAAGGTACATGAAGCCCTGTTATGACAGGACAAATAAAACCTAACGACGACCAGTGTCTTGCTTCACACCTGCAGGGTTTTGCCTACCTGAGGCACCTCACTTGATGTTGCATTTGTATGAAAATGAGAGACCGGGGGCTGAACTGATTTATGGAAGACCGTGTCAGCCAGCTTGCCACCACTATAACAAAGGCCTGAAATAATAAACTTGTAAATAGAGATTTTGCTTAGAATTTTGGAGGTCTCAGTCCATGATCGCCTTGGACCCCTTGCTTGGTGTCTATGCCAAGGCAGCACATCATGGTGGCAGCATGTGGCAGAGCAAAGCTACTCACCTCGTGGCCAGGAAGCAAAAGAGAGAACGAGAAAGAGCAAGAAAAGGGGGCCAGGGTCCTATCATCCCCCTCAGGGGAACATCCCCAATGGCATAAAGCCCTCCCACCAGGTCCCACCTCCCAGAGGTTCCACCACCTCCCAATAGCATCACTCTGGGGACAAAATCTTCAACACATGGGCCTTGGTTGGACATCCAACATCCAAACTATAGCAAGGACTTCAGAGCTTCGGAGATCATCTCTTTCAGGACAACGCAGGCAGAACCAATAACGGAAGTAGGAAAATGACTCTTTTGGTGGCCAGGGAAATCTGGCTCCTTCTTTTATATGCTGAGCACCTTCGATTAGAAAAGTAAGTTTACTTTAGAAAAAAAAAATGGAAAAACATCTGTGTCTATAACTAATTAAAAATATGTGTGATCAACAAACACCCTCTCCTCCTACGCCCAGGGAACAGCTCATTATTGTCGTTGAAAGACATCCTGGAAACCTTTCCCCCGGGAAGTGTGCTGAGCGTGGATCATGAGCACCCACGATAGCAACGTGGCACATTATTTGTGTTTGTTGGCAGATTTTACTCTACTGGGTTTTTTGGTGCTGGCGATTGAGCCCAGGGTCTCACACATGCAAGGCAAGTGCTCTACCACTGAGCTATGCTCTCACTCCACTCTCTTTGTTTTAGACCCAATTTCCAGAGCACAAACCAGGGTCCTAGGTTCCACTCACCCAATGGGACTTTAGAAATCTCCCAACATTTCCACTGCGTCATCTGTACATTGCTACAAGTAAGTGGCATCAATTTGATTGCCTTTTGCCTCAGAGCAAATGCAACGAGGAGCTTAGCAACAGGAAGCCAAGACATTAGCAGAGTGCACCTTGACCAGGGCCTTCCTGGGCTAGGATGAGGACAGTATTCCCTAGTGCCTTGCTGTTTCCATTGAATTGTTGGGTTCATAAAGTTGTGGAGGAATCTTTGACCTCTGTGGTAGATACAGAGTCCATCTGCTGACATTAATGCTGTGTGCCTTCCTGGTGGAGCCAGGGGAAGAAAACTAGCTAAAGAAATTCTCACCATCTTTGAGGAGGGTTTCAAGAGTATCAGAAGAAGATGAGGTGACAAGAAAAGGAAAAATAACCACTTTTAACCAAAACTCAGAGTTTCCCACTGGGGAGATTCCCAACCTGTGGGATGGATTTGATGAAGGTGTGGGGTGGGGCAGGCCCCAAGCAGCTCCCAGGCAAGGTCACAGTCAGAGGACCTGTTCTATCATCCCCATTTTCATTCCTTACAATTTCCCAAGTGAGGTCATGGCCTTTCTCCAGCCCCTTCACAAAGCACCCAACACTTGCCCTCCAATGCTGTCCATTCCCTCCCTCCTCCCTGAGTACTTCCCGTCAGGAGGAGGTGTGTGAGGACCTCAGGGTGCCAAGCACACTCAGCAAGTCCATTACCACACAGTCTGGTCATCCCTTTAGACATCCTCCCATTCCCCACAGAGGCTAATGGAGTGTAGTACAGACAGAATATTAATGTATTTGTAGAAGAAATGAAGGAAGAAGCAGAGCCTGGGCTGTGCAGAGTGTTTCCTGGGCACAGTGTTTCCAGTTCACAGGTCCTCTGACTGTGACCTTGCCTGGGAGCTGCTTGGGGCCTGCCCCACCCCACACCTTCTTCTTGGGTCATGGTCAACCTCTTCCACCATGTTCCAAAGATGTCACTTCACTTTTCTCTCAGCTTCAGTGGCCCTGAGACCTGTGAGAACCGCTGTTCTCTCCACCACACGCAAGCTGACTCAGCCACTTCCCTGGATCCCAGCCAAGGGGTTTCCCTGGACCCAGCTCGTCCTGCCTGAGGCAACAGGCCCAGTGAGCTCCCCTGAGCTTCTCCAGCAAGAAGTGAGGCGAGGCCGGTCTCAACCTTTGTTTCATCTGCTTCTGCTCCACCTTTCTCTCTTTTTTTCTTTCCGTGGATTATTTTATTTTCCTGCCCAGAATAGTAACTTGTCATCATCATAAATTTTTTTTCCAAAATAATTCATAAACAAAACCCCGTCACAAATGGGCCTGTGTCTCCCACACATTCCCCTCACCATTCAGCTCCCACTTTCCTCCTCTTCCTACAACCTCCCAGCTTTTAAGCCTCTCCCTGGAAGGATTCCCACAACAGTATTTTCAGGTCTCTTTATCTTCAGGTACAAATATTAGCACAAGGATTAGCATATTATAACCCAATTACTTTTCAATCACAAACAACCCCAACCAGATTAGGGTTATTCTTAATTTGCATAATTTGGGAAAGAGGGTAAGAGACGCAATGGGAAACGATGGTGTTCTCACATGTCTTACACACACACACACACACACACACACACACAAATGAAAAGAACATGTAAGAGGAAGCATGTGAACATGTAATAGAGAAGGGTCCAGCTTTCTGCAATAATGAGGAAGTTCTATTCTGTCCACAGACTTAATGATTCCTCATGATTTCTTCCAGTCTCATATAATGTCAAATAATTTGAGGGCAACAGCGGCACTTATTTGAAAGAGCTCTTCCATGGCAGCAGGGGCAGTTGTCTTCCCTGTAGGTTCTTAGTGAAGGTCACATAGAAAGCCTGCCCAGGTCAAGTGGAGATACTGATGAACTTCTGAAGACAGTCTGTTCTCATCCTCCCAGGAAACCAGGTGGCTCCCAGGACTCCTAGTGTGTTCTAAATAAACATCCATATATGGAGCATTAGTAGGCTAACACATGCCTGCTCAATGTAACTGAATGACTGAATTGCTTCTACCCCAAAATGAGCATATTATCTCATTATCATTAGATCCCAAAAGTTTATTTCCTGTATGTAAAGTGCTGTACTAGGTAGGTTCAGCTGGATTAGTGGATGCATCTTAGGATCAGTGAAGATGAGACTGAGAGAATGTCTTTCTGAGTGATTAGAATCTAGATAAAAACAGTTAGATCACTAGATTTTCTCAGAGAAGGCCAAATGGATTTTCTTGTGTTACCAAGGTGTTGGGTAACTACAAGTTTCACCCTCCCCCAGCCCCCACTCACCTTGAAGTGGGATTATTCACCGAACTTTATTCCTGCTCTGGTCAAAGTTCATGTGTTGAAAACTTAATCCCAAAATTCCTATGTTGATGGCATTTGGAGGTGGGTCTTTGGGAAGTAATTAGGGTTAGATGAGGTCATGAGGGTGGAGCCCCCACAATGGATTAATGGCTTAAAAGAAGAGGAAGAGACGTGAGCTGGCACTCTAGCCCTGTCTCTGCTGTGAATGACACAGCAGGGCCTTCCCAAGATGCACCTGCTCCATCTTGGACTTCCCAACCTCCGGAACTATAATAAATAAACGTCTATTCTTCATAAAAGACCCAGTCTATGTAGTACTTTTTATAGCAACACTAAACAGGCTAAGACAATTCCCAAAAAGAGAAGCTACTTCACAAAGTGAATGAGCTCTTTAGATTTCACTAAGGACCATATTCAGAGGATGAAGTGGAAAGTAGAGAGCATGACACGGCATCTTACTCCACAATTCCAAATTAGATGTCGGTTTCCTCGTCTTTGTTCTTGACTTTACATATTTTCCCTTTAAATGGTTGATTTAACAGCCTTTATTAGGGTTCAATTTCTGGTTCACTGAATTGAGAGCTTCTGATGTGGCGGAGCTGGTCAGGTGAGTGGATGCAGCCCAGATGAGCTGACCAGGCTGGGGAGGGCAGGAGGTGCAGTCCAGGTAGGAAACCAGGCTTAAGCAGCAGGGAGGCAGCGTCCTGCAGGGTGATGAGAGATGAGACCTTGCCTGCACTGTGAGGAGTTTTGCCTTGATCTGTGGGAAGAGAAGTGAGCTGGCACCAATGGAAAGCATTGGGTGGTTTATTTACTGGTCTGGTTTTCATCTTTTTGCTTCTCGCCCTGACCTTCATGTGCTCAGGGAACACACAATCAGTGTTCTCCTGCCAGAACCTGTCAGACATTTGAAAACAATAATATCCCACCAGAGTTTTCCTCTCTAGGTTGAATCACTCTGATTCTTCACGCTTTCCCCATAGGACCTCTTTTCCATCACACGTCTTGTCGGTTCATTCATGTCACTCTTCTCTGGATTGTCTCAAGCATCCCCGTTTCTCATGAAAAGCGATAGTCAAAATAGTGTATGGCTTCCTAGGAAGGGGCAGCATACAGAATGTCTGCTTCTCTTCTCGTATATGATTTTCCTTTCAATGATCTCTAGAATCTAGAATATTCTGGTAGGTCTAGGATATTCAGAACATTCTAGAACATTCTAGAATATTCTGGTATTCCTTCCCGCCCCCCACCTACAATGCAGCTGCATCCATCCAGCCAGGGGTAGATTATGAATTCTGTACTCTTCCCCCAGGTTTTTGTCTTTAGACAGGTAGTCTTTAGAGGCCACATGAGTTGGCACACATTGGTCTTTGAATGACAGTTTGTGTGTGCCCTAATCATTGCTCAGCAGAATTCATTTTGTTTTAATAATTTTCATTTATATTTTCCCATAAACCTCCCATAACTCCTGAATCTCTTCCCTTCCACCCCCAAAATATCCTGCCCTAGTCAGACATGGTGGTGCATGCCTGTAAGTAATCCTAGTGGCTTAGGAAGCTGAAGCAGGAGGATGGCAAGTTTGAGACCAGCCTCAGCAACTTAGAAAGGACCTAAGCAAATTAGTGAGACTGTCTCAAAATTAAAAATAAAAAGTTCTGGGGATGTTGCTCAGTGTGCTAAGCTCTCCTGGGCTCAATCCCTGGTACCAAAAATAAAAAAATTTTTTAAAAAAAATCCTGTCCTAGAAAATAAGGTACTGGGTATCTTCTGATCATGATTAAAACAATATATTAACTAAAAATCTTCCAAGTAGTTGAAAGACAAGATCTGCAGATAACTTAAATGTGAATTACTCATTGCAAACCTAATTTCTGATTATGATGTAATTCTCTCTCTTCAGACTCCCATCAATTTTCATTTCTTAAGAACTATCTCAGTTTTGGGCCCTCTGCTAAATTGTTATTGTCAGGATTTGGGGAATTACTTTGAAACCTATCAAGGGCATGTGATCTCCTAGCCTCTTGATTCAGGATTTTCCATAATCCCTGTTAAATTGCGACATTTGTATGGCCTTCCCCTTTATTCAATTGTGTAAAATTAATTTCCTTCCTTCCTGGTGTAAATTTAGTTTATCTCATTTACCCTTGTTGGGAAACTGTAATGGTGTTAATGAAATGAAGGGTCTCACACTGATTCCAAATAGCTTATTGTGGGGAGGAGTTGCTCAGAGGTTTTCTCAGGGGCTGCTGAGCAAACTCAGGAGAAATGGAGAGCTAACAATGAGGGGAAACAGGAAGTTCCTTTGAATGTGCAACATTCAAACAGACTTTAGGTTAAAGAAATTCATTTACATGTGAATTTTAACATGGAATTGAGAATTTTCTACGGTGTAAAATTCAGTGGCTGAGAAACTCAGAAAATGATGCTGCCTTTTCTTTTTGAATCCTAACTGGAGAAAAGTGGAGGAGGAAGTACACATAGGCATTTTTCCCCCATTTTAAAAAAAGGGGTGAGAGTTACGGAAAAAAAACGCTAAATGTCCGCTAAATGTCCTTAGGAAAAGATTTCATCCACTAGAAGGCACCTTAGATAGAATGTGAAAGTTTTCAAAGAGGTTTTCTACTAGTTTAGATCTTGAATGTGCCCTGGGGCCCAGGTGTTGAAGGCTGGGTGGCCTGCCTGGGTGCTTTTGGCAGAGTCTTTAAGAGCGGGGGCCTAGTGGGAGGAAGTGGGGCCACCGAGGTGTGCCCTTGAAGGGGATGTTGGCACCCAGCACCTTCCTGTCTCTGTCTTCACTTCCCTGCTGCCACGAGGGAGCAGCCTCCTCTGCCACATGCTCCCACCATGATGTCCTGGGCTGGCACAGGCCTAGTGTGACAGGGTCAAGCGACCATGCACTGACACACTGAAGTCTTGAGCCACTATAAACCTTTCCTCTTTAAGCTGATTCTTTTGTGGAAAGCTGACTAGTACATTTTCTATCAGGTTCTCAGGGGAATCTCATTGGTAGCCAGGCATGACCTGCCACCCCTGTCCTATGGCAGAAGGACTAAGGCTGGAGAATGCAGGCAGCTTGCCAAAGGTCCCAGAATGAGGGAGTGGCAGAAGTAGAGATGGACTGATGCCCATCTTTTTTGGCCTTATCACTACTATGATAAGGTGGATACGTACCATGGTATTAGAGTCATTAGTGCTAGTACCATTAGAACCACCTTAGTACCATGACCCAGGTGGGTCCCAACTCTCCCCCCACTTCACACTAAAGAGAATATCATAGGATCCAATTTGGAGACCAAAGGATCCAAGAGGATTCAGGGAAGGTACTATATGTGCTTATCAGTGACGGTAACCAATCTCTGGAAATATTTCTCTCCTAGAGCCAGGGCAGCTGATAACACTCTGAAAAACACAATGGACACACCCTGAAGGATCCCACTCTGAATGACACCATGAATGAAGGCCAAGCTAGGAGTCTGAGCAGTGCACTAAGGAAGAGGGAGAAATTGGCAAGACTACTGGGGGAGATGGGAGGTGGGTAAGAGGCTCTCCAGGTTTCATATTTCTGATGGGAAAAACTCAGTCACCAGGTACATTCATTTATTCATTGATTTTTTTTTTCAAAAAATGTATAATCGAGCACCAGCTATGTGCCAGACTTTAGCTACAGGCTGGTGACACAAGGGGGCTGAATATGGTCCCTGCCCAGAGCATCATGGAAGGAGAACAGAGGCAACAACGATGTGTGGTTTGTCTTTCCTGGTGACAGCCTGGTTCTCCCCAAGTCACCACCTTTGTCCCTCAGCTGTCAAGTCTGAATGATTTGCTCAATGCCCCTCAAAACTCCCACAGCACGATGCCCCATATCACATGCTCGTTTGTCATCATTATCACTGGCAATTTAGTTTTTAGTGAATTCTTCTGTGACACAATGTGCTCCAAGATTTATGGGGGCATGAAACAGGCTTTTTTATACACTGAAAACCTTCTCCATTGCAAAGAATTTGCAAATGTATTTTTCTTTTCCTTTGTTCCCTTCTTTCTTTTATCTCTTTGTGTTTTGTGGGGGATCAGAGGGGGAAAATTGAACCCCAGGCTTCATTCATGCTAAGCACATGTTCCACTGAGTTACACTCCCAGTCCCCAAGTTCGTAATTTTATTTTTTTGGCCACAGCCAACTCATTGTCGAATGGCTCTCTCCCTCTTTACTTCTCCCTTAAATTTGAGTTGATTCTCAGATCCTCACTTCATAAGGTAGAGAATCACACTCCCTGGACCCCACTGGTCTGCCTCTGTGTTGGGTCAGCTGGAGGGGAGGGAATCCAACATGGCGTCACGAGTCAGCATGCCCAGGAGGGAGAGATCCATCTGTGCTCCTTGCCTAAGGGGCTGGGAAGCAGTGGTTGTGGTGGTGGTGTGTGTGTGTTGGGAGAGGGAGGGCAATCAAAACAAAGCATCCCAGTACTGACATTTCCTATAATATTGGAAATAAGAAAGAATTACATATATATGTTTTCAATTTAAAATTGACACAAGAAATAATTGTCCATTTCATATATACTATAGTGTCCCCTTATCCACAGTTTTGTTTTCTTAAAACTTCAGTCACCTCTCATCAACTGAAGTCAGTATAGTGCAGAATGACATTTTGAGAGAGACCACATTCACATAACTTTTCTTATAGTGTATTGTTATTGTTCTATTTATTATTAGCTATTATTGTTATCTCCTATTGTGCCTAATTTATAAATTAACTTTTTCAAAGCTATGTATAAATGTTAATCAGTACTATCTATGTTTTCAGGCAGTGTTTGGGGTCTGGGAATATAACCCCTGTAGACAAGGGGCAGACATACTAGAAGCTCTGGAATGTTCTCCATCCCCAGATAATGTCCCTTTCGTGTGTTTGTGTCTCTCCAGGTAGGAAGGAGACAGAACTTCCCTTACAGAGCCAGGTTGACCTGTCTGTCTTTGTATGGGATGATCTTATAGAGGAGTCTCCCAGACCTAAGCTCTTTCATTATGGCTGTCAATTTTCCATCTCATTGGCTGGTGACACATATACAAATGATAAAGAGGCATGTTGGGAATGGGCTTCAGTGTCTGATTAGAGAAAAAGAAAGGAAGAAATATAAGTGACTCTGTAGGTTGGGGTGTGGGTAGAGGTAGGCTTGGAGCGGGCAGCATGGGTAGCTCTGTTTTTCAACCCAAGAAGGAAAAAGAGATAAGAGAAAAAATAAAGACTCTCTAGCTTATCTTAAGTGAGCCAAATTGGATCACAAATAACAGTATTTAATGAAGGAAAAAAAAAAAACATTGTCCAATGCCAACAGCTCTCAACACAGAAGGAGAATGGTGGGACATGAAGCAAAGCATAATCCAGCCAGAGGGACCCCTGTCCTTAAGAGGATGCTTGTTGGGGGGAGCATAAGAGAGGCTTTCAATTCCACTCTGAAGGGGAGAGAATTAAAATACTCCAGGGAAAGGAAATTCACAGGAGAGAGGGAACATGATTCATTGAAACTGGTCGATGAGCATAAGGGGGTCCTTTTCCTAG